>OU964965.1:6134463-6139463 GCA_918808275.2 Dolichovespula sylvestris
TCTCCTTTCAACTGTCCACAATAAACTATCGATCTGTAAATACATAGGTACAACTGTTCATCCTTTACTCTTTCTTCTTTTACTCGAGCGTGACTAGTGAACTCGTGTTGAACTGGTTAAAAAAATAAATGAATAAATAAGTCAATAAAAAAAAAAAATAATAATAATAATAAATAAATAAAGAAAAACGCAAATTGCGCACCGACACCCACGTTAGCCGTACGAGTGAATTATTTTCACGACTTATCGAACTTTTATACTTCGTCTTATTGAAGAGAAATCCGTGCATCACCGTGCGAAGAAAATACGCGTTCGATCGAAATTTTAATAATACCCTTTTTGGATCTTAGGAACGTAGACAAATTTTTGCTTTGAGTGAAAAAGAAAAAGAGATAGATGGATAGATAGATAGATAGATAGATAGATAAATAAGTAACAAAATGATCAAAAAGGACGAAGAAGATGAAAGAGAAGAAGAAGGAGGAGGAGGAGGAGGAGGAGGAGGAGGAGGAGGAGGGAGAAGAAGGAGAGAGCTCGAGAGAGGCGCGGTTCACGGATATACTCTCGATACGCTCGTAATACGCGATATATCGTCGTGGTATTAATAGTTACGACGTCGATCCACGACGTGCGTTTATTACTCGCGTATATTTTCTCTTACCTCCTCCGCATTCGCCTCGTGTAAATTACACAATGTTAAGTTACGTACGTACACACCCATAGCTAAGCTAGATAACACGCGCGACTCTTTCCCCATCTCTTTTCTCTTTCTTCTTATTTTTCATCTTGTCTCTCTTTATTTTGTATCTTTCATTTCTCTCCTCCTTTTCTTTCTAGATCCCTTCCCTCTCTCTCTCTCTCTCTCTCTCTCTCTCCTTCTCTCCCTCTCTTTCTTTCTCTTTTTTAAAGATCTTATTGCTGCTGGTGGTCGTTTAGAAATGCCATGAAACTAATGGTTCAGTAAGAATTAATGAAACGATTCGTCTTGGATTGCACTCCCGCAGTGGTTTACCTTTTTTCTTCTCTCTATCTTTCTCTCCTCTCTCTCTCTCTCTCTCTCTCTCTCTCTCGTTTGCACGTCCTTGCCAAGAGCACGTTACAGAACGATTTTAATCCGAGTCAAAAGTCTCAAAAAAATAAACCAATTCGAGCGGATCCAACGAATTACATCGTCGATTAAACAGAGCCAAGATGGATTGGATCGTGAGAACGGTAATATCTGTACGGAAAGAAAAAAAAAGGAGGAGAAGAAGAAGAAGAAGAAGAAGAAGAAGAAGAAGATGATGAAGAAAAAACTAACACGATTGGTGATGAACCAATTATACACGTTATCGCGTCATTCTGTGAATTTTTCCAATCGATGAAAAAGTTCGTGTCCGCGGTGTATTTTAAATACTTGTTTGATTCGAAAGAAAAAAAAAAGTGCGGCTACGATTTCAATTGCATGTTGGTTTAATAAGAATATAAAAAACTTAGAACGTCGATATTGTTAATAAATAATATAAATTTAGATCAACGAATATTTCGTATATTTCGGATTTTCTAAAATAGAATTTAGAGAAGCTTCGGGAATACACGTACGTTCAAGTGAAAATTGAATGAGGACAATCGCTGCTATCTATTCTCTCTGTCTCTCTCTCTCTCTCTCTCTCTCTCTCTCTCTTTTTCCTTTTTTTTTCTTTTTTTTTTTTTCTTTTGAAGAAGAAGAAGAAGAAGAAGAAACGAAGGAGAGAGCGTAGCTAGTTCCTCTACTGTTTCTTTTCTTTAGAAGACAAGAGGGCATCGCCCCTGACCGTGACCTTATCCACCAACACTATGTCTCCTCCGTTAATGAACGTACACACGTACTTATGTATATACGTCCGTCTTAAGATTCGACGAAAACAATTTTTTTACTTTTCATTTCCCTTTCTTTTTCTCATTTAACTAGGCCCATTGTTGTGTCAAGCAAATACGAACGATAAAACGAGTATTGACAGGTGTGACTGAGTAGAATTTAATTTACATTTACATTTACATTTACATTTACATTTACATTTACATTTACATTTACATACGTTTCCCTTCGTGAGAATTCTTAGCGTTAATCGCACAACAGGTAGAGAGATACGTAAGGATGGTACATCGCGATTTAAGTCACTTTCTCCGCGACATACTCGACACGTTCCACTCGGCCGAAATTCCTATTTCTCGGTGTTGATTTTCTCTCTCGTTGCTAGGTACGTTAAGACGCCCGAAAGAAAAACGACGAGAAAAAATAAAAAAAAAAAAAAAAAAAAGAACAGAAAGAAAGAAAAGTCGAACAACATACAAACCTAACGTACGCAAATAATTGCACATACAAACGTGAGCCACGAGTGTGATCTTAATGAATGTAATTATTGCAAATAATTATTAATTAAATGTATTGCAATCTGTACAAAAAATTGACGATTGTAATTTCGAGAAAAAGAAAAAAGAAAAAAGAAAAAAGAAAAAAGGGAAACGAGTTAACACGACATAATAATTAATTATTATACCATAAGTAATAGACATAAAGTGGTACGGAGTGTCTGTGAAAGGAGCGCGAAAAGGGAGACGTAAGAAAAAGAAGAGAAAGAAAGGGAAAGAAAAAAAAGGAGAATAGAAAAGGGAGATAATGAACCTGGTAATCTTGAAATTCAGATTCTCAGCTTTTAACGAGAAGAGCGAGCATACGGTGCAAGGGAATAAGTGGGAAGGCAGGCCAGTGCGTAATGCGCATGCCGTATAATAGAGTCGGCTGCTCGGCTGCGGTTTTCAAATTGATTTTCCGCGGTAGTTCTTGATCGATGCTTTACCATTACCCCTTCCCCTTTTCTGGCGTTACTCGCAAGAGGGTAGTAATTCGATTCCTGGTAGGTGATCGCCGACGAAGTCTCGGGAGCTTACGACTCGAACCGCCACAAGAGTTCGATAACTGAATATTTTTTTTTTCAACTCTCTTCCTTTTTCTCTTTTTCTCTCTCTTTCTTTATTGTTATTATTATTATTCTTATTATTATTATTATTATTATTATTATTATTATTATTTCTTTTATAACGTTGTTCTCGCGAAAAGCGTAACCAATCACAATTTGTTTCTCCGTTAATGTGAATTGCTAACGATCGCTTCGATACTTATCGATACTTATCGCTAAACGATAAGGCATCAAAGTATCGATCATGATTATCTTTCACGTACGATTAGTATCGCGATATTCCTGTTATTATTCATTAAAGCCTATCATAATAAATAATATTAAAGTTTGATCGTCAAACTTTTCGCACGATATATCCCGATGGGTATAATAATTAATCAATTATTATCAATGCAACAAATATATATCGCAGGAATCTCTCAATCTCTTTTGGCTCAAAGAAATTAAAAAAAGGAAAAAAAAAAAAAAGAAAAATATCGAAGGTCGAAGCTCGAATACTTCCTTCTCTTCTTCTTTTCTTCACTCGAGGGCTAGTATCGATGGTTTCGCGCAAGCGGCGAAAGGGCGGCATTAATCCGCCATTAATGGCGGGTTCCCACGGCTGTCGGGAATATTAATGACCCACTTATGCCGACAATAATGTGTTTATAGCTGCAATTTACGATCGCGACGAGGACGATGAGAGTACTCGCTCGATCCCACATCGTTGTTCCGTACTCGATATTTTCCTCATTGAATATCATACTTAGCGACGCTTCGAACTGCGATTTACGACGCTTCTTCTTCTTCTTCTTCTTCTTCTCCCTTTCTACGGTCCTTCGCGTGCGAGTAAACACGCGCTATGATTAACGTCGATCCTGTAATTGGTAGATCTCTGAGTCGAATTCTTTTCTCATCTTTGATCTTTTCCTTTCCTTTTCTTATTTTTGTTCTTTTTTCTTTTTCTTTTTTTTTTCTCATCAACCATCTCGATTGCAACATATTTGAAATGTTCAAAGATTAGCAAGGAATTTAGAAACAAGTTTCTTTTTTTTCCTTTTTTTGTTTAGTACACGTAAAAATATTAAATAAACTTTATACTGGCTATTTTCTATCTCTTCTCTATCTCATTTAGTTACTCATAAGTATCTCTCGATCTCTATCTCATCAATCATCTCTATGTTTCCAACGTGACTCTCTAACGTGCTGAATATAAAGTACCCAATTACTAGCGCGTTAACATCGCCGCTTTTTTTACGATCATGTTTATAGATAAAATTGGCATATATGTATTATATATGCCAATATATAATATATATATATATATATATATATATATGTGTGTGTAGGAAATACGTATCTAGAAAATATGTCTTCCTTGAAATCATCGCCCATCTTCAATTAAGTCGTAACACATTTGTAGTTTACGAATAACATATCGATTTGAACGAATTTCGACCCTGGCACGACGCCGAATAAAACTTACGTTGCAATTTAATGAAAGAACATCTTCATTGATCGTAGTATTAAAAGAAAAACAAAATGTTCGAGATATCAAATTAGATTAGAAATAGAAAAGGCTGCTCCATTTATTGTGCCAGTATATTTGAGCATATTATCAGTATTTATAATAAAATGCGTAATATGATCGAATATAACCCGGACACCGAATTATTTATACCGATCGTTTATTCGACAAAAATTTTACCATTGATTAATCAAAATACCGATCAAATAAATAGAAGCGGGGAAGGGGGGATTGGGAAAAAAAGATCTAAGAATTTATCTAATTTGATGTAAGAATGTAATTCGTTTACGAGTATCGAAAGGATCGTCAACGTTCTATATGACGAGGTAAATTGCAGGAAGAGCGTGTAGTTACGTGTTTATCTAGAAATAATAATAATAAAGAAAAAAAAAAAAAAAGAAAAAGAAAGAAAGAAAAGAAAAGAAAAGAAAAAATGGGGAGAAGAAAAAAAAAGGAAAGAAAAAAATCACGTCGTTTGAAGCATAGCATAACCGTTAATATTCGCGATATCTCGAGGTAAGAGCGTGACGATTCGACGGAAGACACGAGCACCG
>OU964965.1:6144463-6159463 GCA_918808275.2 Dolichovespula sylvestris
TAATAATAATAATACCGATAACAAAAATTATTCTACTATTCCTTTGATTACTTCAAAAGGGCCTCAAAGTTATCTACATAGGTTCTTTTATGATCATCTTCGAGTCCCTTTTCTAATTCCCTCTATCCCACCTTCGTTTCGTTTATTAATAGATCATGCTTTTGGCAATCTGCCTATCGTTTCCTTTCATTCATGTTTCTGTCGGGTGCGTTGGTAAGGGCGAAAATAAACGAACGAACGGCTACTAATTTTCACTAAGAGATAGACGCGACCACATTCATCTTTTTCTTCGGCTTTGTTTATTTGTTTATCTTCTTTCGATAAATCGATCAATTTTGTAAGATTTCTTTGCTCTCTCCTTCTTCGTACGTCTTTTTTTTTTTTCTTTTACCTTTTCCTTTTTCTTCTTCAACAACGAACATATCACGTCTCATTATATATCATCTGTACAATATGTGGTGTGAAATTAAAATTTTTCTTCGTTCTTTTTTTTTCTTTCTTTTTTTCTTTTTTTTTTTACTTCGATCACATGCCCGGAAAGGAGATCGAAAGCGATCGTGACGTAAGAGGACACGCTCGGCCATGCGAAAAGACACGAATAATCAGTGGCGAGGATTAGACTGGCTGCTTTTGAAAGGTTTTGCCTTGTCTGTTCATGGATTTTATAATCTTCGTTCGTAAGTATATTTTTCAGACGATGGTAGAAAGAACATAACGTGACGTAAGAATATCTAGTAAAAACACTTGCCGTGTTAATGAATACATTTTCACAAATGTCGAGATCGTGTGTGTGTGTGTGTGTGTGTGTGTGAAACATGAAGCCAATCCTTCAAAATCGATTATTATGTAAAAGACTGTCTTATACATAAAAATAAATTTTTGTTTTTGAGTATTACCGTCAAGTTTTTTTTATTGTTAATTTCCTTTTACGAGACAAGAGAGAACATTTACGCATGAGTGATTTCGAGGTTCGTTTGGTTACCCGGAAAAGAAGTATAACGTTACATGGATTTGTGTCGTAATACAGAGCAAAGCGAAAACGCGAGGTCCCGCGTGACCGGTAGCTGGATTAAATCGAACATTCGAGGATTTTACTAATCGATTTTAGCACACGACTTTTACATGTCTCTACTTATTACACACACACACACACACACACACACACACACACACACACACACACACACACACACACACACACACACACACACACACACACACACACACACACACACACACACACACACACACACACACACACACACACACACACACACACACACACACACACATGTGTGTATGTATGTATGTATGTATGTATGTATGTATGTATGTATGTATGTATGTATGTATGTATGTATGTATGTATGTATGTATGTATGTATGTATGTATGTATGTAGGTAGGTAGGTAGATATATACCCACGCGTATCGAAACGCGATGAGACGTGATGTGTGTACGTGGTGTGCATACATATATACACGTATATATACATACATATATCTGTAACCGGCTATCTTATACCGTAGTACGGCAGCAGACTATTGCGAATTTAATTACTTTACTTCTCGTCCTACTACTTACATATATATATATGTAACGCGTTCTATCCAACTTTCAGTTGAATGAAAACTTGGAAAACGAGATACATGTTTAAGATATATGAAGTTGTTTGAAAAATCAATTCGAACGTTACGATATTTTGTAGAACGAGGATATCTTGTTAATTCGAGTAAGTAATTTCACTCTGTATACCTCGACGATATAGAATCAAAATATTTTCAACGTGGACCTATTATATTCGTAGAATGTATAAACATCTATGTTCTAAGATGACTTAAATAACGTCCAATTCTAACACAGAAAATATATAAATCCAAAAGCCAAAGAAAAAAAAGTAATTTGAAAATCCATTATTAAAAAAAAAAAAAAAATAAAGAAAGAAAAATAATAATAATAATAATAATAATAATAAAAAAGGGGACAATAAGGAAGTTCCTGTTTTCCAATTAGTCACGTTACCATGATCTTAATAACAAAAAATTAAATAGGAGATATAAAAATGTGATAAAAAAGAAAAAAAGTGCAGTATGTATAATTAATAAGAATAAATGGTACGAAAAGAAATGAATATGAATTGACGCAATACAGATAAAGAGAATAAGACGCAATAATATATCAGAGAAACCAGAGACAAGAGAGAGAGAGAGAGAATTTCAACGCGAGCGATATAATAGTTCTCTCGAGAGCAAAGCGAAGATCGTGGCGGCGATCGTTTTACATCGAGCATGTAACCGAATAAGAACGGAGAGATCGTATGCGCGATCAACTAAGAACAACGTAATCAAGTATACCGATAAGATCGATAAGTCGTAATTAAAGTTTCTTAATTAATCACGGAGAACGTAGGATACGGTTAGCTTTAACCGTCTCTTGAATTTTCATTATTAGGCACGTGGCACGTTGTACTTAAAAATTTCTATCCGTACGCCAATTTTAAGCCGGAAATACGAGCCATACTTCGATTCAAATCGTTCGATTTCGATTGGGCACAATAATATCAGACACGTAAGATGAATTTTGATGATTATTAATTTCACAAAATTTACCTCGCGACTCTCTCAAACACTTTTGCCTTGTTCGTACCTCGATATGACACATTTACAAGTACGATATTATGAAAGTATGTTATAATCTGTTCGATTATGAGACTCGTACGACAATGAATAAAATCGATGACGATGATGAAATAATAACTCGTGTGCAACGTAAATACACGATGTTTCTTTAACAGAGGAACGCATTATTTCTTGATTACGTTGCATGAAAACGGTATAAACCGTTATTTGTAAATACATTCACTTATGTTAGACTCCACTCGGTTAAAGGACGATAATTATTATAAAATTTACAAAAAAATTTCATACGGCATATGTGGGCGGTAAACGATGAGAATTTGCGGACATGTCTCATTAACACATTTCCTTTCTCTCTCTCTCTCTCTCTCTCTCTCTCTCTCTCTCTCTCTCTCTCTTTTGTAATCGTTACACGTGACACGTGTGCTTGATGTTAAACAGAATAAAGAATGAGAAACACGGTAAGATGACAAAACGAAGAGTCTAAAGGGGAACGACAAAGACAAAGAAGGAAAGAGAGAGAGAGAGAGAGAGAGAGAGAGAGAGAGAGAGAGAGAGAGAGAGAGAGAGAGAGAGAGAAAGAGATAAATAGATAAGAGAGAAAGAGAGAAGAAAGATCAAGGATAGAAATGACGGAGAAACGTTCGACGGGAACAAGTATCGCGGTTGTTTGCACTTCTCGCGAGAAGAGGTTATTAGATGCGAAACGTCGTGTCGTAATAAATGCCCGGTGCATAAATACGCTAGCTGTGTACGACGACTACGCAAAAGAGCATCTCTCTTTCTCTTTATCTTTATCTCTATGTCTCTCTTTCCCTCCATCCCTCGAGCGAAGGCCGTTTCCATGTCATCTGAATTCCTGTGGTGCAATGAGCCCATCTTCTTCGCGTTTATATGTTGGTATAATATATATCTACGCCTTCGAACTCGCACTTGACCTCTGCAACATTTTCTCTTCCTTCTTCTCTATCTATCTATTTCTTTCTTTCTCTCTCTCTCTCTATCTCTCTCTTTCTCTCTGGGTATTTCGAGAAAGAACTTGTTAATGGGTAGAATTTTGATCGGATATAATTATTAGAAGATATAATCGATAATTACTCGATTTATCTCGCTTTCTATCTATTTTTTTGTCTTCTCTCTCTCTCTCCCTCTCTCACGTATTTTTTTTTTTTTTAACCCAGTTTTCTTCTAATATGTGCGCGCATGCATAACACACATTTTATTGGAATATTTCTAATAGATAAGATCCTGGTATTTTCATACGTAATATAAATAATATTTGTGTGTGTGTATATATGTATGTGTGTATGTATGTATGTATGTATGTATGTATGTATGTATATAAAATAAATTATCCCTCTTCTATTTTCATTAAGATCAACTGAGAATATACTCTTGATGAAAAATGTATTCGATTCAAATGGTACTTTATTTCGATTCTAATCGATTACACGTTAAAGGAAACTAAATTATTTACTATTTCGAGGAGTTATCTCTAAACGGGTTTCGTTTGAAAATATAACTTCGAGATCGTACTTGCATACATTCGGTGGAACGATCATTGAACGAACGATTCGTTTTATTTCTCATTAAATTCGATATTCGATATTCTTTTTTAATTACGATGATATTGAGATGCAAACGAGCAAAAGTATCTATCTGTAATCGTTAATCGAAAAGTTATTTTCGACTGATTAAACATCTACAGATTTAATAGCGTTTAATTAAAACGTAATTCGTTAATCGTATTATCGTCTAGACAAACGAGTTGATCTATTCAACGAATAATCGTCATTTTCGAAAAAAGCTACTTTTCCAACAATGACAATTATATTGAAAATATAATGTACGAAGGACATTCTATTGTTTTAAAATATATGTATCTCTTGTTTTCTTGATCCGTTCGGTTCCGCTCTGATTCAATAAGACGGCGAAAACTTTAATCTCTTTCTCTCTCACCCTTTTTCCCTCTCCCTTTTCCTTTCGTTCTTTTTCTTCTATTCCCTTTTCTTTCGTGCAACAAGTATTTACAATATATTATTATGCGTCTACGTGGTGGCACTCTACCGACAAAGCACGACTGGTATTATCGCCGAGCTTGATCACGCGCGTGGACAATTAACGCCATGCCGTAATTATGTCGACGGTAGAAAAAGAATAAAAGGGAGGGAGAGGGAGAGAGAGAGAGAGAGAGAGAGAGAGAGAGAGAGAAACTTTCGAAATCTCTCTTACCGCAAGTACCACATACGACAATGATTACTCAATTACTCCCGTCGATAAATGAGAGATAAGCGTGACCGGTTACATTTTCTATCCTTTTTTATCTTCTGAAATGTAAAAAAAGAAAAAAAAAGAAAAAAAAAACAATAAAAAATGATTTAAAATAAATCCCTCTTTCGCTCTTTTTCTTTCCTTCCGCTTATTAAATATAAATACATTTGTCGATCGAAAATATAACTGCATATTTGTTTCATTTTCGTTTCTTTTCTTTTCTTTTTTTTTTTTTTTTTTTTTTTCTTTAACGTGCAATCACGATATGTAATATACATACGAAGGCAGATGAAATCTTCGTGAAAATCTTGATGAAAGATAGAAATATCATGATTTCCGTTGTGTTCGGAATGTTTCTAACACGGCGATGAACTCGTGAGAGTCAGACATGGTGTAACTTAGAGTAACTCAACGAGTTAGCAAGTTTCAAGAATGGTTTCTTCCAAGTTGACGACGACAATGATGACAACGACGACACTCACACGTATATATATATATATATACACACACACACACGTACGTTCGTTCTTTTCGCAGAATTCTTCCTTGACTCGTCATCGTAACGTTTTCACGAGAGACAGGACGTCGTTGTCTCTCTTTTTACTTCTGACCCCGTACCACCATCTAGTTTCTATTGTCAAGACGCTTGAGAAGAGACAAGGAGAACGGAACGATCCGTTTTCTACCGGATTATGCAACTTTCCATTGTCGGCTTTTGCCTTCTCGCGAACACCTTGCGCTCTTAGAACACGACGAAAGGAAAATATCTTCTCTTGCCTTACAATACGATGATATCATTCGTTCATAATGTTTTCCTTGAGATGGACTTGTTTCACGTGATATTAATTTCTTTCTTTTCTTTTCTTTTTTTTTTTTTTTTTTATATACCATTTCCAATATATATATATATATACACACACACACACACACACATTTTCTGCTATTTTCTGAAAATTTGTTAATATTTTCATAAAAGATATAAGTAAACAATTAGTTTTTAATAATATTAGTTTTAGAGATTTCTAAGAATATGTATATATATTTGTTTGTTAACATTTTTTTTTTCTTGTAATAAACAAAGTTCTACAAAATTTTTGTTCAAATTGACTGCTGTGCGAATACTTTTTACAATCACTGTGTGTATATACATACATATATATATATATATATATATAGAGAGAGAGAGAGAGAGAGAGAGAGAAAGAAAATTAAAGAAAAACTAGTAGAAACTAACCTTAACTTACAAGATGAGATAAATAGAGCCGAGGAGTGAGATCGATTTCATATTGAACGATCCATAAGAATCATGAAAGATGACTTCGAAGAGATCGATGAACGAAAAAGGAAGAAGAAGAAGAAGAAGAAGAAGAAGAAGAAAAAAAAATGAAGTTTCTTATTCTTCCTAGTTCCCACGAGACAAAAAATTCAGAAAAAATATTCGAGAAAGGGTTATAACTGAGTCGCAAAAGAAAGAAACGATCCCTCGTTGTAATCAGTGTTTTTCTTGAAGAAAGCAAGCGAGCAAGCGAGCAAGCAAGCAAGCAAGCTTTATATCCCGATCAAAAGAACAACGTTTATTACCGTATCGGTTCCGCGACTCGTCTTTTCCTCTTCGAAAGAGTAAGCAGCTTCTCTTCCTCGCTCGTTGATCGTCTCCGGTTAACTCGCGTCTTATAGAACTGGGCAGCAGAAAGGCAGGGACTCACTTGGACTCACCTGAAATTAGAAAATATAACGAGGCTCAGAGAGAGAAAGAGAGAGAGAGAGAGAGAGAGAGAGAGAGAGAGGAGAAGGTAGTGCACATCGCAATGCTTTGCTACGATGCGCCTTCGATGTAACTTTGCTTTGCTTCGCGAGAAGATCGTAAATTTACCTCGTTTACCTTGCACGGATAAGATATGGGTCGGGGTTCGCGAGAAGACATGTGTGCACGTGGAAAGGGTGTCGTAAAATATTTTCTTTTGCTTTTTCTATGTATACACATGTATGTAGATACATATATGCATGTAAGTACGTAAGTACGTAAGTACGTATGTATGTATGTATGTATGTATGTATGCGTTTATATGTCCTTTAAGTGAACTTTTAAGTTCGTGTGTATCTGAATGTAAATATACATGTGGAATACGGTGACTTTGGTATCCTGAATATGTTACACTACAGCGTATAACGTGCCTATCTTAGAATATGTGTGTGTGGGCAGAAAGAGAGAGAGAGAGAGAGAGAGAGAGAGAGAGAGAGAGAGAGAGAGAGAGAGAGAGAGAGAGGATTGCGGAAAGGTGCCAACGCGAGATGCATAATTACACTTATATCATACACGTTTAACCTAGGTAATATATAGTATAATTTAAATACCACGCCGGAAGACATTTTCTTTTCCTACATGCTAATTATAAAGAAAGTCGTCTTCTGATTATACGTATTTTATTCCATCGGAAATAGGATTCTTTCGTTTTTTTTTTGTTTGTTATCGTTCTATAAAAATATCTTGTACCTATGATATGCTAATCATTAAATTGTTTTTCTTTTCTTCTTTTTCGTTTCTTTCTGTCTTTTTTTTTTTTATTTTTTTTTTTTTTATTAAGCGCGATAACGGTGAAATTTGTCGAATGAAGTTTTATCTTTTATCACGAAAGAAGATCAAGAAAAATATTTCATCGATCTTGCCAATATAAAAAAATCGTCTTTCAATTCGAGAATTCGAATAAATCAAATTAAAATATATAGTAGAATTAATCGTGCGAGCGGTTAATGGTGCAACTTTGTTCTTACGATCTTTGTGTTAATTTATGCAGAACGAGTATTATAGCAGTAAAACGGACTCGGCGAAGTATAGTCGATAAATTAGTTAAGAGAGACGCACTTTAAGTCGGCACTGATTGCGGGACTACCGTGTGTAACGTCGTATTAAGATAAGAAGAAACGACTTCTCATTTTGTCCGTGTGTGTCTATGCCGTACTGGCTCGTTATCGTCCCTGAAATGACTTCTTTAATATGGTTAACAAAGCTGTAACGCGACCCCGTTCTATAGTGCGACAAATTGCATAATGTCATCGAGTTAACGTTTTGTCTAGCCAAGCAAAAATATAAAGTGGGTTGGGAAGAGTTTAACATTTTTCCGAGCTTATTATCTCCATTGGGTATATCAAATATGTTTGATAGTTAATAGAAATATTATTTTAATGGATTGACAAACATGCGAGTATTATTTATATTGTTAAATGATCATGATATTTATTGAAATAATGATATTTCTATATTATCTCGTTCTTAATTATCAAAATAATCTTTGGGCTAAGTCCAAAAAAAAAAAAAAGAAAAAAAAAGAATGAAATCTCTGAAGATTACCGAGGGCAATATCTTCATAGCTTAAGATACTCACCTAAATGTCATTAGTCACCTAGGCAAAGTTCGACAAGACTCTTGTCATTATCTCACTTTAAATATTATATATATATATATATATATATATATATATATATATATATATATATATATTCTATCTGGTATTTCTTGTTTAGCTTATTTTTATATTCTCAGTTGTATATCCAAGCCTTTGGAGTTTAAGTCTTTCCGTAGATAAATATGACTAATGGTTATAAGTATTTACATATTTATCAATCTATTCAATTGATTAATACTGTTACTATTTTTTAAATGTATAAACCACGTTTGCATGAATAAAATAACATTTATGTTACACAATAAATTGTATCGATTTTCTTGATATATATTCGAATATAATTTTCCTTGAAAAAAAAAAAAAAAAAATACAACAAATCTTTTTTCAACCTATACTACATACAAACATACATACAAACATGCATGCATGCATACATACATACATATATACATCATACATACATACATGCATGCATACAAACGTATATAAAAACACACGCGCGCGCATGCATACATACATACATAAATACATACTTATGTGTTTGTATATATAAAGTAATAATACGATAGAAAATCAGAGGTGAAGAAGAGGTAAAGAAGGAAAATAAAAGGTATAGGAAATCGCAATTGGAAAGGTAAAAGGAAGGAAACTAGGAAACGTTTGACGCAGTGTTCTCTACGAAAAAGGTAGGACTTTATACATAGGAGGAATAGAAGAAGAGGCCCGTCCGTGTCGCGATATAACAAAGAGCCGGTGGTACGATGCGCCAAGAGAGTGCAAGAAGAAAGTGCGTTCACCTCTACTAGCATCCTTTACAGCCTTAGCTCGAACGCCAACCTTCTCGAGCTTTTCTATCCTCGGAAGGTAACGCAGCTAGGGTCTTCTATCTCGAGCAAGGAGCAGCACACTTACGCACTTACGGCCTTACGCGTTAATGCTGTAACGATCGTGAACCAGCCTCAGCTAGCTTGACTACGGCTTGCTACCGTGACTGGCTGCTGTTGTGTTGCCACTGCCACCACCAGTCTCAACGTACTTTTCCTTTTACGCTATCGACCTCACTTTAAGAAAGTCCAATGAATTGATTATATTACGATGATGGACGTACTGATACTGATTTACGATTTTGTATCACATAAATGAGATGATAAGTTGTGGTACACGCTTTAATCCATACGAAACTCTATAACATCGTGTAACTCTGAAGTAACGTTTATATAAGTCTGTTGATTTTATAAGCATCATGCCTGTATTCTTTAAGTCTTGTTTCATTTTCTTTTACTTTCTTTTTATATCAAATTAATCCTTCGCTCATAACAAAAAAATTAATGGTCGCTTAATAAATATGTCGTAATATAAGTTTCTTATTAAATGATTATCTTTCTATTTTTTTTTTTTTTTTTTTTTAACAAGAAAAAAGTATGCTTCACAGCGATAACGTTTCTATTGCGTAGAATAAAAATTTTCTATTCGGAGTGAGGACAACAAATGTATTGGTAATGTACATTGCATAATATTGTATATTACGTTAGGATTACGTGAATTTTTAGGGTACTGGAATAATAATCTTCAAAAAAATATTCTTTATATAAAAATTCTATATTGTCTGTAAGACAAAAAAAAAGAAAAGAAAGAAATAGAAATGATTTTTTCTCTATGTTCAAACTTACCGAAATAGTATGTGGTTATGTGAGAGTAAGCGGTCACCTTTTGTAAATGACCGACGTCTTTTAAAAACGTTTCCGAGGTCGTTCTGGAGGGCACATTCTTTGAGAGGGCGAACGTCTACCCCGAAGAAGAGAATGTTCTCGAATGATCGAAGGAGCCTAACAGGTATGCGGAGATCGGAAAAAGGAGACCCGTCTACGCCCACTGGAAATTTTACACTACGTCATCCGTCCGAGAACGACCTCGTCCTACAAGCCGTACTAAACCCTCTTTTACGATGTATTATATGCATACATACATACATACATACATACATACATACATACATACATACATACATACATACATACATACATACATACATACATACACACGAGCACGTATAAGATAGGATAAACATACAAGAAAACGATTGACTTTGAACATGAAAACATAAGTTCTATGGAATAAGAAAAAAAATATACCGTACAAGATTGTTTTCCTTGTAAGGATACAACGTACACGTTAAAGATAATAGATATTGGATCAATAAGATATATATATATATATATATATATATATATATATATATATATATACGTATACATATAAATCATTGGCGTCACATTAACTTTCAGTATTTAAAACAATTTTACTACTAAAGGCTATACTTGATTGATGCTTAAATTGATGTTTGATATTTAAAATAAAAATTTCTTTAATAATTAGATTTAACATTATTCAATAATTAAAATATTTATGGCCATTGAATAATAAATAATGAACAATACACGCGCGCGCGCGCGAGCCAATCAATTTTTATCAATTTTCTATTTTTTTTTTCTTTTTTTTTTAATTTTTCTTTTACGCAGTTAATCGATTTAGGAAATGTATGTATATACTGGATCGTGTAACTGTTATTATATATCGAAAATTAACATTGCAAATGTTTCATCCTGTTTTGTAAAATTTACGTAGCACGTTTTCCAAAAATGACATCTCCTATACAAATTTAAATAATAAATAATCGAATAAGTAGAGATTAACACGTGACATGATTTATTGTATTTAAAAAAAAAAAAAAAAAGAAAGAAAAATCGAGACATTAATCTTGCAATCATTTTATTTTCTTGTTTCATATATTACAAATGTTTTCTCCTTCAAAAATATCTTCGATAGATCAATTTTACATGATACAATCGTTCCTTACAAGATGTTGCGCAATTTAATCCTCGTAGGTGGATGTGTCGCCGGACGATGTAATTTGCTAGAAGTAGCGCGCACGGTCGAGGAGAAAAGAACGGACGCGTTTAATTGCAACGACAACCCACGCCTGCCCATTTACATTTTCGTCACGATTATCGTCGAAAGATTCAAAGTCCTCCTTTCACGGAAATTCTATTTTCTAAATGACGTCTCTAGATTATTATACATGCATGTATCGAGATAATACGTTCAACATATAATTACTGTACATAATTTATAATTAATAGCAATATCAGGACTGGTATCAACTTTCGACAAAATTATTTACATTGCTTCATTTTATATCGACCTACTTTATTTTAACTATAATTATATTATAGTTGGCGTGTAAAATTAGGTTGATAATAATTTAATCGATAAATGATTGTCTGTTATAAAGGAAAAATTAAGAATGAAAAGTGAGGAAAAAATTGAATGAAATATTTCTTAATTGATCGTTAATTAACGATTTTATTTTATTTTATTTTATTTTTTTTTTTTTTATTCTCTCCTATCACAGCTATTTACGTTTCAGTTCAGAAATACTTATAGTATAGTGAAAAGGTTTTATTAAGAAAATGAACAAAGGGGGTTCATTCCAAGCGATAGAGTCTATCTCTACTTCTATGATCCATTATCTTCTTCAGGTAGAAGAACATAGAGAGAGAGAGGGAGAGAGAGAGAGAGAGAGAAAGGACCCAGGACGATAATACACTTTAAAAATAAAAACAGGTACCACTTATAATCTCTTACAAAGCACGAAGGAAGTATTACAAAGGGCGATGAAAATGGCGGGAAATAAAGTGCGGTAAACGAGGTAAGATCTTTCTTCCTCTTTCTTTCTCTCTCTCTCTCTTTTTCTAGGGGATCCGTAAAGAGGATGGACCTGTCTCTCGATATATCGAGCGTACCAAAGAGGAAATGATTCTCTCAAAAGATTTCTCCAGCTTCTTTCATAGAATTTACAGGAGAGCCTATAGCTTTCTTTATCTCTCTTTCTCTCTTTTCCCTTTGGCTCTATACACATATGAAAAGAATACGAAGACCAGAAGCTTCTTTGTCAAAAAGAAAGGAGAAGAGAATTCTTTAAAAGATGAAGATCCTTTCGGAATGTATAGAATAGAATAGAGAAGAGACGAGTAAGAAGAAGGCCTGTGTTTTCAACGTCGTAATATCGCCTTGACGTGGAACGAAAAATGTACGAAACAAAAAAAAAAAAAAAGAAAAAACAAACAAGAAAAGTAAAAAGAGAAAATATAAAAATAAAATGTAACTAAAAGTGTTCTACTAAAAGAGAGAACACGTTTATTGAATCAACATTCCGAAATAGGATTAAACGAAAAAGCTGATTTGAGACGACCGACAAAGTATGATACTGTTTGATTAAAATGAAAAATCAAAATAAAAAAAAAAAAAAAAAAAAAAAAAAGAAAAATAGTAATAATAAAAAGAATAAATAAAAGAAAAAAAAAAAAAAGTACGAAGACAGACCGCAGGAATATTTGAAATTTCACGACAGCTCTTTTGAAGAGGACGTCAGAATCGATTTGAGAAAGCTTTTGAAAGTCGTATCAGACGTTTCGCCTTCCGTGAAAATGCTCTATTACTGTTGCTGATGCTGTTGCTGATGCTGTTGCTGATGCTGATGCTGCTGAGAAGCGCTCTCTAACAATCCGTGAGTGTATGCGCGTAACGCGGGCACGCGCGTGAACTACCTACGGGTTGGAATAAAGGGAATGAAAATAGCTATGGACCGCCTATTTCCATCGCATGACCCATCGTCCGCCGAAAACGTTTCTACTTTTGAACATCCGCCATCCGTTTTCGAGTTCCACAGAGGAAGGAGAACGGCATATTACACGTAGGCATATATACACTTATATACTTACGTAAACAATTACACGGAGATCAAAGTCGGACGAATTTTAATAATATATAATCATAATTATCGAGTACGATAACGATTAATTAATTAGTAAAACTTATCTAGTTTTTCTTTCTTTTACCTTTCTTTAAAAAAAAAAAAAAAAGAAAAAAAAAGAGAGAAAAAGAAAATAGATCAATTTATAATCAATCATGCGATCTTTTACATTTAAACAAGTAACGTGCGATCTTTTATATTGAACACTTAAATAAATATTTAGTAAAAAAAACTATGTTTGTGTGTGTGTGTGTGCCCTCATTGATCGTTCGATTTTCTTTAATGAACGAATTTAATTTCTGTTTTAATTAATAAAAGTTTCTAGTAGTTAGTCCCCGTTGGATTTGTTAATCGTTTTCAAGTTCCACCGAGGAAAGAAATACATCGACGAGAGGTAACTCTTCTTTTATTCCCTTATATCTCTTCTCCTTAACTTCCCTTTTTTCCTTCCTTTCATTCTTCCATTCCATGGAAACTTCCCTTCCCGGAGTGAAACCAGAAGTCCGTTCCGGTTTCGCTCGATTCCAGCCGGAGATGACGACTACGACTACGACTACGACTACTACGAACGGTGGGGACGTTTACGTCGAGATTCTAAGCGTAGAAATCCGTATTAGGAGAAAATCCAGTAATCACGTCAGGGGCACATATAAGGCGTCGATTCTTAGCCAGTTGGGTCGACGTACTACACAAAGAGACGGCAACGACGACGATGATGATGATGACGACGACGATGACGATGACGAAGACGAGGAGTAGGAGGATGAAGAACGATCCAAGTTCTTTTATTTGCAGATCTTAGAAAAAATTACTGTAACGAGAGGCGGACGAATAAATGGAAAGAAGAGGAGAGGGATGAAGGGGGGAAGGAGGAGGAGGAGGAGAGGATAAGATATAAAAAGGGAAAGCAAACGAAAAATGGTGCAGAAAGGATAATCCTTCCAGTTCCACATTCCAGGTAGATGAGATAGATAAATAGAGACAGATAAGAAAGAGAGAGAGAGAGAGAGAGAGAGAGAGAGAGAGAGGGAGAGAGAGAGATGGTCAAGACGGTCGGACATCGATATATCAGGTGAAAGTCCTAAAGCCTACGACCGGTTACTCCGAAACCCGTTGCAGGTGCATGCATGCATCAGCAGATCGAGAAGAAGAAGGTCACGAACGGGTGGTGCATTCTCGGAGTCGTTTCGTCCTCCGATTCCTTTCTCTCTCTCATTTCTCTCTCTCTCTCTCTCTCTCTCTCTCTCTCTCTCTCTCTCTCTCTCTCTTTCTGTTTCTATATCCACCTCTGTTTCTTGTACAAGGTCGTTCGTACGATAAATCGGTGAAAATCTATTACGATACGACTTGACGAAATCGATGGAGTGAGTGGGTGAATGAGTAAGTGAAAGAGAGAGAGAGAGAGAGAGAGAGAGAGAAGAAAGAATAAAATGTGTGGGAGAGAGATGACGTTAATAACGTGGCTATTATAAGAATGAACAATTGCAAACCATAACTACTACACCTGCGGTCTTTCGATGAAAGACTTGCTTCAAGAAATAACTCTATTATGTGTATATTATATATATATATATATATATATATATATATATATATATATATATATATTATATAATCATTTGTATATGTATGTAGGTGTACACAGAATCTCGAGTAAATTGATAGGAGTATACCATTTTATATATCATCTCTTGCTTCAATCTAATACTGTATCGTTTCTCACGGATTGGCCATTAGGCGTTTTATTACGTCACGCTCTGTCTCTCGATAGTTTCCAGCTCTCTTTCCGTTCACATTCGCGATCCCCGTGTTACACAAGGCCCTTCTCTCTTTCTATGAAGAATATATATATATATATATATATAGACACACACAC
>OU964965.1:6164463-6256963 GCA_918808275.2 Dolichovespula sylvestris
ACGTGCCGATATACACGCGAGCGAGACCTTTCGACCGGTATACGTATTTTTCTTTTTCCTTCCACGGCTCGAAAGTTCACAACGGTGCGCACACTTACGCGAGTCCCATGTCTCTCTCTCTTGTACGTCAAAATAATCGCGAATATACTACATTGGGCCTGGTTAAGAAGGATTTCTGCGTTAGAAAATATACGATTTCATTCGATATCCCTTTTAATGTCTAATGTCACGTTATTTAAGGTTAACCATTCGTACTCTGCCAGAAAATTATAATAATATTCATAATAATAATAATAATAATCACAATAATAATAATAATAATAATAATAATAATAGTATATGATATTTCCATTACACTAAAACTAATCTTTTCAAGAATGTTTGTTCAAACGCCTTCTCTCCTTTCTTCCCATCTTACGAACAATTTTAAAAACACTTTCGAGGATTTACGAAGCGACATTTTACCCTCATAAAAAATAAAAAATTAAAATAAAAATAAAAAGAAATCCATCCGAAAGTAAACGAATATCTCCTTAGGGATAGTAACTCTTATACGCCCTAGGGGGTGGGGGGGGCTCAGACTTATGCACCCTACTTAGGAAGTCACTCTACTTACGATTAAATAAAATAACAAAAATATAGAAAGTTAAGGTAAGCGGAACGAAACGGATTCCGGGTCGTAAAACTCGCTTGAACTTTACTTTAAAACGTCCGAAGAGTAAAGAGAGTGAATGTAAGAAATAAGAGAGGGAGAGACGGGGGAGGGAGGGAGGGGAGGAGGAGGAAGGGGGGAGAGAAAGAGATAAAGCGACTAGGAAAGAAGAAAATGTGGAAGAGATAGAAAGAGACGGTTATAGGAGTGGCGCTAGCCGTTCTCACTCTTTATTCTCTGTCTTTCTTTCTCTTTCGAGAGGAAACGCAAGGACGCTCGATGGAGTATTGCACACGCGTAAGCGCACGTGCAACGAGAGCCGATGATTATGCCAACTTATCTAAGCTCCCTTCAAACTCCTCCTACATTTTACCTTTTACGATTGGCATTGCCCGTTCATTAAATGATATTCGTCGTTATTACGCGACGCGATAGAGACCGCAGCTTACCAACGATTATTTATGCAAAAGGGTAGAACGTTCGTTCTTGTTGCTTGCACGAGAATCGTTGGAATGCGACGATTGGTATTAAAGATCGTCGATGAGCTCAACGCGAAGGAATCCGTTTTCTCGGCGTACGTGCTCGACAGGGACTTATGTGAGATGTATGAATTATTCGTGATCTTTCTTTTATATCTTCTATTTCTTTCCTTTTTTTTTTCTTCTTGTTGTTGTTGCATTCGATCTATCGAAAGGATTAGACAAATCGTTCGAATTATTCAAAAAGTATTATTACTGTTATATGTTGAAAGTACTGTATAGAAAGAGAAAAAAGTAGTAGAAAAAAAGAAAAGACGAGGAATTTATTTCATTTATTATTTTCAGGAATAAAGTTGAAAGAAAATAATAAATGTTTAATTAGGTATTATATATATATATATATATATATATATATATATATATATATATACTCGAGATAATTCTGTTTTCTTTTCTTTCTTTTCTCTCTCTTTTTTTTTTTTTGTTTTTTTACTATAGATATCGATTCGAACACATGGGACGTTAGTTTACTTTCTATGAACGAATTTTGATTTGTTCTTACAAAAACAATTATATGATACGATAGTTAATAGTATTTACTTATATCAATATAAGTATAACTCATGCACTTATAGAATATTACAAACTTTGGATACGGAGTAAAGAAAAGATATAGATATATGTTTGAGTTGAAATATACAACATAGAGGATTAATTACTTATAATTAAATACTGTTGTATGTACAACAAAATTATATACTGAAGATATATAAGATATATAATAATATTACTTATACTAGTATAATTTATATTTAAAAAATGTAAAAAAAAAAAAAAAAAATCTTGGGATGTGAAGTAACAATTATAATCTCTGATGATAAAATGAAATGAAACTAAAATAAAAAAAAAAAAAAAAAAAAAATAAGAGAACTAAAAAACTAATATATATTTGTATTCGAAGTTACATGACCTTATAGAAGATTAATGAAACTGAACTCATTAAGAAACAAGACACGAAGGGATATATAATGTACATCCTTGGGGTGAAAGAATCGTTGTTAAAAGTAATAGAAAAAAAAGGCATGCCGGCACCGTCAGCCGCGTCAGAATCACGATCGTGACTATTTTCGCAAGAGTCGATCGGTACTTAAATAAAAAAGTGTTCAACTGCCGTTCACATTCGCATTCTCTCTAGCGAATGTGCCGCATAATACGACGATTATGCTCGCACACAGGACGGCGCCAAACGGCGCTCGAAGGACGTGACTACTGCGTTACACCGAGGATTTCTCTCTCTCTCTCTCTCTCTCTCTTTTTCTATGTCTCTCTCTTTCTATATGTCGTGCATACATGCGTGTGTGTGTTTGTGTACGTGCAAAGGACAATTTTACGATATGAAAAAACGCTAGTATCTTTTCGTTTTTTTTTTTTTTTTTTTTTTTTTATAAAACTATTACTATACTCCAATAATATGTTAGTTATCACTTTGTTTCGTGGGAAATGTTCGATCATTCTGGTCAACGACGACGACGACGACGACGACGACGACGACGACGACGACGACGACGACGATGACGGCGGCGTCGACGATAAAGAGCGCAACGATATAATCGAACGGCATTGTCGAGATTGCTGCATTCGAGATAACCCCGAGACCGATCTCGATCGTTTCTCGATCTTGTTTTCTTTGCGTTCCTAACCAACGTGATTACTCTAGATATCAAATGCTTCTCCATATGTTACGCAATTTATCGATCTGTAACTCATCTCGGGTCAAGTAAATGACATGGAATATAATATACTTCATACACATACAAATACACACACTATATATATATATATATATAATTGTTTTCTTTATAGTACATCTTTCGAGGACAATTAATGGTATCTATCTCATTATTTTTCTCCTTATATTAACGAGGTCAAACGCAATATATAAATCGATTCTATTCTACCATTTCCTATTTTGGTTAAGAGTTATGGGGGAGTTGGTATCCCGTTCTTGAACAAATGATCTTATTTCTTTCTCTCTTTCCCTCTGGTCTCTTTCGATGCGAGAAGCATTAGAAATGACATCTTGCGAAGTATTACTTGGAACTTATGTATATAAGAGCGAGTATTGGACCAATACTATCGAAGGAATGCGCGCTAATAACTCAAAGTCTAAGCTTCGACCGAAACAATTAGCATTCCTTGGCCGTTGACCATTACGATAATTGAATTCAATTGTTACTCTAGTTTGCCATAGTACCGAGCTTCATGTAACGTACTACGTAAAGTAAGCACGTAGGTAGGAAAATATTATCGTTGGGAAAAATAATTGGTCGTGTACCGAAGTCTCTTGCGTAATAGAACTTAGACATTATTACAAATGATATTAAATGTCCTTCGAAGCTTTTCGTTGTTCCAATTATAATGATACGGATATATAGCTACATGCTTTATCTCTCTCTCTCTCTCTCTCTCTTTCTCTCAAATTCTCTCGTACAATATTTTTTCGTATCTAATCCACTTCAACGTCATTTCAATTATTTTCCTCGTTAAATGCGTCAATTGGATTATCAATTTTGATTACTAACATTGTCCTTTAGGTTTCATTAAATTCATCGTTAAACTAATAGAAATTAATGATCAAATAAAGAATAATGAATAATAATTTTCCTACATTTTTACGTACAGGTGTGTGTGTGTGTGTTTGTACACGATATATATATATATATATATATATATATATATATATATATATATATGATTGGAAAGAGAAAGAAAGAGAAGAAGAGAGAAGTTTAGATATCTAAAGCTTCTTGGAAAAAGATCGAAGAAGAAAACTCGCGGACAAGATCACATATAACGCCGTGTAATCCGGATTTCGCGATTCGTTGCAACGAAGACGACATCAGCCTACCATGGAATGTCACTTTGCCCGGTGTCCAGTTGCCAAGGTCCAGTTCTTCCTCGAGAATGGAGCCTTTCCTTAAAGCGCGCTTCTCAGAAAATCTACCTGGAAACCGTTACGATAATGCGGGCAGCGGCCGGCGATGGTGGTGGTGGTGGTGGTGCCGTGTGCCCAGACGAACGCGATTCGTTCTACGTGTTTCTCTCGGTATTCTAAAACTTCTTAGATCTATTCGTCTTACTACGTATTATCCAAAATTTCACGTCCCGTTGTCTTCGATTTTATAAAAAATAAAATCGTCAGGAACTCGAAAGATCTCTCTTTTCTCTCGTTTTCCTTTACACAATTTTTCGATCGAAATCCCGTTAATAATAATAATAATAATAATAATAATAATAATAATAATAATAATAATAATAATAATCCTCTTCGAGTTTTTAAAATTTCATAACAAATCGGATAAATAATAATTAAGCCTATGAGAACATTTTTCACATCAAGATATATATATATATATATATATATATATATATATATATATATATATACATACGCAGTTATTCTTGGTCTTGAAGAGTTATTCGGACACGAGTGAAGGAGCTTATACGAGAGACTGACGTTCAGGTAAGAAAAAAGAAGAGGAACGAGAAGACGGAAAGGTCGTTCGCCGTGAAAGGGAGAGAAGGGATGGATCTTTCGATGCGTCATTCGAGATCGTAAGAGGGATAGGAGAGGGAGAGAGGAGAGAAAGATATATATATATATATATATATATATATATATATACCTTCGAGAGAAACAGGAAGCAATTTTTGCGATGGTCAAGTCTGCTCGGCAATTTATACGGACTCTCGCATTTCGATCCTAAGAAATCGTTTTCGTTTACCGAATATTTTCTTCGGCCGTTGTCCTTGCTTATATACATAGTTTTCTCAACGCTCAAAGCTGAACACTTCATATACAAATTGATCGAACAATAGTACAATTTATACGAATAAATTTTTTCAACCAAAATAGACAGACAGACAGACAGACAGACAGACAGAGACGTATTAAGAATTCCCTTTTTAATTTTCAATTATAATCCGTCGTCGGGAAGAAAGAAAAGAAAGAAAAATAAAAAACGTAGAACAAAAAAAAAAAAAGACGAAAAAATAAAAAGAATTATATCCGTATAAATTAATCGAGAAAAAGTGATATGGATATAGTATAAAAGCGGTGTAGGCAACGTTTTAAATGTCTTAGAGAGGTATTCCCGGAGGCACGTGAGAACATAGCAATGCAAAGAGAAGAGAGACACGAGAGAGAAGCACGATGGCCTGGTCCGAACAGAGAAAGAGAGAGAGAGAGAGAGAGCCAGGCTCGGTACCATAATAGAAAAGCGTGATAATTGTAGGCACAGAAGCACGATCGACGGAATTCCACGTATTTCGGAACGACGAGCTCGAAAACGTACGTATTATGTCGAAAAGGAGGATATCGTTTTATGAAATTTTCTTTTTCTTTTTTTTTTCTTTTTTTTTTTCGCGGGTGATAACTCCGTAAGTTCGCTTCTCTTCAATTTCTATTCTCTCTCTTTCCCATAGAAGAACCGGCAAGAGGCACACCATGAGAAAACGATTCACGTGAGTGGCGAAAGAGAGAAACATAGAAACGACGTTCGTCGAAGAATATAACCGCAAAAGAGTAACGGTTACGGATTATTCCCACGCAAGGGAATGAGTGCCAGAGTAGTCTCTTGGATTTAATTACTCGACGATCAGACGACGACGACGACGATGATGATGACGATGACGATGACGACGACGATGTTGACGATGACAACTACTACTACAACAATTAATACTGGTACTTGAAAACCGAAGAGCTTCTTCGTTTCCATCGAATCGAGAAGAAGTAAATGAATCGTTCCCTTTTATAACAGTGGTTTTCAAAATGATCAAAAATGATCGTTTTATCAACTATTACGAAATTATTTCAAATGCAAAATTATTCAAATTTTCTTTCACTTATCATATACAAGTTATTTAATTTAATAGAAATAATATTTAATTGGATATAAATATTTATTTTATGGATGTAAAAACGTATTATTCAATTTGAGAAAATATTACTTCTCGAACATTTATTCCAATGTATAAAGGAGTAAAAGAGAAAGGAATCGTCGTGCCAATGATCACAAATAAATTAATCGAGCACGTACCAAATCAAATGCTTTGCCCATTGATAGGAAACAAATATTCGCAACTATTTCTTCGATGTGTAATTTATTATACTCGTAAGAAACGAAGGATGGTGTGTCATTCATGAAGTTTTGAAAACCACTGATAAATCCCTATTTCTAAGATTGCTCGGCTTTGAATTGTTACTCGTAACGCTACATCGAGTTTATCGAGTAAGCGTGAAATTCGTTCATCACATCTTCGTGTTTCTTTTTTTTTTTTTTTTTGAAAGAGAAAGAGAAAGAGAGAAAGAAAAAGAAAGAAAAGACAACGAACGAATAAAAATTGTCGAGCTTTTACTATTTGTAATTTAAAAAAAAAAAAAAAAAAAAGGAACTCGTGAATCCATAAAAGATAATAAATTTCAGTACGATCATTAAGAATTCTCAACGAGGAATTGTATTCTTTTTCTTAGAAAGCAATACTATGAGAAACTTTGAGCATTGTCGTCAGAAGCGGAAATTCATGAAACCGAGGTGGCCATCGTAATGGGCGAAAAAGAAGAGAAGGAAAGAGAAGAGAAGAGAAGAGAAGAGAAGAGAAGAGTAGAGAAGAGAAGAGAAGAGGAAGAAGAAGAAGAGATTACGGATTTCGTTTCACGATGCTCGAGAGAGCGACCTAGAGTTTCGAATGGGACAAGAAAATAGAGAACAGTCGAGTAACATCATACGCACGTCGAGATATCCATGAACGGAAATACTATACTCGAGGTCGCACGCATATGTACGTAAAAAAAAGAGAGAGAGAGAGAGAGAGGGGGGGGGGGAGAGGGAGAGAGGGGAAAGAAGGTAGTAAGGGGTGTTGTCCGAGTTAGATTTAATGTTTTTTAATTTTTTTAATTAAGGTGAAAGCTTCTCCGCTATATCGAATTATTTTTAATTATTTTTAAAAGATTATATGTTGAGAGAGAGAGAGAGAGAGAGAGAGAGAGAGAGAGAGAGAAATGTTATAATAATATGTATAAATATAAAATTTGTCAAATTTCATTGTAGAAATAGCGAATTTGTTTGAATGTTTGGCCGATAAGAATACAAGACGTTAATTGGTAGCAAGCGAGCGTGAAAGTAATTGAGTACGTTCTGTATTATCGTAGGGCAGTGTATTAGACGTGGAGTTAAGTCTGTATACATTTATATACGTCTATCTCTGTGTGTGTGTATGTGTGTGTGTGTGTTACATGTACATGTGCGAAAGATGATTCCTCGCGAAGTTGTAGACGGCCCAATTTTCGCGCGCGAACGAGGACTCCGACTTAATTAACGAGAGTATACGGGTCTAACACGTGCTAACTCGCACAGCTCATTCTGATTTCCATTCATTAGGATAATTAGTCGAGAGAGTTGGGTGTTCTAACTACCTCTGTGTACGTTATCTTACGTGCCTACATAATAGATACGTAGATAAGTTAATCGTTTTATTGTTTTAACAGATTCAAATAATTCACGTTAGTATTGATTTTATTACGATCTTTATTGTAATGAAAAATAATAACGATCGTCGATGAACGTATATCGATATTTACAGGTAGAAATTAATAAGAAATAATATAGGAAATAAAATAAATTCGAAAGTTATTCATTACTAAAATATAAGTACATACACACACACACACACACACACACACACGCGTTTAATCAACTTTTATATATATATCCTCGAACTTGCCACTCACGATATTATTATTCGAATAAATTTAATAATTTAACAGATACTTATTAACGTAATTAATTGTCCGTTTATATAGCGATAATAAATTAAAATGAGTACATATATTTAAGAATAATTTATGACGGAGCGTTGTCACGTAGTACTTCGTATCGATTAAAATTTATCGGAATAACGGATATCAATGTTTTATACTTTTTTTTTTCTATGCCTCTCTCTCTCTCTCTCTCTCTCTTTCTTTTTTTTTTTTTCTTTCTTTCTTTATTGTTCTTTCGCGAAAATTTAAATGAGTTTGTAAAGCAAGCGCCTACCTCTTTTAATTTCCCGAGCATGCCCATATCCGCGTTCGTGGTCGGCAAGCTAATTGGACGTTTCGGTTAACGGCGGATTTAATGAATCGCTCGTGATTATCGCGGCGTAAACAAAAGCCAGCAAGGCAAAAGCGCCGTGTCGTGCTTCCGCGCTAAGATAAAACGAAGATGTCGGAGGATTTCTTGAGCACGAAGCCGTTTAAAGTACGTATACACCAACACGCCCGTCGTCGCGAATGAATAATAATAACAATAATAATATAATAATAATAATAATAATAAGTGCGAAGAAGTATGAGTAAAAATCTCGAAGGTGGAAAAACGACGAAGGAAGAAGAAGAGGAAATAGGTGTGAGGGTAACGCTGCGACTGGTAGGTTGTCTTTAAATTTGCCGGGAGGGTTAATTAGGTTAATCGGACTAACCACCGGCCGGCTACGATTAAATCGTCCGACTGGACGAGAGCGAGATGATGTTACGTGCCATAGCGCCGAAGCGAAAGTCCGATACCAAGAAAGAAAAAGATTTTCATTTGTGTGTTATCGAGAAAGTTATTGATTGTACAAGGGAAAACGGAACGAAGAAAAGAAATACGACATTTTAGAAATGATATGATACGGCGCGAATATCAACTAATTAAAAGGTATCATTGATTGCAATAAAGAAAAAAAAAGAAAAGAAAAAATATATTCGAAGTTCTTAATACTTTATTGACGAAAGAGTTTTTATCAAAATTATATATATATATATATAAAAAGTAAAAGTTATTATTATATTACTTACATTATCAGTATAAATATATTCTAAAGATATACCGTAAAGCTTGTACTTAAAAAAAAGAAGAAAAAAACCGTGCTATTGTATCCGAATACAAAATGACGAACAACTTAGAAAATACACGTAATTACCAAATGAAAGTTACACCGTTAATTTGAAAGTTACACCGTTAACTAACTAACAAAAAAAAAAAAAAACAAAGATCGATTTCGTTGATAATATCTAGAAATGATAGTCAGGATAAATTCTTTTATCATATTTCATTAAACTGTGAATTGTGTTAAAAGCGATTCAAATGAAATACATTAATCATAGTGAAGGAACACGTGTACACGTAACTTACGTACCTTATATACACATATGCCTCTTAGAGATATTTAGCACGTTTTTTTTTTTTTTTTTTTTTTTTTTTTTTTTTTTTTTTTTTTCTTAAATGATTTCTACACGCAAATTGTTCATCATTTTTAAATGATTGTCTTAAGAGAAAGCTAGAACGTCATACGACGGAAATGGTAGGCGTTACCCGTGATTTCAAGTGAAATTTCTATGAGAATTCACGAGATATCGCTACGATCACTCGACGTAAGGACGACGTCACCGTCGTCGTCGTCGTCGTTTTATAAAGTCGTTTCGTCCGTTGTCTCTTCTATTAAGGCCACGATTCTCCATGTAAGTTGAAATAAAGATACGAAATTACAGTACCCCCAGGTACGTACATATGTACATACATCTTACGTATATATCCATATGACATTAAGTACTATACCTAACTAATTCGTTGTTGATGATGCACGTATCCATCTACGAATTAGCCTCATCGTTGGATCGTTAAGATTAGAGAAACTAACAAGTTCGAGCAAAACGATCAGAGAAAACTCAGCGACTCGATTAAGCATTACGGTTTTCTACTTAACCTCTGCTAATTCCCGATAGCTCTTGTCCTCGTACTCTACTCAAACTCGATATTCCAACTCGTTACTCACCTGAAACATAATAATAAAATCAAGAATGACATGCAGTTCTTCAAAATATAGATATAAATATATTATGTGTGTGTGTGTGTGTGTGTGTGTATGTGTTTTAGAATGTCCCATAAATTTTTTCCTCTTTTTTGATGCGAATGAATACACGATACGGAAGAAACTTAGGGGGAACACCCTGATACATCAATAAAGTATCCGTACAACGTTGTCGAAAAACTTTTAAACGAATACACAATCTTAATAAATTGATATTGAAAATAATTTCGAACTAACGTTTAACCATATCAAACGATCAGTGATCTAACGAATATTTGAAACGACGATCGACTGTTCTTATTGCATTTTTTTTTCTTTCTTTTTCTTTTTTTTTTTTTTTTTTTTTTCTAATTCGTACTTTGGTTGAAAGAATTTTTCCATGACGTTTTATAGTTATGAAATGGAATGAATCGTTGAAGGATATGAAAAGAGCGTGGAAGTGTATAGTGGAACGAGGAAACGAAGAGTAAATCCGAGGTGTGGCCTCGGCCGTAACGTAATCGTTTGGCTTGCAGGTAAACGCGTATATAAAACTCGTCTATCGGTGTTATACAACGTCATATTTATACGAACGATATTACAACGGCCATTCTGATGGTGCAATCGTAAAAGGATTCGCCCGTGTCTGACGTAACGTGTCTGAACGACACTAATCATTTTCATCGACGAATACAGTTTTGTTCACTTTTGCAGAAGGGGGGGGGGGGGATGAGAGAGAAAAGAAAGAGAGAGGTGGGGAAGAGAGAGAGAGGGGGGGGGGGAGAGTAAACGTTAATGTTCTTAATTTTTCTTCGATTAAGTCTGGCCCAATAATGCACGGGCCGATTCTTCGTAATTTTCTTCGAATGTACCTGCAATCATCCAATCGAGATATCGATGAATTGCCTCGAGGGAATCGATGGGAAAGTAACCTTCGTTCGTTCGAGTAATATTAGCCTATCTCGACTCGTCGGATTTAATTCCAAATATCCACATGGATTTATTACTTTCCCCTTGGATTATATGCTCGAGTCGTCGAATAAATATAAAATAAAGGAAAAACAAAAAAAAAAAAGAACAACAAAAAGAAACGATTGATTTTATGGAAGACGATGCGATGCGATTAAAAAAAAAATTTGGAATAAAAAAAAAAAAATAATGGAGGGATAAAAAAGAAATAGGGAAATTTTTTCCCATAAGATCGCTATTACTTTTATAAATTGACATTTATCAAAAGGTATTCGATTAATTTGACATATCTCGCGAATATGTTTATTAATCGTTGATTAATCGTACGATAGAAAGGAAAAGGAAAAAAAAAAAATAAGAGATACCAAAGAAATGGAAAATAACGGTTTGATAAAAATGTATATAACGATGATCATCTATAATAATTGATCAATCCCAATACTGTATTTGACAAATTAAATAGCTCCTCCCCCCCCACCCTCTTTCATTCTATCTCTCTGTCTTTCTTTTGTATGAAACTTCACTTCGATCGCGATACCCTCTTCTTTTTAGTAAGTTCGACGACAAAGCAGACAGATCTCGTGATAAAATGGAGGTCCCCATCGACGCAGGAGATGAGTCAACCCTCTCGAAACAAAGAGGAGAAGGAAGAGGAGAGAAAGAGGGGAGAGAGAGAGAGAGAGAGAGAGAGAGAAAAGTAAAAGGAAGAGGAGGATGAGGATGACAAGAAGAAGAAGAAGAAGAAGAAGAGATTAACATGGAGTCGTTCATTCCCTTCGTAGATTCTTCAAAAGCGAAAATGCGAGGGACGACGAGACGTACGGTCGGTCGTCCTTGCGGCACCCCACGCGAGTAAGTAAATACATATGCTATGTTCCTTGCACCCCTCCCCTTTCTGCACTTTTATGCATAGCACGCTGGATTCGTACGCACACGCAAATACTACACACGGCAACGTGCCGATGTAAACACCGAGGGCGGCTGAGTATACGCGTAGGGTTTTCATACGTACGTAATGCGTTCTCGCATACTTAAAAAAAAAAAAAAGAAAAAACAAACAAAAGAGAGAGAAGATAAAAAGAAAAGAAAAAAGAAAAGGAAAGAAAAAAGAAAAAATCAATGAGGACGAAGAGATGAATCTATTTTTTCATAGGGAAAAAAATAAATAAATAAACTGAAATAATATTGTGATATTGTTAATAATTTCGAAAAAGATTGATTTCATTAATCTTTTTGTAAATCTTTTTTCTTTTTTCTTTTTTTTTCATTTTTTCGTATCTATAAAAGAAATTATCCATATAATGCGAAAGTTATAGTATAACTTTTAATTAAAAAAAAAAATAAATAAATAAATAAATGAATAAATAAATAAATAAAACATGAAAAATTTCTTATATAAACAAATTAATTTCGTGACGATCAAATTTTTAATAATACTTGCAAATATCTATACAAGTGTATGGACATTAAAGTCAAACGGAAAATTATATACTATATTAGAAATATATATATATATATATTATAATTAGTGTTAATATATATGTTTACACGCGTGTATGTATGTATGTATGTATGTATGTATGTATGTATGTACGTATATATGTATGTATATAAATAAATATTAAACTGCAGTATTAAATTTTTAATATATCTTACGAACTCAACCATAATTTTTACGTATAAATTATAAAACGTTCGATAGTAAAATATTACATCCAACAGATGTATAAAACATTTGGAATTTACAAGTGGTAATCGTCATGTTTGCTCTTAATTATCGGTAATACGAATGGTGGTGTCTTTCCTATTAGAATCTTTCGATTCCAAGGCGACACGGAAAAGTGCGAGAATGCAAGGACGGCGAGAACGCATTTTGCTGGCAAATTATTTTAATTAACTCGATAAATATCACGTAGTAGTAGCGGTTAGGCGAGCACACTAAGAGATGCCATTCGGTCGTAGACCTCGACTTCGTTTTTCCTGAAAGGCACTGTGCACAGCAAGTGCAAAGAACCTCACCTTTTTTTACCTTTCCCTCCTCAAGGACGGAAAGGCGTTAACGTGAAACTCGCGTTTCATATTCTCTCTCTCTCTCTCTCTCTCTCTCTCTCTCTCTCTCTCTCTCCTCTCTCTCTCTCTCTCTCTCTCTCTCTCTCTCTCTCTCTCTCTCTCTCTCTCTCTCTCTCTGTCTCTCTCTCTCTCTCTGTCTATACATATAAATATATATATATATATATTCCGTTCTCTTCTTCGTCATGAACGTTATTTATCATAAAGTTCCATACAGGTGCATTGCGGTCACTTTGCTCGCGCGTAAATCAAACACGAGACTTAATGCGTTCTCATAACGAGTGTTCTCTCTCTCTCTCTCTCTCTCTCTCTCTCTCTCTCTCTCTCTCTCTCTCTCTCTTTTTCTTTCTTTTCTTCTCTTCTTTATTCTTTTCCTAAAACTTCAACCTGAGCGCTATAAGGTAGTCAGCAAAAAACGATCATTTGTCTTATCCTGTTATTTGCAGAAACTATTACGAAGCATATATTTTTCAGCCTCGAAAAAAAAAAAAAGACACGTTCTTTATTAGATGACCTCTCATCAAAATGACTTCAATCATCGTAATTGATTCTAATTATAACATACATATATTTCGTCGAATTTAATTCAAGTCGCAATTATCGGTCCCACCCCTACCCAAATTAAAAGATGATAGGAGGAATGAAAAGAAGCGAAGAAATAAAAAAAAAAAAAAGAAAAAAAAAGAAAGAACGAAAGAATCAAGAAGAGTACAAAATTGATCGCGATTAGATCGCGATTAGATAGGGGAATGAAAAAGATAGATAGATGGATAGATGGATAGATAGATAGATAGATAGATAGATAGATAGATAGATAGATAGAGAAAAAGAGAGAAAGAGAGAGTGAAGGCATGCGAGTCTCGACTTAATTTAGCAAATCGGTGCTCCGTTTTGTCACTGTCCCTCCTTGGAAGCTGCACTAAGAAAGACAGAGACAGAGACATAGACAGAGACTGAGTCAGAGACAGAGACAGAGACAGAGTCAGAGACAGAGACAGAGACAGAGACAGAGACTGAGTCAGAGTCAGAGACAAAGACAGACAGATAGACGGACGGATATATATATATATATATATATATCGCATCTATATATATATATATATATATATATATATATATATATATATATATATATATAGAGAGAGAGAGAGAGAGAGAGTATGTAATCGCTCTTAAAGAGAAGAGTGGTCCAGGTTGTTCGTAACGAACGGGCTCGTTCGTAACAGTAGACGGTTAGTTGGGTACGTTTGTCGTGTTACTTCGTAGGCAGAAGCGGCACTTGGCAGAGAATACGATCGATCGCATATCCCATCGGTCGTTCTCCCTGTAATTATAGATCGGGGATGCCAGGTACATTACGTCGTCGTATTCGTAGCCGGACACACAGGGCGGCCCTCTTTGGCCATCCTCCATCTATCCGTACTCGTAGTACGCGTGCTCGTTGCTCATGATGACCTTTAACATCTACCTTTCTTTTTTAAAATTGATTTTATTTCATTTCATTTCATTTTATTTTATTATATTATTATTATTTTTTTAATTTATATTGTAATCTGTCGATTGATCCGTCAACAAAAATTCTTCATAAATTTTCTGACCCATCCATCGTTTTGTTTGATCTCATTTAAATAATTGTTGTAGAATTTAATCCTTATAGTTCGAAGAATATCGTAGAATAAAGGAATTTTTTTTTTTTTAATTATGCTGGAACGTCGATGGATTCGTCAAATTAATAAAATTTCCATAGATTTTTCAATCAGTAAAATACACACACACACACACACACACACACACACACATATTGGATATCGTTTAATAAACGGTTAAAAATTTTAAAATTTATAACACTGCAAGAATATTACAGCGAGTTCGTAAGTCAATTTCAAACAAATCTCTGTGCATGTGAAAGTGACCAGACGATTTTTATGAGATAATTGTTTTATTTTTAAAACAAACAAACAAAATATGTTTTGATAACGTGATTCAGAATGATATAGTTCATTAACCGAGACATATTTATTAGAAATTTTCAATACAATAGATTATAAATATATTCAAATATGACAATGATATTGACAACGAATAAACATGCTTCTTATAAAGTTAATAATGATGATAATATCGATAATGATGATGATGATGATGATGATTATGACGATGATGACGACGGTAGTGTGTTAAGAAAGTGGAACATAAAATAATGAGATAAGAAACAAAATAAAAAGAAAAGAATAAAAAAAAAAAAAAAAAAACAAGTAGAAGTTTCTCCACAAGGAAATATGAAAGCTCTCGCGTCTCGAAGATTCCATAAGAAGCCCTTCTAATCTTCCTGTAATGGCTGGCACCCTCGTTCCATACTCAATCTAAGCGCGAGTACTCGTAGAGAGAACCAGTTCGTTATCGTGTACTCTTTCTCTCTCTCCCTCTTTCTTTCTCCTTTGCTCTCTCTTTCTCTCTCTTTTTTCCACTTTTTCTTTATTCCAAGGGGACATGGCACCGAAGCGTGTACGAAACACTCGTTGGAGACTTTGTCTCACGAAGAAGGCGGCGGTCCAATTTAATGGGGAATAAGAGAAGGAACGTTTTCGAGTCTCCCACTCGAAAGAGACCATTAGTCATATTAGTCATCCTTCGACGTGAACTTATATATTCCCTTTTTCTTTATTCCGTCGTGCCTTTGAAAAACACTTTTGATAAAGTTCGTTCCAAAGTGGAGACTCGTTGATTTTTATTCTCCGAACGTAACAACGCTAAAGAATACGTGAAGTATCGAGGAAAAAGAATGAAAACGATTGGTACTTACATTACAATCTTACCCATAACGATGTGCTTCGAGAATATTTCATCAAATTTCATTTGTACAAAAGACACGAAATTCACACATGTCCTTTGTAGAATAAAAAAGATTTGTTCTTTTTTTATTTATTTATTTTTTTATTTTTTTATTTTCTCGAAGAACCAACTGCTACTTATCCTCATTTTCATTATTGAAACGCGACCAAGTGACTAATCTCGACATTGGGATTTTATCATCAAATATACGGATATCAAGTGGCGTTCTGATCCACAAAAAAAAAAGAAGAAGAAGAAGAAAAAATAAAAAACAAACAGGGATGAGGGAAGGGAGAGAGAGGGTAGAGTTTTCAAGGTCGAAGACGTACAACGAGATAAGATTATTATGTAAAATTAATGAATCGAACATGCGTAAAAAGAAAAGGGAAAGAGTAAGGGAAAAAAAAGAGAAGGAAGGAAATGCAAGGTGGAAATTTTTTTCACTCGGCATGCCTCCGTGCCGTGCGTGCCATTGCTAGAAGAAAAATGGTTCCGTTTAAACGGTCTCAGGGACGATTTATCGTTCGAACTACGCTGAGAGAGAGGCCAGCGACGACAAAATTATCCTCATGGAGCGCCAGCTAGAAAAGCTTGCTACCAGGAACGAGGAAGAATCTTTCTATCTTTTACTTCTCTCTTTCTTTCTCTCTCTCTCTCTCTCTGTCTTTCTCGTGACGCATACATTGTTTACTCGCGAGTGCTAGCACTCTTAGGGGGCCTTATATTTACAAGTCGTTAGAACGTTTACGAGTTAAAACTACGAACTCGATGAATCTCTCTCTCTCTCTCTCTCTCTCTATATATATATATATATATATATATATATATATATATATATATGTATGCTTTCTTTACAATAGAGATAGAAATATATATATATATATATATATATATATATATATATATATATGTTTTCTTTACAATAGAGATAGAAATATAGAAAACAAAAAAAAAAAACGTTTACATTTTATAACCAAAAAGAAAAAAGAGAAAATTCTTATACAAGATCGAGGCAAGAAGAGTTCGAGTAGTTGAGTTCACCAGTTACCAACAACATTCGAGGCTTTCCCGAGTACTCCAAAAACTCTAACTGCAACCTTCGGGCCATTCAGAGAGAGAGAGAGAGAGAGAGAGAGAGAGAGAGAGAGAGAGAGAGAGAGAGAGAGAGAGAGAGAGAGAATATCATGGAAACTTTCTTACTTAAACGACGAGTATGGAGAAATCGAGCTGAAATCGTATATTTCGATATTAAACTCGCATACATACGAGCCTCGCAGTGATATTAACGAGCGGAGTTATTCGTCGTCTACTTTCTACTATCGAATAAAGTTTGTTCCTTTTTTTCCTTCTCTTTTCTTTTTGTAATCGACGATTTGCCTGGAAATTGCGAATTAATGCGCGTATTCTCAGTCGCAATAGTAGAAAATGGGGGAAAAAATAGAATCGCATGTACAAACATTTCGTAGAAAATATCATTGAAAAATTGTCTAATCCTAAATCGATAATGTTATTATTGATCATTACGATGCACCGAGGGAGATGATCAAAAACGAATTTTACGGATCTTCGATAAGCAGAATAAAAAAAAAAAAGAAAGAAAAGAAAAAAAAAGGAGAAATTTAACGAGAATTTAAAAGAGAGAAAGAGAGAAAGAGAAAGAGAGAGAGAGAGAGAGAGAGAGAGAGAGAGAGAGAGAGAGAGAGAGAGAGAGATAAGCGCTAACAAATCGATCTTAAACGACCTTACTCTCGTCTTCTTCGAGGCAAATATCGTAGGAGCGGCCAAGTAGAGTTCACAGAGAGGTTTGCCTTTTCCTTTCCTCCGTGACCGTATACTCACACGAGACGAGAATTGAACGTATAAGTCACGCATGTGTGTAGGAAAAAAAAGAGAGAAATACGACGCATTACGGTAGAACGTAAAGTGTATTGTATGTACACAGGATGCACATAACTAGAGATACCAGGAGGCTCCTAAGGATCGTGGGAATTAGGTCTTCGGGAAAGTTTTTCCTAAGCGAAACTCCTAGAATTCGTGCGAAATAACCTAAGCCCCCCATACGACTTTCCAGCAGAATAACACCATACAATAATAAAGTTTCATGATGATTGTTGTTTGATAAAGCATCGAATATAGATACTTATATTCGTCGAATTGAATATTATTACAAATAACATTGCATTTCACGCCATAAATAATGATAGTATAAATAATAATAATAATAATAATAATAATAATAATAATAATAATAATAATAATAAATAATAAATAATAAATAATAAAAATAAATAATAATAATGATAATAACAACGAAGAATGAAAATTATAGGCTTTCTATTAGCCAATCAAGAGTGTAATATTTCAAATTGAAATAATCGAGATAACAAAATATTTACGAGATTTAAATTACTAATGTAAATACTATAGATACTTTTTATATCTTCCTTTTTTCATTCTTTTTCCTTCTTCTTTTTTTCTTTTCTTTTCTTTTCTTTTAACACTCAAGAAATTTGGAGACAATGACAAATATAAGCTACCTTGAACCATAAAGGCAAATTTACTCGTTTTCTCATTGTCAAGGACTCGATTTTCTCTCGAGTAGGCTATTCGAATCATGTAAAGTAGAGATCCTTGACGTCCTTGAAGGATCGAACATATGACAATGCGTCTTCTTATGCACACGTACTTATACCTATTTATCGTGTATGTACGTACTTATCTGTGCGTGCACGCGTGTTTTGCGTATGTGCGAGCGTGCGTGCGTGCGGGTGTGTGTGTGTGTGTGTGTGTGTGTGTGTGTGTGTGTGTACACGTGTCGCTCGTCATTGTGGTCGTAGAAGAATATTTCGTCACGGTGTCCACTACGAGAGGAAAGAGTATCGAATATCTAGAACGAGGTAGGATAGAGACATGCGTGTGAATACGCGAGGAGACTATGCATTATATGGGTATATTTGTGTGTGTGTGTGTGTTGTGTTGTGTTTGTGTAGAGAACGCTCGAGAGCACCGAAGTCGATTTACGACGATAAAACAGGTGTCTGCAGCTTTTACGTAAGCAGCCTTACGAGACTCAAGAGACGGGATCGTTCGATTCTTTCGAACGAGTTGTTGTTATTATTATGCCTGACTTTGCGTTTACGCGGCCTCCGTAAAACGTTCTCTCACATGTGTCTGCTCGCATGTGTTTTAAATATATATATGTATATGTGTGTATGTATATATATATATATATATATATATATATATATATATATTTATGTACATAGAATCACATCTACGTGAATAGAATTGCTAGAAGGTGGACGTTCGAAAAAGTCAAGATCAAATATGTGAACGATGCGAAACACGTTTGAGTAACTGACGGAAATTTGATGATAATCTAATTTTGAAGAGTATATTTGTTTTATATATGTATATATAATAAATATAATATATATATATATGAAAAAATATATAAATAATTAGTGCGTGTGTGTGTGTGAAAATATATGTATATATAAATAAATATAAAACACAGACATAGTGTTGCACAAAATTCTTATAACTCTAGCACTAATTTAATTGACGAATATTCCAAACAAGATCTATTTATTTATATATTTAAGTTACACACACACACACACACGTGCGGATATGTTCGTACTTATGAGTATTCGTGTAAATACATATCTACGATTAACCATGTAATGCTATATTATAACCACTAACAGTTTTAAATTAATAATTAACAACCTAAACTACATAATTATTACATTTCGCGATAAATAAATTTTTCATACTAATTCCTGGACAAGTGATATCATCACTACGGAAACCTGGTTCGATTACTAAATATTTACATAGCAAATAATTGAATTGATTTAACCGTCGAAGGAAAGTAACGCTAGTACTGCCTCTAGGATAAAGATATACCAAGCAATAACAGGTATCGACGATATCCTTGAAGCAAACGTTCCTTTCAATGCTCGTTTGATTCAACGTAGCTCTCCTCTCTCTCTTTCTCTCTCTCTCTCTCTCTCTGTTTCTCATTCAGAACGAATCATTCGACTGGATGCATCCGGGCTTGGGAGCTCTCTACAATTGCGTGGAAGGAAGGAAAAAGAGCGCAGGTGCGTAAACGCGTAGGTGCTTCAACGACACGGTGGAACGATGTCTAACGGTTGTGAGAGACGGTTAAATAGTAGTTATAGTAGTTAACATGAGTTTCACCGAGAGATACGCTCGATGCACCTACGGTGAGTGAGTGCATCCTACACGTACTACACCGAGTCTCCTAGAATTATTCGATATGTCTTGAAAAATAAAATATATGTTTTTTTTTTCTTTTCTTTTCTTTTCTTTTCTTTTCAATCGATTTTCTCTTTCTCCCTCCTTCCCTCCCTCCCTCCCTCCCTCCCTCCACCCTCTCTCCTTTCTTTTTTATCTCGATTATTATTTTACGTTACCAAATACGTGGCTCACCTGCTTTCTCGCGTACCAACGTCGAACAGACCGATAACAGCTGTTCTATTCACGGATGTTCCAAAACGCCACACGTGTGCCTTTTTTCATGCGTGTACGTGTGCGTGTGCGCGTGAGTGTACATGTACGTGTGCGTCTATGGTGAATCAATGATCATTACCATTCAAATATGTAGCTTTTATGCGGAACAAACATATCGTACTATCGAAGTTCCAGATAGTTTACATATTAACGATTTCTTATAGGACTATTTATTCAAAACGAATCAAATAGATACTTCTCTGAATATTAATGAACAGTTGATATAAGATACATAGTCGACGAAAGAAAGAAAAAAAAAAAAAAAAAAATAATAATAATAATAATAATAATAATTTTTGTAGCGAGTAAAATTCTTGCCTGTGCATGTGCGCGCGCGTGTGTACATTAAGAACTTTTAATAAATATATAAATGAGGTAAAAGGGAAGATCTCGTGTGAATAGAAATACGGCCATTTGATAATTTCTAACGGAGAACGTGTCGTTTTTTCTTTTTTTTTTTTTTTCAAAGTTATTCGAATGCCATTCTGTATACCTATACGGTTTCATGAGAGGAAAAGAGAGAGGGGGGGGATGGAGGGAGGGAGGGAGAAAGAGAGAAGAGCAAACGGAGCTTCCTTCTTGCTACTGCAAGTCGGCCATTCGCCCGAGTTTTATTTTCATGCTTTCGGTCGGTGCTCGCGCGATTGCATAACGGTCACGCACACGCACACGCACACGCACACGCAAAGTCAGAACACGCAACGCAGTCGCGGCAACGACGGAATGACCAGGACACCATTCTGACTTTTCGCGTGTGTATTTGTACGTGTAACGCGTGAGTGTGTATATGTCGCACGCGATCGCACGTCTGTCGGTTGGTTGCGTAAGTGAGTGGCCACTCGTATCTCTCCATACCGATTTTAGTAGTCAACTCCGTTTGCATGTGTACATCTGTCTTCGTTTGCCTGGGTACGTGCGTACGTGCGTACGTGCGCGCGCGCGCGCAAGCGTTTCTGTTTTTGCCACCAGAAAATGCAGGAATTTTTGGCAGAGAGAACCCCTTGATCGCTTTCGTTCCCTTCGTCGATGTCTTTTCAATCGACCTCTATCGGGCTCTTAAAATAGCGGGATCTACGATCTTTTTTTCTTTTTTTTTTTTCTTTTTTTTTTTTCCTTCTAATTATCTAATCGCATTAAAGGGAACTTGTCGTTCGCTTTAAACGATCCCCTTAGATTTATTTATAAAGAAATTCCATTGTATCGCTCATCGAAATAACTCACTGACGTTTATTCCAATCGACGAACTCACGTAAACGTTTTTTATTTTTAAATGAAAAAAATATCAAGCCTTGGTAAATTGATATTTTTAACGATAATTGGATATACAATATACAGTTCTCAAACAATTATTATCTATATCATTGATTTTTCACAGATTATATTCCAAATTCGTTCATTCTAATTTGTTGGTTGTGCCAATAGAAATTTATGTTTACGCAGGCCGATTCGATTTATCGTTATTACTGATCTCGATTCCTCTCGATTCGGACACTCCTACGGGTCTTACTTTCGACGACGTCGGTAAAGACCATTTATCAGCGCACAGTAGCGCAAAGTAATCTAATTGCCGGGGTTGTGCCCGAGGCGTCTGAGTATCCATCATGCTGTCCCATGGAATTGCGTGCGACGCACTTTTCCGATAATTCGATTACACGTTAAAAAGGTGCCTCGAGCACGGCACGACATTAGTGACATTTATAGTCTGCGCGCGTTACTATAGCGCGAAATATTTCGACACGGTGGCATTCATTTCACGCCTATCATTTTTTAATTAAATCGCAATCGTGCAACGGAAAAGAGAAACGTGTTTGTTCAATCGAGTGAAAGCTTTTTTCGTTGATAAATAACAAAAAAAGAAAAAGGGAAAAGAAAATAAGTAAATACAAAAATCGAACACATTCTTAATAATAATAATAATAATAATAATAATTATTATTATTATTTTTTATTTTAATCGCTTCAAACCTTTCGCAATAATATTTATATCGTTACACTTAGTTTTATATTATATAATGGTAGATGTTATAACATTGCATTGGTAAATCTTGTACCGTTAATTTCAATGAAAATGTGTTACTTCTTTTTCAAATATACATATTTATCAGGTTGGCGGTAAAAATAATTGCGATTTTTATCGTTCTATTCGTTAGGTAAACAAGTGCAATTACCTTTAGCACCAACCTGATACCATTACTATTCTTGACTCTTTGAAAAATATTCATTGATCAACCGAGCGTTAAAAGATTTACGCACATTTACACCTTATTCACGTAGCTCGTCTCAATTACGCAAGTATACATGTACAAATATATATATACATATATACATACATACATACATGCATACATGCATGCATATACGATAGTAAAGAGACATTTAAAATCGCTTTGAATGTAAATACAACGAACGACGTGGAGGAAGTGCATCAACTTTAAACGACTAAGAGAAGAGATGTCCAATCCTGAGGTCAAACATTCCTTCACTTACGTAACTTTCGAATCTCTCTTCGTGTCATCGTTGTTTGTCTCTTATAAATTCCATTAATTTCCTGTTTTCTTTTTCTTTTTTTTTCTTTTTATAGCTTTTATAAATCGATTCGATTTTTTTTTCTATGTATGTATGTATGTACGTACGTACGTATGTATTTATGGTATACCCGTATGCGCGTGTAAAATGTAAATGATAAAATTTCGTATTAAAGTAACAGTAATAGATGTAGTAGAGGTAATCGATGACTTCGTAACCGTCGTATTATGCGATCATCATTCGATTACGTTTATTTTAAAGTCCGATCGAGAAGAGAAAAGCCAACCAATGATTCGATTCGTCACTGTTTCGTGCTGACAGAAACGCACCGCGGGTTGTATAATCGTTGGAGAGGAGAGAGAGAGAGAGAGAGAGAGAGAGAGAGAGAGAGAGAGAGAGAGAGAGAGAGAGAGAGAGAGAGAGAGAGAGAGACGACACATAGCGGTACTACTACTGTTACTACTACTACTACTACACAACCGACGTAATGACTCAAGCGTGTTTTAAAAGGAACATCCTTCGTGGACGGATCGAGATTCCACTCTCGGAACGATCCCGAAAGAAGAAATCTCTCGACGACTTGGATACTCGAAATGTCAAGTGTCTTGCGCAATCGAATTCATCCGTGTATATATATATATACATATATATATATACGCACACGGTGTCTCAAATTTTATCGATCAGGACTTTGCTAGAACGATTTTTTACAAATCGATAAACATGTAAGTAAGTACATATATTCGTTTTTGAATAGATTATTTTGTTGAGATTGAGATCAATATAAAAATAAAGACAGAGAGAGAGAGAGAGAGAGAGAGAGAGAGAGAGAGAGAGAGAGAGAGAGAGAAGAAATCTATGAAAATCGATCGATTAGATTTCAAGGACAATTTTGATGAGTAACAAACAGGTGAGATCAGAGGGACGTTGAAATTCGCTGATGTAACTGTGCCTCGGTACTACGCAGAAACGTCAGCGTGCACGGTAGCATATCGCTATTTCACCTCGGTCCCAAGTCTGCAATTTACCGTCGAGGACAAAAGAGGAAGATTCCTGAGGCATACCGCAGCACCGACCTCCGTGGATTCTTTTGCCTGGAACGAGGAAAAGAAGAAAACGAAGACGAAGAAGAAGAAGAAGAAGAAGAAGAATAAGAAGAAGAAGAAGGACAGTGGTGTGCGCGGGCGTTCCTCGAGAAATCTCCGTGTATGGCAAGCTGTCTTCGCGTCATGAACCTTTACGTGTGTGTGTGTGCATGTGTGTGTGTGTGTGCGTCGTACGTGTAACTGTGCAAAGAAAAGCAGGTGCATGCCCTGCAAGCCGTGCCCAACGGTATCACGTGTGTATTTTTGCACCTTAAAGGATCCGAAGGATGGGGTCAACGTCAACTTCCTCTTCGTGAGAATTCAATTCGTTGATGATCATGATGATTATTGGTCAATCGTAATAACACGATCGAAATAAAATGCGATTATGACGACTATTCTCTACTCGGGATCTCCAATTTTCACATTAATGCTATTTCTTCGAGAGTTTAGGAGACATCGCAATAATGATGATGATGACGATGATGATAATAATAATAATAATAATAATAATAATAATAATATCTAATGTTATCTAATAATAATAAATCATTTCCAACTTGTTATTTTTTTAATCCACCCGACGACGAGTTAATGAATTTCCTGATTCGTCATTAAAATCTCGTATATAAACAATCAACGAACGAATTCGTAAATCGTAATAATAATCCTGCGTATTATCAATATTTTCTTTAATCGATCGGTCAACGACAAATTTCTTTCTCCTCTATCTCTTCGTAATCGAATACTTATTCAATCTAATGATTGACGAAAAAAAAAAAAAGAAATAAAGAAAAGTAATAGATATATAAAAAAAAAAAAAAAAAAAAAAAAAAGGAAGAAGAAGAGGAACGAAGGAATCCTTTTTCTCCCCTTTTCTTTCTATCATCATAATCTAAACATAATCTAACAGCTTCTCTCTTGATCCTATTCCGTCGTTCGAGTTTCGAATAATAAAGCAGACCAAGTTAGATTCCTTTTTCTAGCAATAATTGGCCGCTCTCTAATCGACGGTAGCTCGACTCCAATTCTCAGAAACGATGCATCCGGTCCAACAGCATCTCTCTCTCTCTTTCTTCCCTTCTTGCTCATTCTATCTACCTATCTCTCTATCTATCTATCTATCTATCTATTTCTCTCTCTCTCTCTCTTTCTCTCTCTATCACCTCTGCGCGGGAATAACAACTTATTGTTGATAATTGGTACAAACCGGAGGCACGTTCGCGCGGTTAACTACATCATGTTCCGCATCGTCTCTCTCAGCTGTCCTCCTTCGCAAGAGTGCGAGGACTGGCTCATTTTCAACGGCGACTCTTCCGCGAAACACACATCCAGGAGGAGGATTTATTGGCCCACAGATGGGATTAATTGTGAACAGTGTTAGACGAGTATACTGACATTGAACGCGTTAAACGAGTTAGTCTCTCTTTACAATCTTCTTGTCGTCTTCTCTCTCTCTCTCTCTCTCTCTCTCTCTCTCTCTCTCTCTCTCTCTCTCTTCTTCTTCTTCTCCCTCTTCCCCTCTCTTTCTATTTCTCTCATACAATCGGCCATTTACTTTCACTCGAAAGAAATACAACGTATACGATCATTTTTCTTTTCTTTCGTTTTAACTTTTTTCGTTTTTGTTTTTAGCTACAACGTCGGAAAAGAAAATCGCGTCGCGTCCTACGTCGAAAGTTATTCTCTATGAACGCTAATAAATATCCTTGTTTGTTGATTTTCGCTCGATGAAAGTACAAACATGCGGAGGTTTCACGTCTAATATCAGAGGGAAAAAAATTTCTAGTGAAAACTAAGATAAGTTTGCGTGCAAGGGAGAAGAAGATAGGTGGGTAGGTAGGTAGGTAGGTAGAGAGGGGGGGAGAGAGATTATGCTTTTTCGGTTTTCAAATGGGTCATTCGGAAATAAGTACAAAGCTTTCTGGCAGCTGCACGAAACTGATTTAATCTCCCATTTGCATCGTTGCATTGTTGCCTTCTCGAAAATCTAACTGAGGGAGAGAGAGAGGGGGAGGGGGGGGGAGAGAGAGAGAGAAGGAAAGAGAACACTTCTCTCAAATGCGTTCGGTGCAGCATTAATAACAGTCGTGAAATTCGTTTCGCTTAGAAAACTATTGGAGAGACTATACTCGAAAATTCTACTAAAAGTGAATAATAAAAAAATTCCAACGAGAAATAAAATTCACTTACGTACTAAATATCCCCGTTTGCACGTATTGCCAAACGTATTCATGTAAAATAATTACAAAACAATTTTCATCAAAATCATATATCAAAAATATTATAAATATCGATTTAAAGACGAAGTAACCTATCGACAATCTTTTGTCACGGAATATTAAACAATTATACTCGATTGTAACATTTAATGTATTATATATATATATATATATATATATATATATATATATATATATATAAATATAAAGAAAGAAAGAAAACAAAAAGATATTTAAATCGACGTTCACAAGGATATCGATGAAAATAGTTTGTAAATGTATAATTTAAGTGAATCACTCAATATATAATTTAAAAATCTACTACGTTACATACCTTTCTAATAGCACATGAATATCAGTACAGAAAATTGTACGGTAGCAAAATATTACACGGCTTAGCATGAAACAAGTTCATCTAACGAGCCTTTAATCGTTCATAGATTAAATTTAAATCACGATTACGTGTTTCTCCGCTGTTTCCATCAAAAGATCATACACACGCGCGCGCACGTAAACACACTTATATATATATGCATGAATGTATGATGTTGTATATGTGCTATATATGTGTACATACGTGGAAAGAGGCTCGATTGTTTGTGAAAAAGCTCTTCAATTTCTAGCGGTTAACACGCTAACGAGCCGACTATTTGAAGTATGTATCAAATGAGATCCGTCGATTCTATTTCATGAGTAACAAATTTGAGACACAGACACACACATACACATACACATCATATATATATATATATATATACATAGCATAGATGGTTGAAAGGCAGCTTGCATGGTCTATTGTAACTACACATCCGGCAGAACACTATACAATTGTTATGTTCATCGAATAAAGGTCGCCATCAGACCTTAAAACCCAAACGCGAATGCAATTCGATATTTGAGGTTTCCTCGGGAGTTCATTCGACGACGTGTAACAAAAGTTTTTTACACGTGTACGCGCGTGTAATCTCTCTTTGTATTTCCTGAAAAATAACGTGTGTCACGTACTTTTATATCACTCATTCAATTTCATTTTATCGAATGCGTTACTTCAGTATCAATTGAATTGTCGCGAAAGAGACAAAGAGAAAACAATTAATTTTCGTTAATAAACCGTAATTTTCTTTTCTCTCTCTTCTTTTTTTGTTCATGTAAATTCAATTGACTTATAATTAACTTTTCTTTCTGCTTTATAATTAGACATATACGAAACGTTTGGTGTTGAAATTTTTAAAACGTTCAAATCGTACGTTTTAATGATTTTGTTATCGTTCTTATATAAGATGATATACTGTTTATCTGAAATCAATATATAACGCGATATCTTATAAAACAATATTTATTATTATCTTATCAACGTTGAGTGCAGATGAGTATCTAAAAAAAAAAAAAAAAAAAAGAAAAATACTAAGGAGAATGTTTGGAATGTTAAAACGACGAAGGAATGCGTCGGGCATCCTGACAACCGTCGTCGTGATGGTAGTCGAGGTTTCCTCTCAGTTTATTGATCGAAATACTCCCCCGATGTCTGCCATTTCTGCTGCAGGCTATCCAACAACCCTTCCATCGTTTGGAACTTTGCCCTATAGGCATTTGTACTTTACCAACGTTTCCCGACAAATATTTCCTTATTGTTTTTTTCTTTTTTTTTTTTTTTTTTTCAAGGCGTAAGACTTTCTCCGAGCACAGTTCCAACGGGAATGGCTGTGCAATAAATACTTCTCATTTTTTTTTTTTTATTTCTCTTCAACGAATGAATAGTTATAGTTTCTCTGATAGTCGAATTAGTCCAATACCAACGATTAACGACCCTTTTTTTTTTTTTACTATTCTCACCGAGCACGCATTGTTAGAAAATAATGCTCGTTAAAATCTTCCTTATTCCTTCTTCAGTTTCAATTATATCCTGAGACTAATTGTTTCATTAATAACGAACCAATACAACTTAACTTTCATTATTTTATTTTATTTTATTTTATTTTATACAAGGAAGTAAAATGTTTCGTATAAAAAATATTTTCAAAAAAAGTTTTTGAATTTACGTCGAATTTCGTAAAAAAAAAAAAAAAAAAAAAGAAACAAAAGAAAAAGGAAGAGAAGAAATATCAAAATCGTCACGCAACTCCATTACTTCCTCTTAATTTTGTATTTCTTTTCTTCGAAGATTAACGAAAAAGAAGAAAAAAAAAAAAAAAAATTGGTATGATAATATCCTATCGAAGCGCGTTATTACTTTTACGTAGAGAGAATGAGCCTCTCACACAGTTGGGTAACGTCGAACGAGAGAAAGAGAGAACGTATTTCGAAAAAAGGGAGGGGAGGGGGGAGGGGGAGGGGGAGGGGGTAACCGAGTCACTTTACCAGCTTTAAATCGAGATAACATTTTCACTAAGAAACGACATTCCACGAGACGATATGTACATACATACCTAATATATACGAACCGTCTACTAAAGATAGAAAAAGGGGAGAGAGAGAGAGAGAGAGAGAGAGAGAGAGAGAGAGGGAGAGAGAGAGAGAGAGAGAGAGAGAGAGAGAGAGAGAGAGAGAGAATGAGTGAAAAGATCTAAGGAATTACGATGGCTTATCTTCTTTGTGCGATACTTTCTAAGCGAGGGAGGAGATATTTGAAAGAATTAAAAGAGAAACAAGAAAAACCTCGCGAGAAAAGCGCGTTGGCGGTGTGAGAAAATTATTTGCACCTCGTGGCGAGTTTCTTTACGGATGAGTGCACGTCGACGAAAGGACAGTTTCTTTCTTTTTTTCTCTTTACCATCTCTCTCTCTCTCTCTCTCTCTTTCTCTCTCTCTCTCTCTCTCTCTCTTTTTCGCGACGACAAAACGAAAAGGAAAAACGTTCGTTGCAGTACCTCGACCAACAAAGAGAAACGTGATGCCTTCTCTTCTCTTCTTTCTGCACGTCATTAGAAAGATAAAGAAAAAGAAAAAGAGAAAGAGAGAGAGAGAGAACTGTCTTCGGGACCGTGTGTATCTCGTTAATTTGTCGAGTGTAAGTGCAACAGACCGTGTGTTTCGTTTTTCTTCCTCGTAAGTAAGTAAGTAAGTAAGTAAGTAAGTAAAGTAAGTTTACGTAGGTACTCGAGCGAATTACCCAGCTTTGCTATACATATAAGAGCTTAGAGCTTTTAAGGGATTAGAAGTAGGATCTCTAATGGATAAGATTTTACAAAGCAAACATAGGGGTATTATTACTAAATGTCGAAAGCCGTCTATGCTGTTACATCATACTCCCTTTTAAAAGATAGATGATATAATATTGAAATTCATTCGTTCCATTTAAATCGATTTAAAACATTACATTTGATTTGTAACTTCGATTACGTTCGATTATATCACTTACAATTACTTATTATTAATTGGTATAGATATATTATCACTTATAACTACTTATTATTAATTGGTGTATGTGTGTATTTTTTTTTTTTTTATACGTATATATAAAAATACATATTTTTTTTTTTTTTTTTTTTCATATCACGTATTACTTCTCACAATATATATATCCTTTAACTTCTATTCGTCGCGTCTATATAAACGTATCTATTAAAAATTTCGATACACTGAGATTCTAACATAAGACTTGACCTTGAGACACCTGCAAAGAAAAGGGGGTTGTAATATATCACGGAACCGTAGTCAGGTGCATCAGAGAAACCTTGGAATCTTAGCTGAGCGAGCGATCGTTCGTTCGTTCGTTCTTTCGTTTCTCCTCCTCCTCCTCCTCCTCCTCCTCCTCCTCCTCCTCCTTCTCCTTTTCTTGGAGAAAGTCACACGATGCATCGAGGATAGATAAACGAGGAGGTGTACGTGTCTGTAATTCGATAGAGTTTGCCTGGAAAGCTGAGAGACACTAGTTGAGTGCATTCATCGATTCATCGATCGATCGATCGATTCGTCGATCCATCCATCCATCCGTCCATCTATCCATCCCGATGACAAACGATTTTTCTCTTCCCTTTTTTTTATTCTTGACATTATATTTTATCTTTCTACACGCACACTCTCGTCTCCTTCTCCTTCTTCTTCTTCTTCTTCTTTTTTTTTTCCTTCACGAAGGAAACACAAGAAAGTGTCAGGATTTCACCGTAAGACTATTTTCAGATTTTCCATCTAACCTCGAAACTGTGTATTTGAGATATCGAACTCGTTCAACGATACTAAAGGAACGACTCCAGTGTGATTCGTGTGTTGTTTCACTGTCTTCAGAAAAAGAAAAGATAAAGAAATACACAAACAAAGAGAGAGAGAGAGAGACAGAGAGAGAGAGAGAGAGAGAGAGAAAGAGAGAGAGAGAAAATCGTGTAATACTACTACCTACGTGCACGAGCATGAATCTCGCGTTAACGTAGCATTGACTTTAACGTAAATCTATGGTGGCGCCTGCTCGAGAAAACAATACCCGAGATCCTGTCACGTCGATCTTCTATTCGCGTAGGACGTTAGCACAGGACTATCCACGTTGTGTGTTGTTTTATCCTAGACGCACGATCGTTCTCGATCTCGAGCATTCAACGTTTCTATCTTCTCTCTCTCTCTCTCTCTCTCTCTCTCTCTCTCTCTCTCTCTCTCTCTCTCTCTCTCTATATATATATATATATATATATATATATATATATATATATATATCTGCTCTTTCGTCTCTATGTATACTTATTTACATTAATGTGTAACAACGAAATGGCTCGTTCCTAAGATAACACGTATCCACACACAGCCGACAGATTTAACCATCTTATTATTCTTACAATATGACTATTTAAACTATAGTGATATTTATTGAAACAAATGTTGGGAAAGTATTAGGTTGGGGAATAAGTTCGTAGCGTTTTTATCAAAGCGTTTTAAAATAAAAGTTTGATAAAAACGCTACGAACTTATCCCCCCCCTCCCTACATAATAACTATGAAATCTATCTACTCTCTTCGTATTCCGTGTATTATTCCTCTTCTTTTTGTTGTTGTTGTTGTTTTTCGTAAGGTAAGATAAATTAAACGTTTCGAATTTGTTCACTCGAACGATAGAGAATTTATAACAGCTACACACATATCAATTTCATGATTACTTATTACTTTTGAAAAATTTATTTCTTTTTTCTTAAAAAAAAAAAAAGAGAAAAAAAAAGAAAAGGAAAAAAAATGGCCGATAGTAGTCCACCTTTCGAGTGTATCGCTGGTCAATAACGATCAGAATTAATCGAATAATGAAGCTCTTCAATCCGCAATCGGTAATGAAATTTCTATCTCAATTAATCCAGATAATTGAAGTACCATCGGAATACGATTTGTTATTTACCTACTCCCTGAGAGTCTAACTCTAACGAGATTTTCATTCCTGTCTGATGCATGTAGAATTTATAGAACGATAATTTTGTGTTTACACGTTGATACAACGAGATACGAGTAAAGTGCGGATAGGGGAGGAAATGGAGATTAAAAGAGAATGTAGATTTTACTTGGCGTGAGAGAGTAAGTAGCACGCTTAAGCGCGTTCGCCGTGTTCGAACGTCGACCTTTTCCTAGTCCACTTCGACGTCGATTCGAGTCAAATTATTAACTCGAAAAGGTCTCCGACGACGGAGAAACTAGAATATTCGTGAAAGCGCGACAGCTCGATGTCGTCGTCGTCGTCGTCGTCGTCGATTCGTAACTCTGCGTTTTCGTATAAAATGTCAGAAAGAGAGAGAGAGAGAGAGAGAGAAGAAAAATAGGAGGGAGAGAGAGAGAGAGAGAAAACGAGTACGTTCGTTGCCTTTTGTTAACAAGAACATCTTTCAGGAATCTCGATATTGACTAAGAGAAATAGACCGGTAAAATGAACGCGTCGATGAATTTCATCGTTTCAGAAAGTCCTCGTTTCGCTCACGTTTTCAAAAGGATCGCTACGGCCTTGAGTAACGATCCTTTTTAACTTTACTACGCTTTTATTTCCTCGTTTCATTCATTAATCGCTCTCTATCTCGTATAGAATTATTCAAAAATATCTTTTATGTGTATATATAAAAGCTAACACATACCCTCTACCTATTTGCATTCATTAAATTTATCTATTCATTCTACGTATATTTATTATTTTAATATTAATTTTGTAATAATTAATATAAATGTCGATAATACATTATTTAATATAATGGTTGATATATAAACGCGCAATAAAAGGATATTTTATCGGATTAATTCAACTTTAAATATATCTATAATCGATATAAAACCAAATTCGTATTAGGTACATAATTCATCGAGTAAAATATATGAACTGATAAGAAAACGACTAGAGAAAGGAAAACAGGGTGCAGCACATGCAGTCGCGTCGTGTCTCGTAAAGATCAGCTGTAACTCTTCGTGGTCATCGTGACATGCATACATTCATACATTCATACATACATATAAACATATCTACATACATACATACATACATACCGGGTGTAATAGTAGACGACGCATTCGGAGCATAGAGAGAAAAGGAGATGGCATACGATCGACTTTCTAAACTCGTATCAAAAGACGCTCTTCCAAGATCGTCACTTTCTCTTAGTGATCGATAAATCCTATGTAAAAAAGAAAAAGAGAGAGAGAGAACTTTTTTCTCTCTCTCTCTCTTTCCTTCATTTTCGCGGTAAATGCGCCAACTTCAAAGACCCCTATTCTCGGATCGAAAAAAATCGATAGATCCCTCCTTTGGAATCCTCTCTATATATGTGTGTGTACATATATATATATATATATATATATATATATATATATATAATAAGTTTCTCGATCGAAAAATGTAGAACATGATCGTAACCTACGAGGATCTTGACTATTTTATTTCACATCGATGATAGGTGAATTTAGTAGGATACATTTAAACGGCTATGTTACCCCTCTCTATCGATCAGATATATTACAAAGTACTATATATGTATATCTTAGCAACTATTAAACCGTCGCCCTCTAAATCGTTACGTTTGTTAGTTACCCGAGCTACGGAGCAACATGATCATTTGCCGAACGATGAAGAGATAACTGTTTACGTTACAGGAGCTACCGACGTTCCTTGTAAATCATTCCGCCCACAACCCAAGTTCTGACACTACAGATATTTAACGAACATGCTTTCGGATCGGTTGATAAATTATCGAGATAATAATATAACGAATCGTGTAACGAGAAAAACGATACCTATTGGTATCGATCGGACATTTCTTTTCTTTTCATTTTCTTTTTCGATTCAATCGAATTATTGCTATTGAATTATTATGTGTTCGGAATTTTTTCTTTTTTTTTTTTTTTTCCTTTCTTTTGAAAGTGCAAGTTGATAGAATATGTTTATAGATACGATAAATTTCTTTGAAATTATTTTTGATTAAAATAAATACAATTGAATAGACTTGAAATTTCATAAAAGTTACGATGTATTCTTATTAACAATATTATAGTAGGTGGATCAAAGGATCGATTCATTACATCGCTTTCAAAAATAATATATCGTCATAATGAAATCTTATCGAAATAATGAGTAAATAACAATAATAAGAGAATGATGGTTTCTTAGCAATATTGAAATTAAAATATCTTTTAAACTAATGGTCTTTCGACGTGAATAGATTACTTTTTTTTTTTTTTTTTTTTTTTTTTTTTTTTTTTTTTTTTTTTTTTTAGAGAGAGAGAGAAAGAGAATACCGACACGTTTAATGCATTCAAAATTATGTGATGAAAAAAGTAAAAGATAAGAAAAACAAAATTAATTATAAAATTACTTCATCCTCGAAACAGAATGAGTTTCGTTTGAAATATTTTTTTCGAGTGTTTCAAAAAAAAAAAAAAAAAAATTCGAAGAGGACTATATTTATAGATTAAAATGAGTCACCCTATATATAAATATATTTACTGGTGTGGGTGATTCGAAAATTACATGACATTATAGAAAGATAAAGATTCATCAAAATAAAAGGAATTCATTTCAATGATATATTTCTTGTAAGACGATGACCAATAAGACTTGTCTTTACAACGTGACTCGTTTCACCATGTAATCGCTTGCATAATGCTGTTAGGTTTCTTTTCTTCGTAATAGTAATAGTAGTAGTAGTAGTAGTAGTAATAAGTCGTCGTTGTTGTCGTCGTCGTTGACTTTCGATCGACGAAATCGTGGCTTGGCGGGCGGTCTAAGCTCGCGATCACGGTCTTTGTTTCTAAATCGGTTCTAAATCGGTAACACAACTACCGCCTTCCACGCCCTCGTCTAGCACGAACTGAACTCGTTTCGTTATGTTCACCGTAAAAAGATTTTAATGTACGAAAGAAAGAAAGAAAGAAAGAAAGAAAGAAAGAAAGAAAGAAAGAAAAGCAAGAAGAAAATAAAACGACGAAAAAATATATTTTCAAATAAACCTAATGAACTCAATTCGTACGATTGAACGAATTAAATTAAAACTCCGGCTGATAGTATCATTCCAGATAGAAGCCATACGAAATACATAGCTTAACGATAATGTGCCTGACACAGAAGGAGCTTCGATACCGGCTAAGTGCACCTTCGATTTTCAAAAGAAACGCGACAATCGAGATTTTCCATAGATTTCATCGTAATCTTCTACTTAAAACCCTAATTGATCTAATTAATCTGTGTGTGTGTGTGTGTGTTTCTTTTTCATTTTATCTATAATTCAATATTTACGTTCATTGTTAATTCGTTCTTATGAAAAATAAAATAATAAAATAAAAATTAATATCGTCAATTAATCCTTGAAATATAACGTATAAGTGATTAGAAATGACAAAATCTGTATATTTCTTTAATGACATCGAAGAGATAAGTAAAGTAAAAATTTAATAGGTAAAATAATTAATAATAAGTAAAAAAGATTTAATCATTGATTTAAATAAAATAACGCGAAATCATGTCGGAAGAAGAGGTTTCGTCCGGAGAATTTACTTTCCCGATACTCGACACCGATATCTAAAATCGTTGCAACGTCTAATACTCTTGCTGACGTATGTAAGAAAAGAGAAAGAGAAAGAGAAAGAGAAATATAAAGAGTAGATAAAGCAAAGTGTATATATAAACGAAGCTATCGTACTTTTCGAAAGTGGCACGTACGTACATAAAGTATACATAGAGATAGGTATATACGTACAGTATATAAAATCGATCTTGTAGCGTTTACTATCATGCGATTAAGTTTGGATAAAGTCGAATATTGTGACCTTGCACGATCATATCTATATCCGTGTACCTTGTATCTCTCTTGTATGTGTGTGTGTGTGTGTGTGTGTGTGTTTGTTTGTCCGTATATGTGTCTAACACGTCTGTGCATACGTGTCACACGTTTTATCCAAGAAATCTCGCTTGACTCACCACAAATCCTTCTCGTGCAAAATCTTCACGAAGTTATTCCGTTCACGCTCTCGATCGATTGTATCCACCTTTCTACTCGTTCGCCCCTATCTCATTGTAATGAAATCAAATACGATGTTTCCTTCGATCACTATAAGTAATCCCTCTATCGTATTATATTTCGAAATTCATAGATACCCACTTGTGTTTTTCATTCCGATCACGTTATTACGAAAGAATTTTTCTATAGTTTCTCTCGCGTACGATGTCTTTTTCTTTTTCTTCTGTTTTTCATCCTTTCTTTGCTTTTTCTTTTTTTTTTTTTTTATCGATCATTCAACATAACAAATAAAACAATATCCTTTGATAATCGAGTTTCGATTGTTAATGACAAAGAGACATTTTAACACCGTACATATTATATATATATATATATATATATATATATATATATATATATATATATAATAAAGTTTTAAGCTTGGTTGGAGAGATCATCGGTGGATCGACGAAATTTGGTTAATAAAATGTTCGTCGAACGATTAAAAAAATTTCTTTTTGGAAAGAGAATTATTAAAGGCGCTATATATAACGACTATTTAAAAGCTATATAACCAGCTGTTACAAACTATTAATAATGAATTCCTATATACTTTACGTGGAGATTTCATTCGATAATAAAAACTGGAATATAATAATAATAAAAATAAGAATGAAAGAAAAAGAGATAATAACAATCGTGTAAGAACGTATCAAATCTCGCAAATCCAAATTCAGTTTTTTCGAAAATAATAAAAAAAAAAAAAAAAAAAAAAAAAAAAAAAAAAAAAAAAAAAAAAAAAAAAAAGAAACGGGCTTTTATTCTTATACTATGAGATATTGCTCGTACTATGGAGACAATGCCAATTTCAGGTTTTATCGAGCGAGAGAGACAGACAAACAGACAGACAAACGGACAGACAGAGAGAAAGAGAGAGAGAGAGAGAGAGAGAGAGAGAGAGAGAGAGAGAGAAGAAAAAAGAGAAAAAAGAAAAAAAAAAGAAAAGAAAGAGAGGAAGAGTTCTCTTGGCCATTCTACGCAGGGACGTTGTAACGGGGCATTCTACGCGTTACCTTCGCTCCACCCGGTCGTCTCCTCCTCTTCCTCCTCCTCTTCCACCTACTCCTACTCCTCCACCTCCTCCTCTTTCTTTCCTTCCTTCTTTCTTTCTTTCTTTCTCTTCCTCGTTCGCGTAGCCTACCGATCTTCCTACGTTCAGCCTCCGAAGAGAAATACACGTAAGTATGTGCTACTATATATGCACGTATATACACACGCAAAGTATACGCAGCACACACACACACACACACACACACACACACACACAATCGCGCGCGAGAGAAAACGCGAGGAGGCAGCATGCGTGCAACGCGTGGCACGCCAAAGAGACGACCGGTTTGTAAGACGCGCTTCAAACAAACGCTCCTTCGTCTTCGTATTCTTTTTCTACTATATCCTCTCTCTCTCTCTCTCTCTCCTTCTCTCTCTCTCTCTTTCTCTGTCTTTCTCACATATATGATAAGTTGATCCGTATATATAAAATATGTATCTGTATACTAACCACATTCAAAATGAAAAGCTTTAGCGCCGGCTCCGTGCAAATACAATGATAAAGAAAAAGAGAGAGAGGGGGAGAGAGAGGGGGGGGAGAGAGAGAGAGATTCGCAAAATCAAAAACGTTCCATCTCTCTCTCTCTCTCTCTCTAAACTCTCTTCTACTCTTCTTCCGCTCGAAATACGCTTTTCATCGTTTCCAACGGTACCTCCAACGTCATTGTGTTCCTACGCAAAGAGTTCGAACTTCCGCTCCGTCGAGTGAACTACCTTGTAAAGTTTGTGAAATACGATACACATACACGCTTACTTCTTTACTTTTACATATGCATAAAAATCTAAATCGAATCGAATAATCGATTCGATAAACGAAACGAACGATTATTATTTTTACGAATCCCCTTCTAAGTCGATAAATATATTATTAACTTCGAGCATAGCTTCTTATTCGACACGCGATGATTAGTAATTCGAATTCGTTTTGAAGAAATTAATTTCTTTATTGATAAATCGGATTGATAAATTATTGACCGAGCTCTCTGTACGCGAGAGCGAACAAATGAGACATTCGATATTTCCCGTTCGTTAAAATTCCTATTAAAATCTTGTCGACCGATCTAGAATACATAAATCTTTTTAAGGTATTTCCAGAGCAAAACGAAAAGTGACGCAATTTTTCTTTTTCTTTCTTCCTTTCTTTTTTTTTTTCTTTTTAATTTTTTTTTCCTCAAATATTTTTTCAAGTTTTCCGTTAAAATAATTTCTGACAAGGATAAATGAGTTTTCCAATCTAAATCACATCAATATGCATACACCTATATGTATATATGTATTACATTATACAATTCCAACCGATCATCGATCAACCGATCAAAAAGAAATATATAAATGAAAAAAGAAGAGAAAGAAAAAATTATCTATTGCCATCGGCTTATGTTCATTCGAATTCACTCGTTACGCGATTACTTGTTTTTATTCGAACGATCCGATTACGCGATTTCGATCGATCTCTCGCGTTCCTCGCAAGACATCACTCTTCTGTATTTTTTTTTCCTTTCTTTCTTTACACCTTTGGCCTCGACAGAAATCTTAATTGGAACCGACGAGAGCCAGTGGCGCTCTCTCTCTCTCTCTCTCTCTCTCTCTCTCTCTCTCTCTCTCTCTCTCTCTCTCTCGCTCACTCTCTTTCATTGCGAGTACTTCTCCTTTCGCTTTATTTGCGGATTAGTCAGACGATGACTACAAGGGGGTATCCTACGAAACATCTTCTGAATCACGCACATTTTGCGTCCTTGTCTGTTCTTCCAACTCTCGTACTAGTTTTTTAGAACATTATATATATATATATTTCTGACAAAAACAAAAAAGTAAATATTCGTTAATTATTCATCAATATACTTACTATAACTTAACCGTAACGCTTTTACATTCTTCTAAAAGATAAATGACAAATTTTCAATTATACAAAAATATATCTATACATAAAAAAGAAAAAAAAATTTAATTTAATGAATTATTCAATCGTGCCGCAGAGCGTAGGATTTATTTAGTTTACTTGTCAATAAGAAGAAACCAGTATTTTAAAACTTTAAACGACGATAATAACTCGAAAGTGAAGATATAAGTCGTGACTACGTTTCTTTTTTTTTTTCCTTTTACAATTCGTAGAAAAGAAATCGATGATATCACTCGATTTTTTATTCACGTCGATTGTTACGCAACTGCATGTTATGTACCTCGCAAAAAAAAAAGTAAGAAACTTGTAATAGAATTTCATCGATCGGGAAAATAAAGTGGGTGGAAAGAAGGGAGAAGTGAAATAGAGAGAGAGGGGGGAGGAAAGAAATTAAATAAAAAAATAAAACGAAGAAAAGATTCGTCAAAATTTATGCGCATTGTTGAACGTTAAAGTTCAACGAGAACGAAGAAGTCAAAGATCGTCGTCACTACTGCTTTTCGAAGAATAAAGAGAGAAAGAGAAGATACGAGAATGGAGAAGACGAGAAGTCGTTGACCTGTCCTAGGTAAACCTTCCGCCACTCGATCGTTAAATATATTTAAGATCGAACAACTATCGCTCGACAAAGAGAGATAAATCGATTTTTACACCTAAAGATACTATTCCCATCGGCTATGGAAACTATCTCGTTGATATTGACCAACCATTACAATGACCTCTATCGGACGACATTCTTTACGAAATACGTAAATAAATACGTACACAAACATACACGACACGAAATTGTTTTCATACGTATTATCGCATACAAATCTTTTTCGTAACAAATATACAATAATATTAATGTGCATACGTACGTATCGTACGTGATATGTATATGTATATTATGTATGATGTGTCTGTGTACATATATATATTAAATTAATTTATGGTGTGTATATACATATATATATACATCTTATAAAATTTTATAATGATAATAACCATTAACGTTTCAACGAAAGCGAGGAGAAAAATTTTTGTAAAAATAATAAAAATAAAAAATAAAATAAAAATGAAAGAGTAGAAAAAATAATTCAGCTCGAGGAAATACGATGTTACTAATTAAGCATCGTTAAATTTCTGTTGACAGAATGAATAAGTTTAACGCGAAAATAGATAATGAAGATTAATAATACGCAGAAGGTAACGGTAATAAGATCATTGGGTTGCGATGATGATAAAACAAAGAGAGACAGAGAGAGAAAGAGAGAGAGAGAGAGAGGGGGGGAGAAGAAATAGATAGGAAAACAATGACAGACACAGGCAGAAAAAAAAGGAATACAAACAAATCAGAGATTCGAAATGCATTTGAATGGTTATCGTTGGCTACGTCGACACTCACTTGATATTTCGGTCCATTGGGAATTTCTTTCGAAGAGAGAAAGAGAATATATATCTGTCTATTTACGTTACTATACTCGAGTGGGTATCCTGTCTGCCTGTCTCTCTCTCTCTCTCTCTCTGTCTCTCTCCCCCTTTTTCTGTCTGGCGTTATACGATTTAAATCTACGTACCATATTTACGCTTAAATCCTATCGTTCTTACAACAAAATCTTCGACGAAAAATACCATTTGATAATATCTCACGCGAATTTTATACATTTTACGACGTTCTCGTCTCTCAAAAAAGAACGACGTCCTATTTTCAGATAGCACCAAAAATATTTTCATTCAGTCGATCGAATTTTTTAAACTTACACATCTTTCTGAAGGTATCATCATTGTATTGTATTAATTTATTACGCATTACGTATGTACGCATCACATATGTACAATCGACGATGATTTAAAAAGAAATTATTTTCATCATATTACGTTTATACGTAACGAAAAACAATTGATAGATCGTGTACCTAACCTAACCTAACCTCTTACGGAGAAGAATTTAAATTTCAAGATGTCACCGTAAATTACGCAGCATGGAGGACGTTTTTCGGCTTTTCTTTATATTTCTTTTTCCTTTTGTTTGTTTGATTTTATCTTTCTTCGTTTATGCCTTTCCCTCGATTATTCGTTAAGTTCGAAGAAAAAAAAAATGAATCTCTCACCTCGTGATATGAAGCTTCCCTCGGCACGGGACGTCGCGTAATCCAGAGGTCAGCAGCTCGAAGAAATTCAAAAGAATTGTTGAGTAGAAGAAGACGGGAGACAGGCCTCGAGACGTCGTTCACCGAAAAGAATGATACGCCACGGTGAGTAGTGGTGTCTTCTTGGGTGTCTCTCTATTTTACGACGGTGTTGGGAGATTCTCTCTTGAGCACTTTCCAGAGCTCGCCGACCGTCGGTTTTTTATATTATATTCACACGAAAGCTATAACGGACACTCGAGAAATAATACGTATTATATATACGTATATGTACATATATATATATACATATATATATATATTTTTTTTTTGAATTACTTCGTTGAACGAAGATTCTTTTTCTGCGAGAGGAAAAGAGAAGACAAATGAAAGAAAAAAGAGAGAAAGAAGAGAAAGAGAGAGAGAGAGAGAGAGAAAGAGAGAGAGAGAGAGAGAGAAAGAGAGAGAGAGAGAGAGAGAGAGAGAGAGAGAGAGAGAGAGAGAGAGAGATTAATAGAAAGATAAAGAGAGAGAGCTAGACAGAGAAATAAATATATATATTATATACGTATATATATATAAATATATATATATATATTTATATACGAAAGACAAGCGGACACCAACTGGAAGTAGCGTGAGATTGTAGTAGATAGAGGAGAGAAACAGAGGATGATGGAAGAGGCAAAAACGGAGACGAAAACGCAACGACGACCTATCGTCCCGGCTCGCCGTGATGGAACTGAGGGGAGCTGCGTCGTTCCTCTCACGTTCGGCACTAGTCTTGCGCGTTCGGTTGGATCCGTCGTTGCTCGGCCGTCTCCGTCAATTCTCGAGCGCCACCGAGCACGCTCGAATCCCCACCGGCGGTGAAACACTGCGCGAACGGTGAGCTACGGATGAAGCAGAAGAGAGGGGAGCGGTGCGAAGCTCGACAACCTCGACGTTGTCGACTTTGCTCGGGTCGAGGCCGAAGCAAAGCGCGTTTTCTCTGTTTATTTCATCGTGTCCGTAGCCAAAGAGAAGCGATGGGATTCCTTCAGAAAGTATGCTCTCGCTTCTGCGACCTTTACTTTTCGGAGGCTAATATGTGTGTATGCGCGTATGTCGTGTACGTGTGCGTGTGTGTTTATTTCTTTTCTTCTTTTTCTTCATACACCTTTCTTTATTTCTTTAACCTATGTAATAAGTCTTGCAAGGAAAACAAAAAAAGAAATAATTGTAATTTATCGATAACCGACGATGATAAATGATCGATCTTTATTTTTGTTGTCTTTTCTTTTCTTTTCTTTTCTTTTCTTTTCTTTTCTTTTCTTTTCTTTTCTTTTCTTTTCTTTTCATTTCTTTTTCATTCATTTCTTTTATCGACCGAGTCTTCCTCCTTTCAACGAATTCCATCTAAACTTTTAAATTAAACCCTACCCATCCATCCATCAGACGATACAAACTATCTAGTCTCCAGTCAATAACTTTGCCGGAAAGTCTTCGAACGGTGCCGCATAAGAAACCGGTAGCAAGATAAAACGATACTTCTCTGTGTTCTACTAATAATAGAGCAGACGAGCCGCGCGCGTTGCTTCTAGATTAAATGCCGTCTGGAAGAGAACGAAGAAGAGCCAAGGTCGAGACGTTCGCGAGATCCTCCGGGGTATCGATTATTATCGATGATGGTAGTGATGATGGTGGTGGTGGTGATGGTATCGATACCAATCATTGTAAAGAAGATGTCTGCCTTCTTTTCGACTTATAAAAGAGGAAGAAGAAAAAAGGTTGAATCGTTCAACGAGAAAAGTTACATTTCGTTCTTCGAATATATAAATGTCGTTAAACGTTACCCCATAAAGATCCATTCTCGTCGTTGTTCAAGCAACTAGAAATAAATATTTTGAAAACCGAATCCTGTGCCGTGTCACGAACGCGCTTTTAACGACTTAGGGTGTTACCAACAGACATTTTTAGAAAGAGAGAAAGAGAGAGAGAGAGAGAGAGAGAGAGAGAGAGAGAGAGAGAGAGAGAGAGACAAAAAAAGAGAGAAAAGAAAGATAATCCTTTGTCCGTCTTTTCGGTCGACGTTGACGACGGATGATGATCCATCCAAACGTCTAAACAAATACGAAATGATTGCCATCGAATAACGAAAATAATTTGTTGCGACATTGATACAAATAAAATGATTTCAGATGCAATGTAATACATACGTATGTAAGCTACCAAGTAATAAAATTTTATCATTTAACCTAACTTAATATTTCTTTCCCCGTTTTCCAAAAGCCACATATCACGTATATTATCTCCTCTTTCTTTGAAAAGTCGTTGTTGCTAGTACGACCAAAAAAAAAAAAGAAAAAGAAAAAAGAATAACAACAAAAAAGAAAACTCGAAGCATTTCAATCCGTAATGGATAATTTGGTCCGAAAGTAAGTAAACGTCGGTCGTTAAGAAAAGCAGTTATCTCCGGAATTTCGACCGAAATTGTCACGAAATCGCCTCCGTCGGTCTTTCTCGGTCGTTTCGCCGAGACCTTCTGTAATTTCTCTCGCCACAAAACAATTAAACATTTTTTCCGTGGCTACTCGAGCAACAGCAGCAGTAGCAGGAGCAACAGCATCAGCAGCGGACCGGCAACGTTTAGGGTTCGACTGCTCCCGTGTTCCGACGAATGTCAGAGCTTTTGTTTCTTCGTTTTTTTTTTTCTTTTTTTTCTTTCTTTCCATCTATTTCTCTCTCTCTCTCTCTCTCTCTCTCTCTCTCTTTCTCTCTTTCTTTCTATCCCTATCTCTTTCTATTTCTCGCCCTCCCAACTCGCGAACGAAACCCACCATTACGAACGCGTACGAAAAAAGGAGGAGCATTAATATATATTCACAAGATCCTTCCAAGCCCCCTAGAGATCATTATCTTTCGAAGGGGACGGATAATCCAACGCTCGCGCAAGCAAGCCCTTCAGCCCTTTGTTGGGTTGCCCGCGGATCATCAACGGCTGCGCCTTTGAATCTTTCTTCACAAAACGAGAACGCTTTTTTCGTCTTCTTTCTTTCCCTCCTTCCTTCCTTCCTTCCTTCCTTCCTTCCTTCCTTCCTTCCTATCCCTTCTTCTTATTCTCTTTTTGCACGAAGGAACCTCTGATTTCGTATTCTTCATATATCTGCTTTGGACAAAGGATGAGCCAAACAAGATCGTATATACATACACACACACACACGATATACTATATACGGTATATATATATGTATGTATGTATGTATATATATATATACGCATAATGTATGCGGGTATGTATATTGGAACGAATATCATTGCAAAGTATTGAACTAAGTAACGGAGATGAAATTCTAGACGAATTTTCAGGTTTATTAACCCCTTCCCTTTTCTTTATTCTCGCCTTCGCAAAAGATAAGCAAGCGACTTCCGAGAATATCCATTAAAGTAGAAAGCCCCCGTAACTTCTTCTTCTTTTTCTTCTTCTTTTTCTCGGATATGGGGAGTCTGTGAGAAAAGGGAGATAGAAAGAAAGAGAGAAAGGCTAGAATGAAAATATACTTCGATGCATCAGCGGCAAAAGCTGCAATAGCAACAGTAACAGTCAGAGCAATAGCAGCAGCAACAGCAACAGAAGCAGCAGCAGCAGCAGCAGCAGCAGCCCTTGTGCCAGCAGTATCCGTCTACGTGGCTCTCATCCTCGAAGGAGCCAGAAAGTCGGGGGAGAATATCGAAGAAGGTCGGATTCGTCGAGATGAACCTGAAAGAAGACGGAGGAGAAGAAGAAGAAGAAGAAAAGATGGAGAGCAAAAGGCGAGTCCTGAGTTAGGTGTATATAAACTATCTATGGTTGTATGAACACGTATTTATTTTGTATGTATGTATGTATGTATGTATGTATGTATGTATGTATGATGTTGTATGTATGGTATGTATGTATGTATGTGTACGGTATAGCCGGAGGAGGGCCGAAATTATCCATGAGAGAAGCCCAACGTTCATGCGTGCGAGAGAGCGAGCGAGCGTGTGTGTTGGTAGGTTCCTCTCTCGCTTTAAATTACAACCAGGAAGATGGTTGGCTCCACGACCATCTGGACCCTTTGTTTCAGGCTCCTCCTCGTCCTTCCCGAAGGAACGCGATACGCCCGTCTCAGAATCTTCCTTGGAAGGACTGAAAATAAAGGACACGAAAAGATATATCCTCTCTCGTTCTCTCTCTCTCTCTCTCTTTCTCTCTCTCTCTCTCCTTTTCTCTTTCTTTCTCTCATTTCTTTTTTCTTTCTTTTTCTTTCTTTCTTTCTTTCTTTCTCTTTCTTTCTTTTGGCGAGAAGCTCGATGGGACGACAGGAGGAAAACAGGAATGTCGTGCACAACGTCCCGTATGTACGTAAGTAACTACTAGAATTTCATTCTTTATTTCTTTTTATATTTTGTCAGAGGCTAATTGTTTTAATTGCGACTGAAATGCAGCTGCGAGTGCAAAGTCGATCGCGTAAGACTGGATATATATTTATAGTGGTATAGTAACGAATCTAAAGAGAGAGAGAGAGAGAAAGAGAGAGAGAGAGAGAGAGAGAGAGAGAGAGAGAGAGAGAGAGAGAGATAGACAGAAAATGGAAACGTTACGTGTTATATATATTCGTTCAGAACAAAGACTTGTTTTCGTTCATGATCATACTAAGAGATAAAAATACGTTAATACGATTAAGTCGATCAAATTGAATATCGATTTGTAAATTGATATTTATATATTTACATATTTATGTAAATATATATATATATATATATATATATATATATATATATCACGTAAGATATATAAATTAACAATTAACATTTATTGTTTCATTAAACGTAACATTAATGTTTTCATATTATAAATGATGATGCAAGAGAATAAAAATAATGATTAATAGTATCGTTGTAAATCATTACAAATCACAGTATTTACTAAGAAACTGATCGTTTTCTAGGTTTTTATTCGGATAACCGTTATCGAGTATTAGAAATAAATTTACAATTAGACCGTATTAACTAGTCGAACGAATGCGTAGCGAACGAACGTTACGATACAACTTTCGCGGGATCGAAGACCCGTTTCAAATGCCACACTCGCCCTTCATTTGCGTTCCTACGAGCCAACTAGCTGTACTTACTATGTGGATATATTCAGGTAGATAGATAGATAGATACTTTATTTTCACATTGATGAAAAATGTCGATATTACGAATATAAAATGAAATAATAATGTATACAAAAGCAAGAAGGTTCGAGTGCATATCGGACCATTATCATTTTCGATAATATCTATGCATATACATATGTAAGTACTAAATATAATAAACTTATACTTGTGTATACATATGTACGTTTTGTACATGTAAGCGTGAACGCATTCGTTATTCTAAACATTCCTGAGGATTCCACTGTGCATTTTAATTTCAGTAAAAAAAAAAAAAAGGACTAACGAAGGAGCGGGAGCTCGATATAAATGGCGATCGCTTTGCCGACCAACCGATTCTCGGCGGACGTGGTTCTTACGCCTCACGCATGGCAATAATCCCTTCTGGCCGATTACAAATTCAAACTTTCTATCGGTCGAGTCGAAAGAATCATGGGCAGGGAGATCGAAGCCTTGTAGCTCGCCGAAAAAGAAAAATGGAAAGAAGGGTGGGGGGGAAGGGTCTTTGAGTAGGTATATCCATTGAGTAAAGGAGAAAAGTCCGAATGAAAGTGACACCCTATATATATATATATATATATATATATATATATATATATATGTATATATGTATGTATATATGCACATATATAAATACATATATAGACATGGTATATATATATATATATATATACTTATAAGTATACCCATATACATATGTATGTATGTACATGCATGTAGATGGATTTACTTACGTATATACATAAACGTACTTACGTAGTCGTGTTTCTTTGCCAGTTAAACCTCGCCGATTCCCGATTCTCGTCGCATTGTCTACGAAAGCGATTCTATAAACACATTCCTGCATCTCGTTAGGCCTCTGATGCTTTGCATAATCGTGCTTCCCGCGAGACGAAAGTCGTTTCCTTTCGGTAAGAGCACTGTTCGTGACGTAACGACGAAAACGACGAAAACGACGACGAAAACGACGACGAAGAGGAAGACGAAGACGAAGACGAAGACGAAGACGAAGACGAAGACGAAGACGACGACGACGACGAATACGACGGGTCGCTTCCGAGGTTAGCCGTAGACGACGACGTGAGAAAATTTTGCCTTGCAAAGAAACCGAAACTCTTTAAAACACAGTGCCTTGGAGTTCTCTGAACGATGACTAGCTATCAGCGAGACTCGCTTTACCGAAATGATTATAGTGTAAGATTCTACAGAATATCGTGCCGATGTCTCCGGGATCGTTGTTAAGATGAGAAACTCAGAGAGGGTATCTTTCAATTTTACATTACATTTAATATTTCTTTATATACGTTTCTTTCGTCAATGATTTGTCTGATTATGAAAATTATTTTAAGAAAAAAAAAATTATATGAAAAATTTCATTGATTAATTGATTAATTAATCAATTACAAACAAATATACATACATACATACATACATACATACATACATATATATATATATATATTTATTTATTTATTTAATTTAGATTCCAATATAATAATCGATGTAACGTGCGATTACAGATTCAAGTCAAATATATGAGCGAAATAATTTAATTAATTAATAATTTACACGCTATCGATTACTTTTTTTTTTTTTACAGATGATTACGATTAAAACAAAAAAATAAAATAAGAAAAGTGGAAAATTGACAATTAAATAACATTACTCGTTCCTTAATATGTCAAAGTCCGTATCGATCCTTTCAATCTTTCATAGATGATACGAAAGGATTCTAATAAAATTTCTTTCCCTCTTATTTGTTTAAAATATTAAGAGAACGTTGTTAAGCGTTGTACAAACACGTACTACTTACATACATCGTGTCGTCACTCGATTTGGTATCGTTAGTGCACTTTTCTTTTTTCGTCATTCGAGAACACATCTATCGACATTAAAGGTGCGAGAAGAAAAAGAAGAGAGAAAAGAAAAAAAAAAGAGAAGAGAAGAAGAAGCAGAAAAAAAAAATACAAAGAAAAAGAGAGGACAGAAAGGCAGACGTGCATACCGCTCTCTTCTAATGCACTTCGACTTGCGTTTACAAGCATGCACACAGCCTCCTCGTGGATCGGTGTCGCTCGATCGATGCGGGCCACGTGGGCGACTTGTTAAGTGCATCGTCGAATCGAGCTCGCCGAGTACGGTCTCCTACATGCCACCCATACACGAGTATGCACTTTGATTTAATGCTCTATGTTGCACCAAGATATCGCCCTAGTCTTACAGAGGATAGTAAGTAAGAAAGCTATTTCCACAATTCAATAACGTTTGCATCTACGACGATCTAAGCTCGACTTAAGCGAGCAAGGTTGTTCAAAAGAAATTTTTATTTTATTTTGTTTTACTTTATTTTATTTCATTTTATTATACTTCACTTTGAATGAAAATAAATTTCATAAGAATAAAAAGAAGAATGCAAATAAAACGAGATAAAAATAATCCAATACAACTTTATCTTTTACCTAGCCAAACTAGTGTGTCATAGAAGAACAATCTTCTATTATTCTTTCCTGTCTTTTCTTTTTTCTTCTTCGACGAAGCGTCATCGTTAGCTTCGCGTAAAAAAAAAAATCTCATATTGTTTGTCCCCGATATAGATACGTTTGTTATTTATAACAAAACACGATAAATCAATCTACTTATCAACGATATATTAGAACCGAGGAAATAATAGAATCGTCTGAAAGGAATGTTCTCTATTCCATTAACGGTATTGCAATAATTATACTTTTGACGTGTACCTAGATAAATACACATATTTGTACGTTAGACATATTACGTGTCATTTTATACGAGAAGATAGTACCCGTCTTGGTCATTTCAGTTTCAATTTCCGGGATATCCTCGCAGACACCTCGGCGTGTGAGGACCCACGTGACTACTCGCGCAAGTAAGGATTACTCAGCCTCAGAGGGTGTTTTGAAATAGAACGCTTAGTCAGACGTCAGAAGGAAGCGAAAGACGAATAAGAGAGTGAAAGAGAGAAAGATAGATAGATAGATAGACAGATAGAGAGAGAAAGAGAGAGGGTGTTGGTCACCGAAGCGAGAGCAAAACCGAAGGCAAGCTCCGCTTTGTTAAAAGCCGCCTCTTAAAGCGTTCGCGTGAGCAACGACTTCGCGAAAACTCGCCCACCTTTCTTCAACTATATCCGTGTGTATGTGTGTGTGTGTGTGTGTGTGTGTGTACGCATGCTATAATAGGTCGTACGCCCTCGGCCTCCTCTCGGAGAGGTCGCGTAACGCGCTGGACCACGAGCGAGCGAGCACGTGCCACGACGAAGTGCATCGAGTGTGCGGGAGGCCGAGAGCACGAGAAAGGCTCTTGTGAGAAAAAAAAGTAGAGAAGAAGGAGGAGGTGGAAGAGAGACGAAGGATGGGGACGAGGATAAGGGCGAGAGACTGCTTTAAGATCGCGGATCTTAAAAAGGAGCGCACCTGGATCGCACGAGATCCTTATTTGCCTTCGTGCAAAGACTTCGTATCTCTCTCTCTTTCTCTCTCTCTCTCTATCTCTCGTCAGTAAATATTTGAAATAGCACATAAATCTAACTACGTTTAGAAAAAGGAATTAAACAATGGATTGTAAGAGTTGAAGGATAAAATGTACAATCTTAAATGTTCGTATACGAGTATAACGTATGTATGTAATTTCATATTTATTCGTGGAAATTAATTAGAACGAAAGGGATTAGAAAGTTCATTTTTGTTATATTATTTATATTATTTAAAAGTTTCTTTTATTATTATTATTATTATTATTATTATTATATATATATATATATATATATATATATATATATATCATGGTATTATTATTATCATCGATGGTATAATAATAAGTACGTAATTATTTATGATTTTGTCCCGATAATATTTTTTTAGAGAGAGAGAGAGAGAGTGTGTGTGCGTCTGTGTGTGTGAGAGAGAAAGAGAATTTATATGTAAAATCACACGTGTACGTGTGTGTATGTGCGTGTAATATAAGAAAAGTGTACTTAGTTTTCTTCAAAATTTAAAGCCCTTCAACAACAGCAGAGTGGCGCAGTGGAAGCGTGCTGGGCCCATAACCCAGAGGTCCGTGGATCGAAACCACGCTCTGCTAGAGTATATTTTTTTTTCTTATTCTTTCTTACTTTGCTTTTCTTTTTTTGGAGAAAACGAACCACACTGAATGCAGTTGTATCCCGTAGCTTAATTTTAACGATCGTAAAGGCGCATTACGATTTATGTTTCTCTTTCTTGTTCGTAAAGGAAACAAGACTGCGTTCCATTCGTTCGTAGTCATCCTTTCGAAACGGACCAAGGGTTTTTAAGTCGCGGAAGTGTAATTTGCAATACAAGAAACGAGGAACAGGCGGACCACCCTAAAGTCCCGTAAGAGTACCGAATGAGACACGGTCGTATTCGTGGGCAACGACACGCATGCTGCGATGGATGCCGCCATTCCTTCGTCATTGTCCTCGAAGAAGGAGACGAGACAACGGGTTCGGAAGTTCAACGGAGTTCACGAGCATAAATTCATGGATGGGTGTCGCGGCCTCCTCTCCGAGAGGAGCGCCGCTTTAATATACGTCGAAAAAGAGTTCGAGTGGCGAGAAATGTAAGAGCTCTTTACTGTACCACACACACACACACACACGCATATATATATATGTTTATATATATATATATATATATATATATATATATACTCACACATATCTATGCATGCATAAATTCGTTATCGAGTCTTTGTAATAAATTCACCAGAAATTATTTCCGACTTTTGTGTACCGTAAAAAGATCTTTCCTTTTTTTTTTTTTTCTATTTGCATTATGAAAGAAAATTAAAAAAATTATTTACCAGAAATATAGAGAATATTAGTATTGTATTAAGATTATGTTTTGGAATAAGTTAAACAAAATAAAGTAGACTGTAAGGAGGTAATCATTTTTTTCTTAAATGTATTTCATATATGTTTCTAATTGTATATTTCTTTTTAATTGTATTATATTATTATAATGTTGATCGATCTAATAAACAAAATAAATAATCAGACTTTTTTCCACGTTTTCTATCATCATAGAAACAATTGAAAATTATGAATGTGACCTAATTTATATATTTCTCTTTAATTGTATTATATTAATTTAATGTAGATCGATCTAATAAAAACAAAATAAATAATCAGACTTTTTCAACGTATTCTATTATCATTGAATGAATTGAAAATCATGAATGCGATCTAATTCGTATATTTCTTTTTAATTGTATTATATTATTATAATGTAGATCGATCTAATAAAAACAAAATAAATAATCAGACTTTTTCTACGTTTTCTATTAATCATAAAATAAAATTTCAAACCTTTTCTAAATTATCTATTAATTATTTAAACGAATAGAAAATCACGAATGTGATTTAATTTACATATATCTCTTTCTTTTTTTTTTTAATTGCATTACATTATTATAATGTTTAAATATACGAAATAAGTAATCGGACTTTTGATTTATGCCACGTTCGTACTACTTGAAGTAAGATACTTTATGAAGTATAACGATTCAAAGGCACGACCCCGAGGTCAACATTACTTAATACGGACACGTCGTATTCGAGTTTGGTCGTTCGTCAGTTCGTACATAAGTTTCGCCTCCAAAAGACCGGATCCGTTCGGGTCGCGCGTCGTGTGGCTCGTTGTTGCCGTTAAAAGACTTGCACGCGTTTGCTTGCTCTCATCTTATGACGAGTTACAAAAAAGAAAAAGAAAAAAGAAGAGTGAAAGATATAGATTCTCAAAGTTTTAAATAGGTTGGCGTTAAATGAACAGAAAGATGAAATCATATTCGTAAAAAAAAAAAAAAAAAAAGAGAGAAAAATTCCAATTACTCTTTTCCTTGAATAAAGTATCATCGTTTTTAATAATTTACACAAATATTTATAATAATAATCACAAACGATATACTCGACGAACAAGGTTTCTTCTTTTTTTTTTATTTTTTAGATTTGTGGACGTTCCATTTTGCCAAGATCTCATCGATTCCTTCGTTCTTTTCCTTTTTCGATACTATCTGTATCATCGGTTGATCTTCCGCTCGAATTTTAGCGACCAAAGGTATCTTCTTTTATATATATATTATATATACATATATAAAAAAAAAAAAAAACAAAGAAAAATAGACAAAATATGGCGTATGATAAGTCGAACATGGAATGAACATGTAGATAATTGTTATTAAAAAACGAAGCAGACGTTAAATGATCGAGAATGAATTATTCCAATTAATCACTTTTTCTTTAACAATGACAAACGTTTTTATGACAATTCATTGCGATATATTATTTAAGGAAAAAAAAAAAAAAAAAAAAAAAAAAAAAACAATAAAAAGACCGGATGAAAAGAAAAAGTCGATGTTACATGATGATAAATTGATAGAAACAGAACTTCTCTAGAGCGATCGAAGTAACATTTTTTCGTGATGAAATTTCATTTATGATTTATTATTAATATCAATAAAAATTAACAAATAAATTTTCATAAAAATTGAAGTGGGCCTTTACCGGAAGAGTTTTTATCCGTTCAGAAATTTTCGATGGAATCTCGTACGGTATCGAATCGGTGGATGAACGGTCTGTGGATAACTGTCTCTTGCTCGTAGAAATTTGAGAATATCGAGAAGCTACGGTATCGCGTATTTCTCCGGAGTATCCGTGTCGCTTGTCCACCGCAATAAGCAGCAGCCTCTGTAGCAACGTGCCTGGATACACGCGTTAAATGCACTTTCCTCGCTTTTATTTCATTTATATACGTATATATATATATTTATAATAATTTATAAATATATACAGAGTGTCCCAACGGAAGTGTCCATCAAGATTATTACGACGTTTAATTAATCCTTTGAAAAAAAAAAATAAATAAATAAAAATGGGTCAATTTGTGTCGATGGTGACACAAGTCCTTAAAGTGAATTCATCCATCCACTTTGGGAATGGGAACTTGCAGAAAAATCAATTCTCGAAAAGTAATTGAACTCGAAATTTTAAATAATCGTACTATTGTGCAGAAAATTAAAGGACCTTTCAAATGATATACCATTTAATCCCTGTTACCATTAACAATTTTTTGAGGATATTGTCAGATTCCTTACGGGGTTAGCTCAAAGCGAGAAAATTTATGATAAGGATCCGTCCTCCTCGAAAACAAAATTGACATGTCCCGGAGTTTTTCGAAAAAATCATTAAATTTCATCTAATAATCCTGGTGGATATAATTTCATTTCTATGGGACACTCTGTACACACACACACACACACACACACACATGTAATATATGTGTATGATGATGATCGAAGAGGCCGTCTTAGTGCGTCGAAACGTTAAAATACGGAAGAGATTACTCACATTTCGCGATACCGATGGGAAATTTTTTATCCATCCCTATCGATCGTAGAAAAAAAAAATTTCAGATGAAGTATCTTATTGACTTATAAATTTAGGTTAAACGTGGAATTTACTTGATGGTAAGCACGATAAGTAGGAGGATTTCCGCGGTTTTTTTGTTTTACACTTTAACGATCTTCGTTTTTATAATATGTAAATTAACTTCGAAATCATATACCGTGTGAATCAATTAATATCAGAACGTTGAACTTGATAGTAATATATTTGATTGGCAGCTAAGAGATCGCGGATTTTGTCGATAGATTCTTATTTAAAATCCGCAATCACTTAGTTGCCAACCCAATAGATATGTCTTTGTTATTATTTTTGTTTATAAAAGTGGTTTAAATTTTATGCATATATATATGTTCTGTATAATGTCGACCGTTGTAACATTAATTAAATAAGAAATTCCAATTTGATATATTTTTCATTTAAGCTACCTTTTTAAAGATTTGCCATTTAAAGGAGATCGATTTATTTCGATAATACTATATAATATTTAAATATATGGCGACATTACGTCATAGATATATATATATATATATATATATATATATATATATATATATATATATATATTGGAATTACGTTAAATAATATATACTTTCCATAATATATCGACTTTCTTATTTTATATGCAATAATCTTGCGACTGACAAGTAAAACGCATTCCCGATACGGCGTTTTCCGAATTTATACGCTATGCAATCGATTTACTCAAGACATCGTTTCGTAAAGATCGATCCATGGAAATTTATCCATGATTATCGTATAAATATTACATAAATCCAAGCCCGCGTTCATTCGTGTTGAGTTACGCAAGTATTTTATTCTCTCGCGATTTTTTCCCCTTTCCAGATTATCCCTGGAGAATATAAATACATATGTATGCAGTTGTATACATACATAGAAACATACATATGCAGTCCGGGCGCCTCCTTCGTGGCATTTCGGTTCGTTCCTGGATTGATACGATAGGGTTGCATAAGATGCATTTCGATAAAAAAAAAATATGCATACTTCACGATATAAATGAAATAGCTATTATCGAGTCATACTCGATTTACTTTGACTAGGAAGTAGTATAGGTTAACCAATTTGTTTTTTTTTTTTTTTTTCAATCGATTTCAATGATATACAATTAAGTAAAAAAAGGAAAAAATTAAAAAATTGTGTATTTTCGATTTAGATCATATTCATAATCGTCAAAGCGAATCTTAAAATTTTATAATAAATTATTAGAATAAAAAGAGAAAATCGATATGTGTAATAAATAGATTTAAATTATTTATAACGAAAGAAAGAAAGAAAGAGAGGAGAGAGAGAGAGAGAGAGAGAGAGAGAGAAAGAGAGAAAATAATGTAACCGCAAATGATAAAGTCTCCACCTCTTCCGTGGACCAGAATCACCTTTCTCTTCTCCTCTTTCTCTCTTTTCCTCTTTATCCTTAATATATGTGTGTGTGTGTGTGTATGTGTGTGTGTAGATATATCTCGAGTATCTCCTCAAATTACCAATCACGTGGTCGCGCGAAACTCAAACATTTTATTTGTCCTCGACGGCATAGAGGCGTCAACTAATATCCACAAAGGGAGATATATAGAGTTAGATGGAAATAAGCATCGGAGAAAGAGATTTGCGGTTGATCGGCAACCGAAGACGTTCCGTGATACCGAACAGCCTCTGGCTTCCTGTTGCAAGGTTACTCGTGGCACGACCATGATTTCTGATCATCTATTTTCTCTTCTCTTCTCGATCCCTCGGAATCCATTTCATACGCGGAAGAACGGTTCGATGAAACGGTTAAGCGACCGTTAGAGGTATAAGTTTACTTTGCGCGTGCCTGCTCTGCCACTGATCCGACTAGGAGGACGAGTTCCTTCGAAAGAAATTTTGCGGAAAAATAGAAAGAAGTAAAAGAAAAAAACAACAGACAGATAGAGAAAGAAAGAGATAATGTATCTGATCTACAAACTCGTTTAATTCTTACCATCGATGATCTACGTTAACGAACTAAAGAGAAAAAGAGATAGATAGACGGATAGATAGATATATAGCAAGATAGATATAGAGAGAGAGAGAAAGAGAGAGAGAGAGAGAGAGAGAGAGAGAGAGAGAGAGAGAGAGAGAGTGGGGAGAGGGAGGACAAGCTGGACGTTACATATAACGATGGCTAGCATATAAATTTAGCGCAAAGACGAACCGAGATGCGAAATCCCAGGCGAATAATCCAAACGTGATGAATGCCGCCTGGCTTTACTTTGGAACTGGTCCACGACTCGCACTCGGTTCCGAATCCGTTCTCTCTCTCTCTCTCTCTCTCTCTCTCTCTCTGTCTCTATCTCTCTTACTCTTCAGTGCCGATACGCAACGTCGAATTCACCAAGAACGAAACTCTCTAATGCGTGTCTCTAACTCTAACGTCGTGGCTAAAGAAGTTATCGAGAGAAGAGTGCCACTCGTCGTCGGTGATAATAAATCATAAGACGGTGTATTTAAGAAAGGACTATACTTTGCTATTAAAGGATAGTCAGAGTAAGAGAAACGCGTTTGTTGAACGTCGTCAACGTCGTCGTCGTCGTCGTCGTTGAGTTTGATGCGATGAAAAACTTGCGTTTAATACGCTCGTCTTAACGGTCAAGCATTATGACCGTTAGAAGACAAGATCGCGAAGAGACGAAGTTTGCTTGGTCTCTCTTTCTCCCTTTTCTTTCTATCGAGAAGACGACGGCGACGTTATTGTCGAGCGAATAAGAACGAAGCGGAATGCGAACGGAGCTTTTTTTTCCACATACGTTTAACTCTTCCTAGTCGAGCGTGTCATTTCGGTGATTAGAACTTCTACGAAGGACGCAGACCGACCTGGGAATATCCACTTAGGTCATTCTCGATTTACGAGGTCGATTTCTATAATGAGAGAAAATGATCGACGTTTCTTTCAGAGACTTCCATGTGTATAGATAGGTAAGTACATATATCCTATTCGTTGATTAGTCGTTAAGGCTGGTTAATTTAATCGTGATCTATTTAGCGTTTTTCTTTCTTCTTTTTCCTTTCCTTTTTCATTATTATTATTATTATTATTATTATTATTATTATTATTATTATTATTATTATTATTATTTCTTTTTTTTTTTTTTAATTGTATGTATGAACGTAATAATACGATCGATGACAATATGGTTAATGCAAATATATGCGAATTCTAAAATACACTCGAGATTTATAAAATGATACCGATCTCATGAAGTATCCGTAATGTCACGTAACCCAGAAATCGTCTATCTCGAATTTTATTTCGTTCATTTTGTTTTCCTCCTTTCGGTCACAAAATTAATTCACTTAATTCATAACGAAAATTAAATACACGTTATACCTGTCGGGTAAATCGTGATGATAATAATTTTATTTTGTTAATAATTAAAAGTAAACATAGAAAAGAAAAAAGAAAGGGGGAAAGAAAATTCGGATCACACGGGGTTAAATTAATTTTATGCGCATAACTTAGACGTACTGTAAAATGTTAGTGGCGTTATGGTTAGTCGAACTCAAATAGAATTTAGGACGAAAGCGTGGAAAGGATAATGGAAGAAAAAAAAAAAAAAGGAGAATTGTAGATCGTTTACGGGAGATGGCCAGGGAGAGAAGAATCGTCGGCGGTCCATAAATTTCAGGACGCTTTTACGCGCGCGTACATTGTTCGCGTGCACGAAGCGCGCCCCTTCTTGCAGAATAATTACGGCCCGAACATCGTGGCAAACGATATTGGAAAGGCGTGTCGCGAACACGAACGTTACCCTGGAACGAATAAAGACGAGTTTAAAAGTCTTATATCCCGTGTAAACACATACTCGATCGCAATTTAATTCGAAATGAATTTGCAATCGTATAATAAATTTCGAACGTTCTCCAATTTTCCCTTCCCTTTTTCCTTTTCCTTTTAATTTTCCATAATGCCACATCCGATTTAATTGCGAACGGTTGCAAGAAAAAAAAAAAGAAAGAAAAATAAAAAAATAAAAAAATGGAGAAAAAAAGAACGAAAAATTAGAAACGAAGAAGATATACCTTAAAATAATTTTTTTTTTTTTTTTTCGTTAAGAAAACGCTCCTACCGAGCTCTATCACGATGAAATAATATTGAAACTAATTATAACTTTAATCGAACTAAATATAACGAATTATATCAATAAAAGTCTTTAACATATAATATATACCTTAGTACGTACGTGGCATAACTATTTGTAATAAAAAAGAAAAAAAATAAAATAAAACAAAGATAAAAAAAAAAAAAATAAAGATAGAAAGAAAGAAAGAACTTCGGAAATATTATACATGAAATTATTTCAGATAAAACGGATACATAACGTTAATTATACAAAAGTTTTGAAATGATTTAAATACCGAATAAAGTGAAAGGATTAGAGCAGGCTCGTAGAGCAAATTTCGTAGTCTCTCTCTTCTTAACGGAATGATAGAAGAGTAGGGACGCACCAGTCGCGCTATCGAATTAATTAACGCGCGCGTTATCTGTTTGAATCGAGTCGTCGGTCGGCCCGCTCAAAGAAGACATTATGCAATCGAACACGTTTGGTGTCTCTACCAAGAGAAGATACATGGCTCTCCAGCGAGTTATAAGCGTCTTCGGACGCGGCTCGGCAAAGGGCTGCCCGAAATAACGATCGTCCTCCGCGACATTGCATAACGGCCGACAAGTAAGTAACTACGCAGGAAAAATCGAGCATCGTAAGTGAGATCGGTGGCGCCAAGATTCCTCAGCGAGGAGTACTTCTTCTATTTTCTATGAGTAGAGAGAGGTTCGCTTGAGGGATTTCTCCCACCACAAAGTTTTCGTCTTCGGAGCATTCGTCGAACGACGGATCAACCGAAGATGACGATCGAATAATACAAATTCTAATTTATTATGACGATTCTCTCTCTCTCTCTCTCTCTCTCTCTCTCTCTCACTGTCTTCCTCTCCGTCTTTCTCTCTTTATTATCTCTATCTTTTAAGCTCGATGATCGAACGGAGAATCGATATTTTTAGTTATACAAGCAAACTGAGCGAGATTTTCTACATCGGACGCTATTAGAGTTAATTTGTACCACAGCGGATGGGACACAAATTACCGTGGATCGTGACGATATTTCTTTCCTCTCAACGAGAGGGCGAGAAAGAGTGAGTGAAAGAGAGAGAGAGAGAGAGAGAATGAGAGAAAGAGAGAGAGAGAGAGAGAGAGAGAGAGAGAGAGTCGCTATTTGGAGTCGGCCGATGCATCGTAGCACGAAGCGTCCACGAGAATCGGTCGCCATAGGTCCGCTGGTTATTTGGGGACAGAGAGAGGCACTATCACGAATATAAACATCCGACGACCGCGATCCTTATGGTGGTACGAACTTAGAGAGACAACCGTTTGGTTGCCAAGAATCTCGCGTCCCTGCAGCATCCGCCTTGGTTTGTGCCAAGTGAGTAAGAGAGAGGAAAAGAGAGATAGATAGATAGCTAGATAGATAGATAGAGAGAGAGAGAAACTATCTTAGTCTCTCTCCCTCTCTCTATCCCTCTCTCTCTCTCTCTCTCTCTCTCTCTCTCTCTCTCTCTCTCTAACTCTTTCTTTCTTTCTCAGGGACGAGTCTCTTGGCGTCGGTGTACGACGGTCTGGTAACCATTTTTCTCCGCGCACCTGGACCACGCTTACCTCCTGATGGGAGTGATTCGCCACCACGATGAAAACATGGACCAAGAGATTAGCAGTCCACAGTTAGGTGTATAATACCAACGTTGAAATCTGCAATGCGGCCGATGATCCGATGGATTCACGAGGAGTAACTCGGGCTTTATTTTCTACGGTGGAGCGCAATGATGGAATGATGTTATGCATCAACGTGATATACGAATTTGTCGTAATTCGTATCGCTTAGGATAGAACGTCAGAGAGGACTCTCGGCTATTTTCGTTGGTACTCGTCGTATTAATCATTATGCTTATATATCGATTCGCCAATGGGCACAATGCATTTACCTGAATTTTAGTTTCTCCTTTTCTTCCTTTTATTTTTCTTGTTTTTTTTTTTTTTTTTTCTTTTTGTGGCCCCGTCGAAGAAAAATTTTTATACGGTCGCTCATGACAATCGATTTTTAATCTCTTTAATTTTCTTTCGAGTTATCACGATATCTCTTTCGAGACGATAACTCGGAATCGCCAAACGATATATATATATATATTTACCTAAATTTAAGAAGTTTTTTAATACGAGATCGTAAAAAGAGATAACTTTCGAAATTATCATTACTGAATAATCCAAGTTCCAGTCTATTTCATTTCGAATGTACGGCTGCCTACGTTCAGAAAAGAACTCGATCTTCTCAATGTTTAAGAGCAAAGTATATCGATTTCTTTTTTTTTCTGAATCGTCTCTAACTAATCCAAGGGAATATCTTTTACGAGAATCTACTTTAAGAATCCGATTTACATAATTAGGACTACTTCTACTATATATCTTACTACTTTTCCTTTCGAATCGTTCAATACTTGCGCATTCTCCGTACGATTTCTACTACTCCGTCTTCCTCCGTGTTGCAAGGTATCGATTACAGTACTTGCTTCCTTCTCTCTCTCTTTCTCTCTCTCTCTCTCTCTCTCTCTCTCTCTCTCTCCGACTCATCGCTTCTCTTCTCTTGTCTCTCTGTCCCTAGTTAAAAGGATTTATCGTTATGAAGAGATACTAGATAGGGACCGGCGTGTTGTTGTTACATGCATATTATACATACGTATGTATAAATACAACGAAAAGCCGATGGCGATCTTAAATAAGGAAATAAATTTACAGGACGGCCAAGAATAGAGTCGTTGTACTCTCGAATTCTGATCGTATTACTAGCACGCGATTGGCACACGATTGATTACAACAACCACGAGTTATGCGTGAATCCTTACTGTTGTCTCTTACGTTTCAATCTATTGACGATAATTTATTGCTTTTGATTTCTGTGATTGGCACGATTAAGTAGTACGATTGCAAAATCGATAATTCTACGACAATTGTGCGGTACAATTAATCAAGTGATCAATTGTACGCGGATGATCTTATTGGTAATGTAATAATTAAACAAATGTCTAATCGATTTAACGATTGGATATCAACTTTGTTTACTTCGAACGAAATCACACGCTTGGAATCGCGTTCGTCTAACTGTGGGAAGGGTTACGAGATTCTTCGAAGAGACGTTAGAGTACAAGGGTCGAATCGTTCAACAGTAATTATTCCGACGTGCCGTTCAATTTGCGTGATAATCATTCCAAGGGTATCCTTTGAAAGGTAAGACAGTCGGGAGTTAGCACGCGAGTTTTCGACGAAGTCTTTCGCAGTACTTTAATTTCGAACCTACAAGATCGATCTCGATCAATGTAAAAGAAAAAAAAAAAAAAAGGAAAAAAGAAAAACAAAAGAAAAATCAATCGAAAGGAAAAATAAGATTGGAGTGAACTTAACTAATTATAAATTACTAATTTTTCCATGAAAGTTTTTATGACACTTTAAATCGTATAAAAATCTACTTATCTCATGAACACCATATTTCATATCCGTAAGAAATCAATATCAAAACGACGCGATTAGATATCGAAGAACTTCCATTAAAAAAAAAAAAAAAAAAAAAAGATCTTTTCTTAACCAAAAATATTCACAATTTTTGATAAACCGTTACAGAATCTCCCGTTGATTAATTGTTCTCCCTAAATGCTACGTATAGTAAAAAAAAAAAAAAAAAAAAAAAATCATTCAAAGAAATTAATTCAAATCGAATCAATTCCACAAAAATTCATCGATCGTATCGCGAGTTCGTCGATCTTTCCTTGTTAGCAGAAGAAGGAAAACATCTATTTTCGGAGAACGAAACGATGGAAGAGAAAATAGTATATGTCTCTTCGCGATACCTGACCGATATCGAAGAAAAAAAGGAAAGAGGTCCGATACCATGGACGAGATTAATAGAGAAGCTTGCGATGGGACGTTAGAAGATGGATGCTCGTCGTACGGGGAATATAAATAGGGCCAGAAGAAGCTCGAAGGTAGAATGTGGTCTAATAAATCAAAAGTCAGTGCACTTCTCTATCGGCATAAAAGCAAGCTAGCAAACAAGCAAACAAACAAGCAAGCAAGCAAACAAGTAAGAAATCGAGCAAGCTATATCTACGTTATACGGTAGTATTATGTATGTACAAGACAGTAGATGTAGCACATATATTCGTATCTATATATATCAAATATATATCATATATGTGTGTATATATATATATATATATATATATATATATATATATATAGTATATAAATATATACAGATATATCCGTGCATCTTTACTCTCCTATAGTTATCTCCAGAAGCTGTCCTAGAGTCAATTCGCGATAGAAAAGCGATTCAGACAGATTGCTCGGCGACGCATCGTTAACTTGGCCAGTGAAACGTTAGAACGTTATTGCCAAGACTTTATCTCCTCGTCGTAAGAGAAAGGATTGAGAATGAGGTGCGGGAGATTCGATCGAACCGACTATCACTTCCAATGGGCTTGCTTGTCGATAGAAACTAAAGGACAAGAAGAAGAAGAAGAAGAAGAAGAAAAAGAAAAAGACATTTCGATATACTGTAAAATGATCGATCCTATCGATCTTTTAATATAATCACCAAATGTATGCTATAAATCTCTTTTATGCCACGGGAAAAATAATCAGTATTACTCGAAAGGAAATAAGAGAAGATATATTACATTAAATGGCGAGAAGTTAACGATAAATTTATGCGAGTGTGCTCTAATCGATCTAGAAGAAGTATATTATAATTATCGACGATTTATTTATATTACCACAGGTTAGTTACTCTTAATACCGTAGAATAAATTAGTTTTATGAAACCCACGATCATCTTGTAATTTCGAGAACGAATGTAAAAATGTCTTTATTGAAAATAAGAAGAGAGAAAAAGAAAGAGAGATGAGAGAGAGAGAGAGAGAGAGAGAGAGAGAGAGAGAGAGAGAATGACGCAAGCACACGTAAAAGTGTTTCGTAAGACAGTAAACACATTCAGGTAAGCAAGAGAGAACGCTTACCCAGCTGTTGCAAATTTGTGTGAGTTGAAGAACCATGTAAGCGTGTAAGCGTGTACGATTTAAGGTAGTTCATCACCTTTCGCTCAAAACGTGTGTGACTTTAGCGACAAATATGGACAAAATATTAACTACAAGCGTAAGTGAGGAACACTATCTCGATTATGCATTCTATCGTATTAGTCCATAAGTCTGTGTAGTTTATACCCCATTCACATTTAATATAACTATCGTGTTAGTGTGGGTTAGAATAGATAGTGTTAGAATAGGCTGTGTTATAATTCACACTTTTTATTCTTTCGTATTTATATCCTTCTTTAATGGTGGAGTGTCTATTGCAAAAATTAATGAATACTTATATATCAAATATTATTTTATATAAATATATATATATATTTTTTTTTTATCTAGAGGTTTGGGTACGCTCCTCTGGAAAAGCGCATTCAAACCCTGAGGGGATGAATAAAATATCTATCTATCGATCTATATATATATATATATATATATATATATATATATATATATATATATATATATTGATTTATTTATTTCTTCTTCTTGTCATTATGCTTATTACATATTATTGCGATAACCATAGTTATAGTAATAATAATAAGAACTACTACTATAAGAAAAACTACGAAAAAAAAAAAATAGTACTGAGAGTTTTATTTCATATATTTAATTTGAAAACGAACTGACGTTTTGATTTTTATAAGAATAACATATAATGTACAAGTATATATTGATTAATTATTATTTTGGATCTAAATAATCGACAAAATTTGGATTTTAATTACAAATTTATATACTTCATAATTGTCCATAGAATTCTACCATATGCAATCTATTTATTTGTAAAAATATTATTAGCAATGTAAAGTTTTAATACATTAATGTTTAGTCCGAATTTGATCGAAAAGATTTTGAAAATAAATCGAAATACGCAGCCATTCGCCCGGTAGTACTTGCGTTATATGATTTACTATTAGATTTCAATATATCTCAAGTAATACCGACCCAGGTCTCACCACGTGGAGGTTGCTGCTATTGGAGACCCACGGTCTAACAATCACTCTATTCTTTTATACTATTGCTACTGCTACTATTATTGTATAAAAATCAATTGTCGTTCCACGAGATCTCAAACATAAGTGAATGAGAATAATTGAGAATAAATGACGATAAATTAAAATGAGTATGAACATATAAGAACAATAAAAAAAAAAAAATGATAATCTTTCTGCGAGATCTTCGATGAAATTATTTCCAAATTTTCTTATATCTAATCCGTTTGAGTGTTTTTTTCTTTTTAACTGTTATCAGATGTGAAAAATGTAAGTACTTTGATGTTTCGTTAGAATTAGAATGAAGATAATTTGGAAATGTTTTGAAATATGTAGCCATTTTCTCGTTAGTACTTCCATCCCATAATATATCGATATATCGCAAGTATTATCGACCTACGTCTCACCATGTCGAGCCAAGGACCCTTTGCAAGGGTCTCTACACGATGCTAAGACAACACCCCGCCCAAAGGCCCACACCCGAGAGCCTCACCCAAGGGTGCCTCACCCGACACTTATAATTAATAATTAATCAAAGTAAATAAGTATAAATAGGAAATATACAAGTATTATGACGAGCATAAGTGCGATAGAAAAATTTCCCATTCGTTTCTCTAAGACATTATTTTAGAATTCTTCAATATTAAATCTATTTATATGTTGAAGCATGATAGGCAATTTAAAATGTAAGTAACTTCGATGTTTAGTTGGAATTAAATTGAAAAGATTTTGAAAATTTCTTGAAATACGTAGGCATTCGCTTATGAAAGGTATATTGTTTGAATATTAGTTAATTATAGTTCGTGTATTTCTTACATCGTTTCAATGTTACTAAAATAATCTGAATAAAAATAAAAATTTTGGAAGCATCGAAATAACAAATTAACGTTATTTTAAATTTCTCGTTGTCAAAGTCAGTCGAAAGTGTGTTTATTTATTTATTTTTTTTTTTTGAAAATATCGTTCGAAGACAACAAGGACTTCAAAATCCAACTTCATCGAAATGTTAAATCAAAATTATTTTATATCTAACACGCGTTACAAGTTATGGTATGTTTAAACGAAACCACACTATTGTCTAAACATTGATTTATTGTACTTCGTGTACATAATAGTTTATGCATTAATTATCGTCGGAAAAAAAAACGCAATCGTTTGATACGATTCGTTTTTCCAAAGAAAATAAAGTATTTTCGAAAGATCGAAAAAGCGATGTCGTCGATTGAACCTTTATCTTTAAAATGAGATCTCGTTCATCACAAACATTTCAAAATTACTCCTGTACTTATTGTTGGCGTAAAACATTGTAATATCAGAGGTGATGAACAGTCTTAATCGTGTGCGCAAGAAGATTGCTGCTGCTGCTGTTGCTGCTGTTGCTGCTGTTGCTACTACCATTAAGTAACCTGACACCTCGCGTCGCACTACGAAGCCGAGTGGCATTTAGTAATGAGTCGATCATTAAGGAACCTTATCTTGGGTAGGGATAATTACGAGATCGCGCATGCATTTTGGCATTTAAGTCGTACGCGCGCGTTCACGCGCACCTATCACGTAGCCGACCTCGAGCCACTCCCTTTTAACACGCGCATTAAAAACACCTTTGGATGCTTTTGAGTCATCGGAATTGTTGATACGCAAATTCGACGTGGAAATTAGGTATTACATAAATTCAATCGACGTGAATCACCATCTCTGAATATTGTAAGTATTACGTTTGCGAGACAAAGCCACGATCGTGGCGTTAAAATAAAAAGAAAAAAAAAAAAAAGAAAAAAAAAAACAATATCGAAAAAGGTATAATTAAATTGTACAATATTCGTGTTCTATTTTATTTTGTTTCTTTACTTTGTTATCATTTTATTTCTCCCTTAAGTCAATGTAATTTTCATTTTCATTTATCTTATATTATATTTATATTATTATTTTTATTTGTTTGAAGAATAGAAAACTTTCCCCAAATGATTTAGTTCTTTATTCCTTTTTTTTTTTTTTCTATCGTTTCTTTCTTCACAATGAAGAAAATATTAATTAAAATATTATTCATCTACAATTGATCGATTGAAAGGATTAACGATTACGAATTATTTCTCTTTCTTTCTTTCCTTCGAAGCGCATACCTTTTACTCGGACCAGGAAAAAGGTTACGGCAATTTTCTTTCCCTCGAAATTATCGTTTCTATGCGACCAACTACTATATATATATATATATATATATATATATATATATATATATGCATATCTATCTTTATCTTTTTCTCTTTCTTGTCGATTTACACATCGATGTTAACTAGCGTTGGTAATAAACTTAGTTCTTAGTTTCACCTCGGACAACGAGACCGCTTAGTTATTCCTCAAACAGTATCGTAAAACCGAGAGGTTTCAGCTGCAAAACGATCGAGAACAAGTACCGATTTGAATATGGTAATAGTTATGGCACCAAGAGTCCTTCGGCTTCGTTTTAATCGATCTTGAAAGAGAAAGGAAGAGAGAGAGAAAGAGAGAGAGAGAGAGAGAGAGAGAGAGAGAGAGAGAGAGAGATAGAAAGGGTTAACGATAAGAACCCTTCAGAATTTCTATCATATTTAAAAGAACCATTTTCTAAATGGTTTCTTTTTATGACTTAATGAGAGGAACATAAATCTTCTTTATTATTACGATACGATGACGAAGACCGTGAAATAGAACGGAAATTCGTGGAAGTCTATATCTAATAGTTATTAGTTTCTAAATGTCAAAGACCATACTATTCCTTTCGAATGATTTTTCTCTTTTATTCGGGACGTAATAATATTAATCGGAGGATAGATTTTCGTAACAAGAATGAAATAACTATCGAACACTTACTACCGAATAAAAAAAAACCGACATAGGTACTCTATCTCTAAAATGGAAAATGCGAAAGAACGACTCTCCCTCGTTTTCCTTTCTTTCCAACTAGGTACGTGACGAAGTCGTTCAATTCGTAAAGTCAATTTTCCCATGACACGCGAATTCGTTACGTGGGAAAAATACGTTATAGCAATAGTGTATAGGTACCTACCTATTCCCTTAACGAATCCTTACTTTCTTTCTATCTCACGAAAATAATATGATAAATTCGAAAAGAGAAATGTAACGTTTAGTTTTCACATAGGAAATTCATGGAAACACATGATCGGCTGATCGTATCTTTTCTCTCTCTCTCTCTCTCTCTCTCTCTCTCTTCTATTTTTTTATTTCACGAACAATCGCGACAATATAAAAAATAAAAACAAAATGTTGTGTCAACGTATAAATTCACGAAGACTCATGATCAGCTGATCAGCGATGGATTTCACATATGTAAATACATAGATTTTTTTTTTCCACGGGAAAATAGAACAATAGAAATTCTTGGCAGGGACGATTCTACGACATCCATGGAACGTTCGTTCGATCAGTGATGAGAGAGGATTCCTTGACATTTCGGATTCTAGAGTGAAAGTACTACGCCCACACAAACGTACATTCGTTCGCTAGTCCTCGCGAGTTTACCAGGGATAAATTATTGACAAAGTGTTTCCATGATTGAATAAGTTAATGTGTGTCGTGGGAGGCGTAGGTGTAACGATTCGTCGACTTTTTCCCTTCATTTATGTTCTCTTACTTTTATTATATGACGATCCTCATTCTGCAATAAATATTATATGTGCGTATGTATGTATCTTAAATAAAGTTGGAAATATTAAGCAAAGCGGGCAGCTAGTAACTTTCTTTACGACAGATCCAGTTATACGACAAGTTTATTTGAATGATCCACGTGTAACGAAAAAAATTACGATCTTTTATTCGAGCCATGTTGCTTTAAGTCGAGAAAACACGTTCGTTGGTTTTCATCGGCTCCGAGTTGTTCGAGCGCGACGAACAACTCGACGTACGCTCGTTAAATACGAGTATAATCGTGCCGTTTCACGATTACGTCTTGAGATAGGTGAAAATTGAGTGAAAAAAAGTGAGAAAAGTCATACATAAAATCTATGAGGCATCGAATCATTAAATACGTTATATTTTTCTACATAATTTTATATAAGCGATGTTCATAGAAATTTTTTCTTAATATAATATCATAAAGAAATAATATAATCTTCGACGATTAATGATTTTCAAGTTATATAAATTAATAAAATGTAATATCATTATGCATACGGGGATGAATAAAGAGCTCTTAAATGGGGCAAGAGTTCTTAGTCTTACAATTTCAAAAAAAAAAAATAAATAAATAAATAAAAAAAAAAAGAAAAAGAAAAGGATTAGCTTAAAAAATGTCTTATCGATCTTTACAATCGAATAGAAACTTTTGACCCATAAATCTACATAATATTAATAAAATATAACTGATGTTTTTAAACGCAAATTACATTATTATATAACGTCATTATGTATTACATAATATTACCATTAAATCGTAATCGTTCCATAAAATATTTCATCAAATTAAAAGAGAGAGAGAGAGAGAGAGAAAAACAAAGAAAGAAAAAAAAAGAAAAAAGATAAGGATTCGATTAAAATCTTTCTTCGACTTTCACTCGGTAGATATTTGCATAGCATCCAAAAAGAAATTATTAAGATTAAAAGAGGATCGTTGGCAATTTCATCAAAAGATAATAATTATTAAGACGTCTGTGTGTCGTTTAGGAGACGTCAAGTGGCATGCTGACGTAAGCGTTTCTACTCTCTAATTGTGAACGTGGCAACGATCGGGCTTCTAAATGCAACAGAGAAAGAGAGAGAGAGAGAGAGAGAGAGGAGATGGGGGAGAGGGAGAGAGATATAGAAAGAGATAGAGATAGCGATTATCGTTTTACGGATCGATTCCTTCGACAAGAGCGCATAATTGCGTGTTGGAAATTCATTCGAATGGGAATCGCAGGTGCCGATCGAGTAGATATCTCTAGTTCTTACGAAACCCTTACTGTTAACCAACGATATTTACATGTTTATATTTAGATTAGTTACGTGTTTTGCTAATACTGCCGATCGAAATGTCTCCGTCTTTTTATTTTTCTCCATCTTTTCTTTTCCCTTATCTATTTTTTTTTTCCTTTTTTTTTTTTTTTTTGGTTTTCATACACCGGAGAGTAAATCAATCGATGTTCCGATCAAGAGTACCGATTAATAAGAACGTCTCTTATTATATACGTTTTTCTCTAATAACCTTTAATCGTTATTCACATTTATAACGGGTTTTACGTACGAATTGCATACATTATCTGCTATTTATTATTTCTATATCCTAATGCTGTTAACTCGGAATTAATTTATAGGGATTTTGATCGGCTCGGAACGAGAAAAGTTATTATTAAGGTGAAGAAAGAAAAATTGTAAAAGAAAAAAAGGAAATAGGGAACAAAAAAAAAGATAGATAGATGGATAGATAGATAGAGAGAGAGAGAGAGAGAGAGAGAGAGAGAGAGAGAGAGAGGAGAGAGATAAAAAATACATAAATAAGTACGTGGAACACGAGCATTCATACATAAATGAAGAGACCATAACGATTCAAGCTATGCGATTCCGATGCAACGAGAAAACGCATTGCCCGCATAACATATGCGGTTTAAACGCAAACAAACACAAACACGCACGAGAGCGCGTTTACGTGTATACATATTTACATATAACTATTTGTACGATTTTCCTAGCGACGTATATCATCTCTCTCTCTCTCTCTCTCTCTCTCACTCTCTCGCGCGCGCATATATCCCAACATCCCAACGACTATACCATCTTCTTACCACCCTGAATGTTAATTTTGGCGTTAACCATACATTATGGCAAGCGCGGCTATCTACTCGAGGTGTAACGAGTTAACGTACGATCGTGTTTCCTAAGCTTAACACAATGATCAGCAATGAATCCTGAATACTATTTTTCGAAAGATCATCATCCCTTCTACGTTCGCATCTATATCTCTGATTATATACAAGTTTTACCTTTATTTTATTTTTCTAAGTATATTTTTCTTTTCTTTTCTTTTTTTTTTTTTTCTTGGTGACATTCGTAAAGTGATATCAAGCGAGCTCGTATCTTTCGTAATATTTTTCTTTCTTTTTATACGTACGCGCATACAGATCTGAAAATTATTCATCAATCTTTTTAACTTTTTTTTTTTTTTTTTTCTAGAACATTGTAGACAGTTAAGGGAAACAATTATTTTTCAATAAAAAAATCTTCTCTCTCTCTCTCTCTCTCTCTTTTCATTAATACGATCTTTAGTATTAGCTTAGTTATTATTAGTATAGTTAGTATTAGCTACTTTAGATAGCTTAGTTTTCTTATTTTCTCTCTCTCTCTCTCTCTCTCTCTCTCTCTCTTTCTATCTACAACGACAGCAAGAAGGAACTATCCAAAGCATATTAATATATTGCACGTTTCTGGGGAGACCAATTAACATGATGTAGCGCCCGCGTATCCCTCTCCCAACGCGTGTCTACACACGAGCGTACTAATTTCTCGCGTTGGATACGCGTCGTGTTATTTTCTACGGAACATGGAAGACTTACGTAGAGAGCCGATAGAATAATTTACGACTAATGTATTTCGAAATATGCCGGCAATTTCGCGAAAGAGTTGAACGAATAATATATATATATATATATATATATATATATATATATATATATATATATATGCATACACACATATACACTATATTCGTGACTTTTGCGTTGCGCTCGACTCGAGAAAACTGAAAGTCGATGGATCGTTGACTTTTAATATCGAAATACCTACACTCGACGTTTCGATTTCCATTTTTTCTTTAACACTAATTCGTTTTCATTTTCAACGTTTGAAAATTTATTTGAATTTTGTAATACGAGAGGTAAACGTTTAGAATGTGATAAAGATAGAAAAGATGAAGACGTGTTACATGAGAGAGAGAGAGAGAGAGAGAGAGAGAGAGAGAGAGAGAGAGAGAGAGAGAGAGATTTTCTGCCTGGTATTTCTAACACGTCACTCCATATATCATAGATCTTGACGAGTAATTCGCACAGAAACTGCAGCTTCCTTACTGTGGTGGCCGTGTCGTCTTATTTAAGTCGATGCACCGATTGCATCAATTAACGGTAACGAGTGTCCGCCTAGCGGCTTCTTCAAACGATCAGAGATTAATAAATGATCTTAAGTATGCTATCTTCGAGAGGACATCTTATTCGAGAAGTGTCTTATCATTTTGATTCTGTCTATATGCATGTATATTATGTATAAATAAGATAATAAAGGAATGATAATAAAAATGTTCTAATTATATATAGTGTAAATTATATATACATACATACATATATATGTGTGTGTGTGTCTGTGCATATATATTAGTTGTAGATTATTATAACATAAATCGATGTGAAAGTAAAATAAAGTAAGGTGATAAATTAGATTTCTCCAGATTTTTGACTTAGGCTACTTTCACAGTTGCAACTATATACCTATTTAAAATTGTAATATATATATATGATGCAAAAAAATAATGAAACTTCTGAGAAAATGATGAAATTAAATTGTAAAAAGTATTATAACGTTAAAATAGTGAGAATATGAATGAAAATAAAAAAAAAAAAATAGATCAGGTGCGGCAGATTAAAGAATAGATTTCATTAATTCGTAAAGCCAGATTTACTAATTGTGAAAAATATGTATATATATATATATAATGTGTGTATGTATACGTGATATAGAAAGGATAAATTTTCACGAAAATGATGAAATAAAATTCTTAAAAAAGAAAAAAAGAAACAAGAAACAAGAATGTACAACAACTAAAAATGAATGCAAAAATATAGAGGAGAGAAAAAAAAGGAGAATAAATTTACTATCCTAACAAAAGCTAATATTTTCATTCTATTATATCAAAGAGGTAATGGCACAAAGGTCCGATTATTTACTTGGCACTTCAAAGAGCGACATTGTAACGGTCACAATACGAGCTTATCGCTAATGCACGTACTATACTACATGTATGTGTGCACGCACACCCACGCATACGTCTACGATAGCGCGTGGAATGCGCTAGTCGTACGAACGAACGAACGAACGAACGAACGAATGAACGTACGTGCGTGCGTGCGTGAGTGCGTAAATATGTACGTACGTACGTGTCTCTGACAGCTTTGTAGCGGTTTACTAGCAACGACTAGTCGATCGTTTAACCGCTTCATGTCGGCCATTCTCGAAGGCTGAACGTGTCAAGGCCAATGCCTATGCTCGTTACAAGGAACCATATATGCACGCATATATATATATGTATATACACAAACATATTTCTGGATATATATATATACGTATATACGTAAGTTATTGTTAGGCGACATATTCATTGTTAAACGAATAATTGTTTCTTATTTAAGAATGAAAGACATTGTTTTTTCTTTTTCTTTCTCTGTTTCATTTTGTTATGATAATAAGAAAAATGAATATGAGATAAGATGTTCGTTAATAATAATGATATGATACGTATATATATATATATATATATACGTAAAATTAATTAGAAATATTATCAGTCTTGTTTTTATCTATGTGAAAAGTTTTATATATCAAATGGATAAAAGTTCGTCGCACGATTTCAATTTAGCCGGTCGTAAAATTGCTTTCGAGATTGATCGATCGAAATTGATATAAATGGTCACTTAAGTGTCTTTTTTTTTTTATTATATGCATGGGAAATGAAAAGGAGACCTACATATATACATATTTACTCATGCATATTTCCTTCGATTATTATGAATATCGATAGGTACCACCATAATGACTCCTATAATTATGCAAAAACGTTAGTCGATTGATTTCTAAATAGAATCTTCCACTTGGAACGAAAATTTCATTATTGATTATGTTATTTGTGTGGTGTTATTTTGTAAATCAATGTGATAATTCCGGATTTTAAATTATGCTTGTGGTTCATTCAAAGAGAGAAAGAGAGAGAGAGAAAGCTCGTAAACCGCATTGGATTAGAGAGGGCTTTGTCCAATATCGTATATCGCGTTGTCAAACAAGTCATTCGATATCCGTCTTATTCGATGAACACGTACACTTCGATTTACGTGGCCGTAGAAATATCGGATCGGATGATTCCTTCGTTTTTCGAACGATAGAAATTATTAATATAGACTTATCATTCAAGATACGATGCACTTTTCTTCTTATCTATCGTTAGATAACCATTGTCCACTCTGTCGGTACAAAGTCAATATTCTATGTAAACATTAGATACAAATTTTCCAATGTGAACATGTCACACTTACTTCTTAGTAGATATTACAGTGACGTTAAAAAATTCATGGAAATGATCGATTTTATGTATCAGAAATGAATCGGATCAATTTGCGACGATGTTTCCCCTTTTCAAAGTGATACCCGTTTGAAAGCTATAATCTTCTTCCAGTGATCCACCCACTCCTAAACTTTCGTAAACATTCCTTTAGTATTCAGCTTTCGGAACAGCGAGAACAGCTACGCAATCGCGTTTCTTTTCTATTATCCTTTCCACGTCCTCGAATCCTTTTTCCCCTTAAGAAAATTTTTCAATTTTGGGGAACGGCCAGAAGTCCGAAGGGAGCCAGATCGGTACTGTACGGGAACTGACGAAGTTGAACAATGCCGTGTTTCGCAAGATATTGCTGGATAAGTTGAGACGAACGGGCAGGTGCATTGCCGTAGGTGCAGCAACCGGTCGCAACTTTTTCCACGAATCTGACCGTGTCCTTCAAACTGCTAGACGCAATCGTTTCAAAACTTCTTCGTGATACTCCTTATTCATCGATTTTTTTTTCTTTTTTTTTTTTTAATTAAAACTCGAATTAGTACAACATTATCAAAAGTTTTAGTCGTTACGGGCCTTTTAAAAACGCCGGTTGCTTTCAATCGATTTACGACCCACTTTTAAATCGTCCAAATCACTCTTTAATTTCTGTAACGCTCATGGATTCATACTCAACAAATCATGTCGATGGTTTTCGAACATGAATGGCCGAGTTTTTGGTAAAATTTAATGCACGCTCTCTCTCTCTCTCTCTCTCTTTGTTCGATGCGTTCAGTTATCGTCAAATGTGACGCTTACGAAATTCAAGATTTATTCAACGGCGTACCGTTGCTGATTGGAGATCCGAAGGACCGTGCTATCTGGTAGGAACATTCATAGAAGTCCACTCTAAGTGATAAATGTGTATTTTTAACAATAGCACACCCAGATACAAAGTTATAGCACGAAGTTGGAAAGTTTCTAGACACAGACCACGTATATAATGTATATATTTCACTGAAGAATATATTGAAAAATAAAAGTGGACTGATTCGATAGAAAGAGAGAGAGAGAGAGAGAGAGAGAGAGAGAGAGAAAGTAATTTTTCTTAAATTATATCTAACATTGATTTTTATTTGGAAGTTTTGAATAAACATTTAACAAATACTTTAGTGAAGTTAAACATTATAAAAATGATCGATCGTAAAAATATTTATATATAAGAAATATCATTGCATATATATTTCATTAAAGAATATATAGAAAATATATATAAAAAGAATGATCGACAAATCTGATTGAGAGAGAGAGAGAGAGAGAGAGAGAGAGAGAGAGAGAGAGAGAGAGAGAGAGAGTGACAATAAATTTTACGACATTACATCTAACATTGATTTTTATATTGAATCCATTTACGTAATTCCATTTCGATAATAAAATATACGATTTGCACGTAATATGTATGTAATATGTATGTTCATAAGTCTGACGAAACATCGAGATGAATCACTAGCACCCCAACCTTCGTCCAAAACGTATCAAATATGTTTTCACGTTTTTCAACATTCACAAAATCCTTTGATACGATAGAAAGACGAATTTCATGTCTTAACATAGACGAGTAGTAAGTAAGCGAGGAGGGAAGGGCCGACGAAATCGAAAGTGTCTCGTTTTTTGAAAAATTTTTAAGTGGAATCGACTACAATAGCTCGAGTGATTAACGGTCGACGTATTCTTGCTAGTGTAAATGGCGCCAGTGATTCTTTTCTTCGTTCTATCTTTCTCTATCTCTCTCACTCTCTCTCTCTCTCTCTCTCTCTCTCTCTCTCTTTCTCTCTCTCGTATTTGATCCTTTGTGTCTGGCTTCTCTCGTCGTTGACGGCAGCAACGTCTTTCCACGAGCGTTCCTTTATTTGATTTGACTTTAGCAAAGAAGGATACTCCCGCCAAAAGACGACATAGATTTTACAAGAAGACGACGTTCAATAAACCACAACGACGCGTGTCACCACCACGCCTTTGTCTATTTCTCTCTCTCTCTTCTTCTCTCTCTCTCTCTCTCTCTCTCTCTCTCTCTCTCTCTCTCTAGCTCTAACTCTTCCTTTAGAATGTTCTCTCATATTTCTTTCAGCCGTAATGTCTCTCTTTTTCCCTTCCTATCCTTTATACCATCTCCTTCATCATTTTTCTCTTTTCTTTTTTTTTTCTTTTTACAAAAGCGTATATAACTCCAAATAAAAAGTATAAAATTACTTTAGAAACGTCAAGAAAAGTTATTACCAGACGTAGAATTATGCATACTTACGTATAATATATATATATATATATATATATATATATATATATATATATATATATATATATATATATATATATAAAGAAAAATATCAATCACGAAGAACAATGACGATCAATAATGGATATGAATGCTTGTCGAAATAATGATCTATCGTTATTTACGATAAAAGAATAACTACTATTCGATTGTGAACGATTGTTTTGATAGTAATTAAATATTATCGAAAAACGTTCGATACCTTCGAACGAAAACGTGAATATTTATTCGAATAGAGATTCGTTTCGTGTCCGATTATATTTATCTTTCATCTTTGTTATCTTCTTCCTTTTTATACACTTCGAAGTACGAACAAGAAAAAATTTCGCAACATGAATCGTTATCGGAGCGAGAATTCGTAGTAACTATTATTTTAAAGGGAAGGGATAATAAAATACGAGATAAGTTCGAGTAAGTACGATTTATCTTAAGGACGTCGAAGGCCGACTTCAATGGTCGTTCATCGTTTCTTCAGTTCATTATGGTCGTTATTGTATCTATCGTATCCATTAGAAATGTAACTATTCGATTATCGTCTTTTACAAAGAACAAAAAAAAAAAAAAAGAAAATAATTATCACGAAAAGAAAACTTTGCAAATTTTGATCTGTCAAAAATGTGAAAGATCGATGTGACAACACAGCTGTCCTGATCGATAGTTAGATAGATCGGAATGAAGAAGAAAAAAAAAGGACGAAGTAGAAGTGAAAGAAGAAGAAGAAGAAGAAGAAGAAGAAGAAGAAGAAGAAAGAACGGCTCATACGTCACCGATCAAAAATTATGCTAATTCGAACAAATAAGATAAAGGTGTAGATCTCTATGGAATAAAGATGGATAAGAGAGATACGTAAGTCTCACACGTGGAATCTGGAACAAGATGAATAAGAATAAGAATAAGAAGGAGATGATAAAAAAATTATACAGATCTATACTTCTCATCATTTATTATACATAGTTGGCGACTTAACGGCATTAATCATCCACGTATTAGATATCTCGAATCGAAGATATAGTTTTTTTTTTTTTATTTTATTTCATTATATTTAGTAGAGATGATATATTGGATTATATTGTTAAGGATTGTCTGTTATATTAGTATATATAAAACGAATGAAATATTTGTTCTTTATTCCTTCTTTTTTTTTTCTTTTACTTACTAATATAAATATATTAAACTAAACAAAAATCACTTTCATTTATCATCTCGATATTTTTTTATCAATTAATGATAATTATTTCGTAAAATAAATGCTCAATAATGATCATTTTTATTCGTATTAATAATGAACATGTCGAAGTTGCTTCAGGATTGCGTCGCTTATATTACGTATTGACATTTTATTATAAATACCGGCCAAATGTTCACAAATATTGAACCAATAGATATCAACAAAGAAATATTACCTATCCAAGTTTCTAATATTCTCCTTTAATATTTCTAAACTGATTATTAAGAACAAAATATCTTCGAGAAACGAATTCAATCATTTATCGTCACTATGCGATGATTAACCTCGATGAACAAATATAAAACGAAGACAAATACAACTCGATTAATAATTATAGGAATAGAAATTGAATTAGTGTTAATCTCTCTCTCTCTCTCTCTCTCTCTCTCTCTCTCTCTCTCTCTCTCCCCCATCGCATTATCGATTTCAAAACCAACGCGCAAAACGAATCTCTAATTAAGTCTTTTTCGTTGAGAAGGATAAGAAATGAAATAGAAAGGAAGATCTAATTTTCCTGCCACGGTCCTTGGAGTAAGTAAGCGTTATACTTACGCATGTATGTATTTATTCGTAAAGGATTGAAAAGTCGACACCGTTGGCAATGTCCGAGCTTATCTACCGCCTCCAACGCTTCTCGAGCGTCGTACTCGTTAAGCATATCGCGCGTATAGACGATGAGAAGAGGGAAGATGAGGAGAGGAGGGAGGAGGAGGAGGAGGACGAAAAGAAGGAGAAGGAGGATCACAAGCCGGATTCCCCTTCGTGTACTTCTGTAAAATAACGATCATTGCCGTGTAGGAGCAGAAACGAGACAGGAGTAGCAGCAACGGCAGCAATAGCAGGAACGCGTCTGTCGATTCCATCGTATCCAGTCTCTCTCTCTCTCTCTCTCTCTATTTCTCTTTTACTCTCACCCTGTTTCGTTCAATCTATCTATCTCTTTCTCTCACTCCGAACGACCAGTTTCGCGATACGCATCGGACCGAAGTAAAACGAGCGTTCGAAAGATTTTAAGCGTACGCCGGTCGATCGAGACACACCAAGTAGACGAGAGAGAGAGAGAGAGAGAGAGAGAGAGAGAGAGAGAGAGAGAGAGAGGATTGAGAATTGAGCGATCGTAAAAAAAGCGTCTTTAAATCGTTCGCCAAGGCACGTACTCGCTCGTCCAACCGCGCGTATAACACGGATAAGATCGCACGCGTCCTTCGTTTAAGTCCGAGTTCACCGCTCTAGTATCTTTTCACCCTCACCTCGAAAATCGTATACACGGTATATATGTAGATATGTATATAAACATATATATGTACGCTCGCGCTCGATTATGTGCGTGTGCGTGTGCGTGCGTGTGTGTGTGTGTGTAGGCGTATAGATGTTAAAGCTGAGCTCCAGCCCCATCGAAACGATCATCTCGAATAAAAGTCGATTTTCTAGCGGTAAGTCGGGTCCCAGGACTTGCTTTACGATTATGCTGAGTAACGCGATTCTCTTGGCACCCGTATAATCTAACGTAATGTCCCTTTATGAACGGCTATCCTCTTTGCACGAAGAAGGAAAGAGAGAACAAGAGGAGAGGGATGAGAGAGAGAGAGAGAGAGAGAGAGGGTGGGAGGGGGAGGGAGAGAGAGAGAGAGAAACGATCGAATACATTCCGAAGCTTGGTCCGCAACATCGAGACTCGAATATTTTCGTGATATGAGAAAAAGAGAGTGAGAGAGAGAGAGAGAGAGAGAGGGAAATCTTAGGCTCGAGTTACGATGATCGTATAGACTTTAATTCTTGCGAATGTGGGCGTGCTGGCAAGAGAAGTCCTCCTCTTTTGCGACCAGATGGCCAGATATATAATCTTCCGGTAGTCTAAGCGTTTAGGAATGAACAACGCGAGTTCTTTCTTAATGGATCGTTTCTGACGTTCTCCATGAGTATCTATGTATGCATATATATATATGTGTGTGTGAATCAATGTTATGACGTTTTATAACGGTCTACGATATCCGTTATGGTTTTATCCTCGAAATATTAGCCCTCTCTCTCTCTCTCTCTCTCTCTCTCTCTTTCCATCTGTCTATCTATCTCTCTTTTTGTTACTGTTTTACACGGTCCTATCCACTAGTATGTTTTTAGTATGAAAAGGATCCTCTATGGAATAATATCTACAGAACATCGACCGTGAACGAGAAACCTTTCATCGTCCTTCATCCTTCGCCAAGACGATTAAAGCTATGGAATAATATCACTTTTTGTCGACTTTGTCAATCCCTTTAACGTGATCTTTGATATTTCCTTTTATTTTGTTCCCTTTTTATTGTTCGCTCGATTTTATCTCATCTTTCAATTATCGACTTAATCTTCCCCCTTTATACTAATTCCTTTTTATCTTTCTTTGTTTTACATTTTCCGAGATCACCAATCGTGCAAAGCGATGACAAAATTTTTTTTTCCGAAATTCATCGAAATTTTCAAATGGTAAAATTCGACACGTAACCTTTCTATCTATTTTTAGATCTTACGTATAAGTACGTAACGTACGCATGTATGTTACATATACTATACGGTATTGTACAAATCCTTATTGAGACGAATTCTCGATGGAGTTGACAAAGATCGTATCAGGTCTAAGAACCTGGTTACACCTTAGAAAATGACTCTCACCGCGAGAAATTTTTTTTCGCACGGTTTGCACCGACAGGAGAGAAACTGGACCATCGGTTCCGTCTTTCTGAGCACAACGGCTCGATGCTCCGGAAGTGGAAATACGTTCGTTGTCATTTCCATCGACACTTGCTCGCTAAAAAGAAAGCCGATCTTTCTTTTCCTTTCTTACTTTTTTTTTTTTATTCTTTTTTACGAAGGAAAGAAAAAAGAAAAAGGAAACCTTTACGGTGTGAAGATTCTCATCGCCATTTAACAGAAGAGAACTATCTATGCATAAAGAAATGCGGAAGACTTACATTTTTTTTTCTTATATATATATATATATATATATATATATATATATATATATATATATATATATACATACCTATCTTACATTATTATTTTTCTCTTACGTGATAGGCGTTCAGTTAGACTTTACGTGACTTTTGGCTATTGGGCTTTATTACAGGTAATCCTAAAAACGAACTAACTTTGCTTCCGTGGTAACACCTTTTAAGTAAAACGATACGAATACACGTATGTATATATCCTGGTATTAACGTACTATTAGCACGTGAACACTCGTTACGATGCACCCACGCAACTAGGAAGCAAATATCGAACACAGGTAAGATATTCCGCATTGTTTATTCTCATTCTTACGAGTGAATGTATGTACTTACTTATTTTCGTTAAACCTAACAAGACGCGACGTTAATAACGAACCATATCGTTCGAGAACGTTCTATATGTACACGCACACATGTATGTATAATAGTAATGTATGTATATACGTATGCGTGTACCTATGTATGCACGTAAATTACCATCACGATCGATCATATTCGTAATACGTATTATTTACATACCTCTTCATATAATTTCTAATCTTTCCATTATTCACGACGTTCACGAACAGAATATTTTCATTCGAATTCCTTTTTCTTTTATTCCTTCAGATTCGACTAAAGACTCTTATCGATGTTTCGTTACACAATTGCGAAATAATACTAACGTATCGGTTATAATTTTCATTGCAAAGGAAGAAGGATCGCAATACCATCTGAATGATAAAGGCGTTAACTTATAAATCATTGCTCGAAAATCGACCAATTAAATTAGACTTTATATTAGAAAATACATCTCTCTCTCTCTCTCTCTCTCTCTCTCTATCTAACGAAATGGTATATTTCTAATCTTAAGATTTTCTCGCAATACGAATAGAAATGAAATATTCACGTTCAACGTTACCTCATTAACACGATTTCAAGGAAATACTCAAAAATAAATAACCTCGTTAGTTCTGTTCCAATAGGTGGACGAGGCGACGGGGGGGGATAAATCTTGATTCTTCGATTTGATTAGTCGGAAAAAAAAATTCATAAGAACCGTTACTATCCGTATATGTGCATGCGTATCATTGAAAATTGGAAACAACTTATCATTATAGTACAGCAACAACGAGAATATCTTTCGTATTAATCATTCGAATATAATTATTCGATTAAGTGTTCGAACGTAATTGGCGGCATTAGGTCTGTTCGTAGAAAGCTTTAACGGGTTGATTTAACGACCAACCAAAAATACTTTACCTACTCGGCTTAGGTAAGCTTCTCTATGATTTTTTAATTTCTCTTCTCTCTCTTTCAGAGAACTCGGAAGCTTGGTCAAAGACCGTGGGGCGTTACCATGGTCTGGAATGCAACGCACAAAGATCGTAGTTACAGAGAGATAAGTCGCGCGCTATTAATTATCTAAGCGGCATCATTATGATGGATGACTTGGACCGTGTGTATGTCTTCATAACTCACCGAGTACAAGGACCGAAACCATTTTACGTATTTACTTTGTTCTCTTTCGTTAACGAGGATCGATCAAATGGGAAACAATAATAAACAAATAGAAGAGGAAAATGAAGAAGAAGAAGAAGAGAAAGGAAGAGGATGAAGATGAAGATGAAGATGAAGAAGAAATTTTTCTCTATCCTCTAATTATCCGAAGGTAAGAGGTTAGGAAACGTTCGTTCTAATCATACTAACGAAATTGATCGTCTCGTCGTAAAAAAGAGAGATCGTTCCAACTTGTTCGTTTATTTACCTATGTATGTCGTTTAAAACAGATCGTCTAGGTTATAATTAAGAGAAAGTATGTAACGGATATTGTACAGGGTCGAACGAAAGTTTCTACGCGTTTTTATGTATCAGTCGCTCGTTTTTCGTCATTTTTTAGGCTAATTTTTTTTCTTTCTTTCTTTCTTTCTTTCTTTCTTTGGTTTTCTTTTTTTCTTTTTTCAAATCATAGAACTACAAGACCAGAAACTTGTGCTATACGACGAGAACAATTAACCTAAAAAAGAGTTTAGTAAAAGAATCTTTGATCATTTCAAATCAGCTAGAAACTTTCGTTTCCCATTCTGTATTACTAAAAGAGAATAGAGTTTAGAAAATATTCATTAGATTTAAATGATATAAGAAGAGTAAATTATTGTTACGTAGTATTACGTAGATATAGAATAGTATATTCGATCGATTGTTTTTTTTAAATAAGTTTGTTTTTCAAATCAAACGTGTCAAATCATTTCAAATCAAATCTGTCAAATCAAACAAACAAAATTGTTTTCCAAATAAGATTCGTATGAACGAATCAGACGATCATTTTGTTATAATCTTGATATGATTATAAGGAACAATAAAATGATCTTACGATAATTCATTATTTCCATGTAGAATATGAGATAGATGAGAATCTAATTACGTTAACCGAATAACATAATATCTTATTTCTAACGTAAAACAAAATGCAATCTAATCGACGTAAACGAATCAATTTATCGCATTCAACTTTTGACACGATATAAACAACGAAGTGATCCAATTATATTTCTTAAAGAAATATACGAAAGAAAAAAAATCAACCAGAATAATGAGAACGAACATATACGAACGAACAAAACACACATCTTTTTGTTAATCGCTAAAGGAACGTAGTCTAATTCGTATATTTCAAACGAAATCAATTAATCACTTTATAATATATAATTGTAACGTGTTTTAAATATGTAACAATGAGTATTATCAATGAACGATCGTTTGATGGTGATCGAAGAACGAACGAAAATAACAATAAAAAAGAAAAGGAAAAGGAAAGTATCCATCGAAGATGGAAGAACTAAAAAGAGATTGGAACGTGCAAAAAGAGAGAAACGTAAGAAGATTGTCAAATAGAAATGGAATACGAGAAAGAGAGTGAAAGAAAGATAGAGAAAGATAGACGAATAGAAGTGGAATAGGAGAGGGAGGGAGAGAGAGAAAGAGAGAGAGAGAAACGCAATGAAAGAATGAGAGACAAATAGAAATGCAGAGAGAGAGAGAGAGAGAGAGAGAGAGAGAGAGAGAGAGATGTAAAGGGGGACCGCGAAAAAGCAAAGATGCTCTGGTCCGGTCCACAAGTAGACGCGCGTTGACACTGCTCGTAAATTCACGCGGACAAGCAAGTCGGACATTAACGCAAGGTTTACCGTCAACGCCATGAAATATTCTCAGTAAGTTGCCGGATAATTTACGCCGGTAAACGCGGGAATAGCGCGAACGACGTAGACTCGTGCGTGTAGAAGCGAGTAGAAACGAGTAGAAGCGGGTAGAAGCGGGTAGAAGCGGGTAAAACGACGCGTGTATCGTACGGGCACTCATCCACGTGCTGTAAATAATGTTTTATCGACGTCACGCCCTCGCGAGAAACGACACCCTCCTCTTCCTCTTCCACCTCTTCCTCCTCCTCCTCCTCCTCCTCCTCCTCCTTCTCCTCGTCATCTTCCTCCTTCGCTTTATCGAACGGTACTTTCGTAAACTCCACTTCTTTTTCCTCTTGTATTACATTTCCCTTTAACATTGATTTCTTCGAACGAAGAAATTTGTTAAAGATGAACTTTTTATGAATTTTTATTGTGCATAGAGAATGACCGACAATTTTTTTAAATAATAGAACATAATGTATGACGGTATAGATACAGTACATGTATACATATACTCACATATGTCAGTCTTTATTTTGGAAAATAGGTTCTATTTATATCTAGATTTAATTTTTTTTTTTTTTTTTTTTTACAAAATTTGACATGTCATTTTCAACAATGATTATTAATATATAATATCGTATATTGTATGTGTGCGCACATATCCGTGTTTTCTATGGATGGTGAATCACTCGGTTTGCATATAGATTTCTAGAAAAATGACTGAACATGTTTCGATAAAAGTGCATCGTTGATAAATAAAATGTGATACATTGAATACATCATTTACAAATTGTAATTCTAACATAATCACATAACGATGTTCTCATTCGACATATTTCATGCCAGCCTGTATTAACGTCTAACTTCCTGTTAACACACCCAAAGACTATCGTCGTTGAATTCCGAACGGGTTATTGAGAATAAATTTTTCTTTAACAGAGAATCGACACGCTATGCAATTCGTCGAAAGCTTCGGCTTCGTGAACCGGACGAATCGCTTTCCTTAGCGTAACTTCCAGCTCGTGTAACAAAAGAAGGATCTATTACGTTCTTGCGAGAAATATAAAGATTATTGCCTTTCACTCGTCTAGAAATACTTATATGGACGCGATCCACAGCCCTCCTTCTTCTCCTCCTCCTTTTCTTCCTCCTCCTCTTTTAACATAGTTCGCTCGAGGAGAGGTCTCGAAGAATAAATGTTCGTCCTTGCCTTGCCATTACGCTAATGCCTTCAAAGAAATAATAGAAAGTAATAGGAGAGATGGATTCATCGGAATAAAAATACATTGGAATTTATTCTAACCTCAACGTATCATAAGATTTCAGACTTCATTAAATGTAGATATATCGTATTATTCGATTATTAATCAATTTATTATGCATGCATATTCCATACTAATCTCGTTAGATTAATTAGAAATTTCAATATGTCCGAACAATCGAATATTTCTAATTAAAAACCTATATTTTGTATTCGCTCGTTCGGGACACTTGTAACGATATATATATAAAAAAGAAAAAAAAGAACAAATGGAAAGTAATTTATATATCTACATCGTTATAAAAAGTTTCAAGAAATTAATTAATTAATTAATTAATAGATCATATCTGAAATTAAGTAATTATCAAAAAAAAAACAGGGTAAAAAAAGAAGAAAGAAATTTTAATAAAAATTAAAGATACCTAATGTGGATAGATAATTTTTTCTTGTTTCATATTAAATTAAATTAAATTAAATTAACTAATTAATTAATAGATCGTATCCGAAATTAAATAATTATAAATATAGCAGGGGAAAAAAAGGAATTTTAGTAAAAACTAAAGGTACCTAACGTGGATAGATAATTTTTCTTGTTTCATACGAACGATTGATAAAGTTTTTCAAAAAAAAAAAAAAAAAAAAAAAAAAAAAAAGATAAAAAAGAAAGAAAAGAAAAGAAAAGAGAAGGGAATTCATTATGCAAATTAATTAATTAATTTTTGTTTCGAGCCGAGTTTCGTATTACTTTTCCTTCAAACGATAACATCGGTGTTAGTCTAACGTTCGATTAACGCATAATCGTGGTCCAAAAGGAAGACTTACGTAAGAGTTACTCGTTCGAGCGATCCACCGAATGGAAAGTCTTTCTCACGTTTTCCATCGGCTTGTGGGTGGAGTAAATACAACGTTTCTGTTATGTTGTGTTCTGTTCTGTTCTGGTGTGTTGTGTTCAGGTGGATTCCACGAGCGACATGCATCATACGAGGCCGAACATCGGGGCCATTTAAATTCCTTCTGCCTGTGATACTGCTCTTCCTGAATGCGAGAGAGAAAGAGAGATAGAGATTTGATAGAGAGATAAATATATGTAAATAGAAAGAGAAAGAAAGACAGATAGATAGATATGCCACACCCAATGACCTCGTATTATTTCCTCGTTAACAATCTGAACTTAGACTTTTCGAACACGTTAACTCTCAAAGGCGCGACTACCGTTTTCACTGTCCAACGCGTTCAAAGATCTCAAAGTTTCTAATTAACTCGTTCACCGTCCACTTCCTGTTTACAGCCAAAGCTAACTTTGCCTAACGAGTTTAGACAAAAGTACACGGGTATTTTATATAACGAATTGTTCAATTACAATTGAACGAATCACGATGAAATACCGAAGATGGAACAAATTAGAAAAATCAGATTTCAAAAGGGAATGGAAAATAAACGAGAAACAACATTGAACAAGATGGGAATAATTTTATTAAATCTTTCGAAAGATTTTAATTCACGTAATATCCGACAGTGGAATTACAATCGAATAATTAGGAATAAATAAATAAAATCTAAAGGCAATATATCACGGTTAGATAATAAAAAATAATTGTGAAATTGTTCCTTCACGGGTATATTATTTTATCTTTTCGATAACTTTTAAATATCAATGAAACGAAATTAAATATCGCGTAGATAATGAGAGATAGCGAGGAAAAAAAAAAAAGAGAAAAAAAAATTTACAAAAAAAGGAAAAGAAAAAAAAAAAAAAGAAAACGAAATCTTTTTTATTATCATAAATATCTTTCCGATGATTCCACGAGTCGATAAGGAATGTCGAAATTTCATTTTAAAATAATAATTATTAGGTGGTATATTCATGAACGTAAATGCAAGTAGATGATTTTTAAAGGAGATAGAAGGTTCTCTCATTTCAACATCGTTCTCGATTCGTGCGAAAGGAAGCAACTGAGAGTAGATACGTAGCAACTACATTCGATAGATAATCGCTTCCTGATATAACATCGCAGCCCGTGCTTCTTTGTGGCTTTAAAAATTGATGCAGCCGACGATACTAGCGCGAGGGGTTAACTTGGAGTGCATTCGCGTGAACACGATAGAAATCTTACGATTATTACGTTCCTCTACGTGTACACCTACATATTCGTACTCTATCAGGTAAAATATATGTATATATGTATATACTTACTTGCGTTCATATTGATCACTTGGTTAGAGCTAGCGGTTAATGGTTGCTTATTGAGAAGCCTTGAAAAGTAAAAGTCCTCTACGTGGAAAGTCCTTAACCATTCGCGTGAACAAACGCATAATATAATATATTACGGATTCGACCTTAGAGGAAAATAAACGAATGGCAAAGTAGAATCAATCGTTGGTTGACAAGTCAAACAAATTATTATACCGAATTAATTTTTTTTTCCTCCTTTTTTCTCTCCTCTTTTTTTACCCTTTTTCCTTTTTTTTTTTTTTCTTTCTTTCTTTTCTTCTTAGATAAATATAGACCGAAAAACTAATCTCTCTCGTTCTACTCTTAATGAATATTTTCAGAGAACGGACGACTATGATTATACGAGTTCGACGGTGGAAAGGTATAAACCAGTTTATCATTTCGTTCGTACGATTCGATCTATGAAATCGATCGATCTCTCCAAATAAGATCGTTATTTGTTGATTTTCTCTTAAGCAATACTTTGATAAACCGACTCGAATGGGAAGCGTTGTTTAGAAGCAGATGATGCTCGTGGATCGATAAAATCACCGATAGATCGAAATATTGATCTATCTATCGATCGTGAACTCCTAGTCGATTTATCATTACTCCTTTTCGCATAAGCACGGATTGTTCTCTCTCTCTCTCTCTCTCTCTCTCTCTCTCTCTCTCTCTCTCTTTATCTATCTATCTTTCTCTTAAGGCCGTTACGTAAGGCCGTCTATACGTGGAGCAATCGCCATGATAAATATAATTATATTGCAATGCGTTCGACACTCCGTTACGGTTAATGCCATATGCACCCGATAAAATCGCGAAATTATCATAGATCAGTCGAGCCCGTAAGCTCTCTTTTCTAAGCTTTACCACTTATAAATGGCACGTCTACGTTTAGCACTTAAGTACGTTACATCGAACTAGATAACGATTCAGTTTTTTAGATCGGTAATAGGTATTATGGTCAATGTTAAACATAATCGTTTGCTTCGATCGATTTTACGCAATTTCGGCAATTCGATGATACGAAAACGCGTGAAAATTGTCGAGAAAGCTTTCATTTGGAATTTTTTCCTTATTATATTTAATATATTTAATATTATTTTTCACTAATATCCACGTAATAATCTTTCAATTGATAATGTCAAAATAATATTAATTTATGTTCGTCGTTGTAATTAAATTATTTCTTTGAATTTGATATAGGTATAAAAATTCGGATAACTTCAAAAGGTGAGACGAAAAAGTTATGCGTATTTGATTTTGATTGGGTTGAAAATAAAGAATCAATTTGTCGATCGTACAATTCGTTTTTCTTTGGCAATTCGATACATTGAAAGTCAAAAGGAAACGATCGACCACTACTATCGGCTCGTGCTATCGTAACAATGATAATCGAAAAGAATCTCGACAATGGAGAAAGTTCAAACGCGGCCGAGTATGGGGGATTCGAGAAAACGCTCAAAGCCAAGGCGGCGCTAACGGTCCATTACAAATTACCACTCTCGAGACCGGTCGCGAATATTCGACGAATTTATATCTCCGTTGATTTATCGAATAATTTTAAACGATCTTGCCGATCGATTCGATCCCTTTGGAGAAACGTTTGGAAATTAGCGAAAGTTATTCCTCGAAATTGTTCCGAGAAAATTATTAGCGAAACGATATTGTTCCGAGAATATCAGCAAAATCTAGTATAAGTTTCTAATTGTCCTGTGAATGTTGATCTCTTTATTACGATCAAATTTATAAATGTTAAATCTGACGTTGTTCATGGATTTCAAGTTTCTCATTGGATTTCAACGTTAGAGATATGATTGTCCGCAATTATTTCACGTTCTTTAAGTATTATTTATACTTGTTATGTTATAATAATATTAATATTAAAGATACTACAATTTTTTAATTATTACATGATCTCTTTGCGTTCTATTGTAAGAGGTTAACGATTACATTTAATTTTTATTAATTCAATAATAATATTAATTATATTAAAACAAGTTGAAAATATTTTTTGAACCAATCGCGCGTCCGTGCAATCTGGCCAATTGAAAATATCAGTCGCATTTGGGTCTTCATTTAATTAACGGTGAAAATAAGAAAATATTAAGAAATAATTTAATAAACTTTGAAAGGTTTAATAACGATAATCGTTTTCAGGTATGGATTCTTTTTTTTTGTTTTGTTTAATACGAATTGAACTATAGCGCAAATAAAAATAATTCTTCCCTTTTTAAATGAATAATATAGACTGAAAATTAGCATTTCTTTGGAGTCATTGGAATATTGAGTTATCGATTTTATCATCAATTCGATTTACGAACCGTGAGATCATCCCTTTCTCTTCTAATTTATTCTACAGCCGAGAGAACGAAAGAGCGAACGAGCGAGCGAGAGAGCGAGAAAGAGAGAGAGAGTTTTCCGTTCGATTTATTTAAATCATCCTCACGCATTGAGACCTCGATCGCATAGAAAATCGTAAAAAATGTTTCTGGCTCGGTTTTAAAATTCGCAGCATAATAGTGTAGAGCAAGGAGTCCGGAAGTGTTCCGGAAACTTTCACAACGACGATAGGACACGTTGAAAGCAATCCGTTCGAGTGAAACATATTCAAATTATTTTGCTTGAATTAGTATAATTTTTAAGGAATCCATTACGTAAACGGGCAAATTTTATTCTAACAAATCGATAGGCGATCGAACGATAAAAATTATAAAAAGGAAAAAAAAAAAAACAAAAAGGAAAGAAAAATCTCATTTAATTTCCAAATAAATGAACGAATCTCTAATTATCAATTTTCACTGCGTCACAATTAATTTCAACGAATCTATAACGATATAAATGATTTAAAACAAGAACAAAAAGGATACATTTGCTTTAAGAATATTTTCGTGCGTCTATATTTTAGATCACGTATCTTCTTCTTCGTTCGTTCTTTAATACTTTCTAATAAAATTAAAATGAATCCTCGATATTTATCGATAATTCACCGATTATAATCGACGTTCTGTTGAACAAATTCGAGGTGTATTTTTGTTTTTCTTTAAAAAAAAAAAAAAAAAAAACAAAAGAAGAAGAAAAACGAATCAAGAAAATCTCGATAATTTGTTCGAACTAACGTACCTACGGAAACGTTTCGATAACGAATCGCTCTTTTATCACTTTACTTTCTAATTTTTTATTCGTTTATCTATCATTTCTTTTTTAATAATTAAGAAATTATAATCGTTGTTCCGTTAAAAAATAAATCATGCTCGGTATTGTTAAGAAGAACGAAGTGTCGAGTCCGTAGTTTGAGACAAGGCGAAAGATCGTTCTCCGGAACGAATTCGTTCACCTTTCCTCTCATTGTCGAGAAAATGAGTCGCGCGGCGGCTCGTTTAGCTTAATCGTTCGGCTTGAAAACAATTACCTCCTGGTGCGTCTTGTACATTGCGAGTTCTACGTAGAAAGCATCCGAGGATACATACTACGTAAAAAGTTACGGATAGCTCGTGAAACCCGATTGTTCGTTCCGAGTTGAATCGTATAACCCATTGTGAACAAAGAAAGATAAAAGGAGATAGAGATATATAGAAAGAAAGAGATGCCGAAGATAGAATCTCTTATAATTACTTATAATTGGGAGAACTTTACGCGCATTGTTTAACCGTCGCACGTTAATTGCCGTAGGCTACTAAAAACAGTTTCAGGTTGCCATTATGAAACCCGATTCACATTACTTTCACTACTAGTCAACCTAACCACCGTCAACTGATATAACGAATCGTACCGTTAATTATATTAATTATGATTTCTGAACGAATATATTTACTAACTTTCGTGATAAACGCTTTTATCGGAACTGTTAACGATTCTAATTATTTCTCAAATTTTTAGTTTAAAATATACAATGCGTTATATCGATGTTATTTACGATTTTACGAGTATCTATAATAAAATTGATATAAATATGTATGAATATAATAAATCTCTTTCTCTGCCCCCCCCCTCCCTCCCTCCCTCTCACTCTCTCTCTCTCTCTCTCTCTCTCTCTCTCTCTCTCTCTCTCTCTCTCTCTCTCTCTCTCTCTGTCTCTCTATTTTCATTCGATTAAAATCGAAGAATCTGCTGTCACATGAAATAAATCACAGACGTAATCTCACAACTTTTTTCCTAATTTTAAATTCCGCGTTAAATCATCTAAAAGAAAAAGAAAAATTTCATATATTTAATGGCCGAACGAATCGGTTATATGAAAGAAGACGGCAAAGATAATAACGAGAGAATGCTATCGTGTTCTTTGAAGGGAGAAAAAAGAAAGAAAGAAAAAAAATTAAATTTAACAAAAAAAAAAAACAAAAAAAAAATAACCCCCTCTCCCTCCAAGAAAAGAAAAAAAATTAAAAGAAAAAAGCTCATAACTCGTACACAGGTGTATTCGATTTAACGGTTCTCAAAGATACACACAGACTTTTTCAGTACTCGCGTAACGAGGATAGCTGCCACATACAGTATACATATACAATTTATATTACGAAGCTTGAGAAATCTTAGCGTTATGGCGATACCAAAGTGATCGTCCTCCTATCGTAAAACCTTCAACAGGAAATTGCATTCGCGAGTGTCGTCATGGATCTTTGCGGCCGGATAGTCCGGTAACACGGATTAGTTTCGACGCGTAATGCCTCGCGTGACGTCTTTCAAAAGAAGAAGAAGAAGAAGACGAAGACGAAGAAGAAGATGAAGAAAACGATGAAGAAGACGATGAAGAAGACGAAGAAGAAGAGGAAGAAAAAGATGCGTCGTCGAATAGGTCGTTCGAAAGTAACGACTATCGTGCGTATGTGAGTTGGGTACGGATGAGAAGAGACATTTAAAGGGGGGAAAAAGAAAAAATAAAATAAAATAAAATAAAAGGAAAGAAAATGAAAGAAAAATCAATCAAAAAAGAATAAAGAAAGAACGAGGGAAAAGGGAAAGATAAATGAAGAAATTGAAAGTAAAGTTCAATGGAATTGGAAAGGAATTAATGTCGGTTAGTTTCGTAACGTCCAAAGGGGGATCAACGACCCCGGTTGGATCGAAAATATCGCCTGATCGTTTGAATCGGAAGATTTGTTCCAGATTGCTGCGAATCGCGCGGTCGTCAATGTTCTGTTCTAAGAGAAACAGCAGGCACGCGTAGGTGGAGAGAAAGGGAAGGAAATAGGAAAGGAAAGGAAAGGAAAGGAAAGGAAAGGAAAGGAGAGAGAATAAATAAAACGAAAAGAAAAATTGGAAAGATTGTTGGGGGTGGAACAATTTTCGTAAGATCGTTCGGACTTGACGTACACGGAGTATGCACTTACGAATTATTTATTTTCACGTGTTATATCTAATCTCAACGTCTTATGATTTAAATTAAATCGTTTACGACTATAATGATATGAATAATGAATACTCTATCGTTTGAAGGATGATCAGAGATATACGATAACTGACGTTGTCATATCGTGCGCTCGTCAAAATTCTGTGCTCGAAGAGACAGAACAGCGGATTCGGATTGGTGGGGGAAAAAAGAAAAAAAATTAGACGTCGTTACTCGTAACTCACGTACGTAAGTATGCATGCATGTACCTAATTCTTAAGTATGCCACGGACGAAACGTCTTACGACGTCGTATGGTAAACGAATTAGAGGAAAGTTAAGAAAGTTAGTCGATTATTCGTCGGGCATGGTCGAGTCAAGCCAAGTTGATGGTTTCACTTTCGTTTGGTTAACGATAACCGCTTTGTTGCATCGTTTATTTCGGTAAAGTAATATTTTGTATTTCCTTTAATTTTCTTTTTTATTTTTTATTTTTCATTTATTATTTTATCTTTCTATCTAAAACTTCTCCGTAACTAAACTCAGAGTCAGTTTCTATTTCGGAACCGGTCGAGCTTAAACTTAATTTACGAATGCCGAGAACATTATTCGCCATTGGGATTTTAAACGGTCGGCATTATCGGCGCAACGGGACTTTCATAAATCGCTTCCACGTTGATTTTCAATCTCGTTTACGTCCATTAGTCAGATTTCTTTCTCCGCGATAGCTTCGTATAAGATCGATCGACCGGAAAGATCGCCGTCGAATAAATCCTTCGTACTTACATCTTGATGCTTTTTCAATTATCAATTCCAGGAACGCGAGATACTTAAGAGGAATGCGATTTTATCGATAGAATCGATCAGGAAGATGAACTACTACTACTGGGGAATATCTAAAACAGGAATACCTATCTATTACAACAAGTATTATTAACAATTATGTAATCATCGATCTTGATTGACCGATTCGATAAAGAACATATTTAAATGGACCTACATGGAAAAATGATAATTTTGTTTTTTTTTTTTGTTCGAATCGATCAATAAGAAAGATACACAATATCGCGTGGTCGTATAACAAAAGAGACGAAATAAATTGCAATCGATGATATACACAATGGTGTTCCTTTCGTCGACGATGTATAGAATTATTTTAGTCTCGAGTTCAAAAGGATAATCATCGAAGGTGCTCGTTTCTTGCGTATACACGTAATCACGACGACGAGGATG
>OU964965.1:6259463-6264463 GCA_918808275.2 Dolichovespula sylvestris
TATATATATATATATATATATATATATATATATATGTATATATTGCTAATAATTCATTGATTTTCGGGACACCCCATATTTTTCGTTCAAGTTGTCCGCGGTGGCGTCCTACAACGACGGTGGTATATATTACAACAACGTGTCTGCTTGTTGCAAACGACAGACAGAGACAGAGAGAGAGAGAGAGAGAGAGAGAGAGAGAGAGAGAGAGAGAGAGAGAGAGAGAGAGAGAGAGCATCGCAATAGAATATGCATGGAACGTGAAGCAACGACGACATATGTATCTACTTTTATTTCCTTTCGTTCTTTCGTCGTTATATACACGGATAGAGTTAACGGACAGCTTAATTCCGTTGACTCGACTTTGGTAAAACTGAAAGAAGCTCGTAAAAGGGAGGTTAACGTTCGTTGGAGGGTTAACACTGTCTCGTTTCTTCCTTCCTTTCCCACTTCTTCTTCTCCATCTTCTTCTTCTTCTTCTTCTTCTTTTCGTCTTTTTCTTCTTCTTTTCTTCTTCTTCTTCTTCTTCTTCTTTGCTCCGAGAAAGGAATCCTGGTCCCTGACCCGCGCACGAGATTTACGCAAGGTGTAGTCCGACTCTTTCTATCTCTTTCTCGCACAAGCGACACGATACTATTTCCAGGCCAATTTACGGATTCCGCTAGAAAAGTATAGAAAAGTACCTTACGACTTCTCACCGTCTTTCTCTCTCTCTCTCTCTCTCTCTCTCTCTCTCTCTCTCTCTCTCTAACTTTCTCACCCTCACAAGTATCTCTATATCTCTTTATCTCTCTTCCTTGGTAGCAACGAGACTTTATGGAGATACATGTCGCCGTTATACGCGATTCAAGTTTGCCGTGACTCGCCGAATGCGATTACGTAACGATCCATGATCGGAATCGTAGTGAACGTTAGATCGAATAGGCGAGTTACTCGTTATAGTACTTACGTTAAAGTAAGCCGATGAAAAGAACAAACGAGTTCGTACTCCAGCAAGTATTCCCCTATTGTGATATTCATCCAATGCGATTGTCTCTGCGTCTCGACTCGGACAAATGCGTTTTTAATGCGAGTGCGTGTATGTATGTGCAACTTCGGGCGTACAATTAATTATCAATATAAAATCATTTCTATAAACGTGCATAAGTAGTAAAATCGGATAACTATTTAAAATTGATCTCCCATAGTCTTGTCATCGCGCGTAGAATAAAATGTTTAATATTCTAGAAGAAGAAGAAGAAGAAGAAGAAGAAGAAGAAGAAGAAGAAGAAGAAGAAAGAATTATTAAATGAGATATACGATCGTTATAAATAATTAGGAAAGTTTTGGGGTGAGATTATCCCTTCCATTCACGGAGCACGCGACCGTTTTTTTTTTTTGCGAATCGCGAACAAGCCGCAAATATCTCTTTCGAAAAAGAGAGAAAAGGATAGATAGATAAATAGATAGACAGATAGATAGAGAAATGGTGAGAGAGAGAGAGAGAGAGAGAGAGAGAGAGAGACTGTCCGTTACATATGCTGTCCAGGAACGGTGACAGGGACTAATACTCTTATCCACCGTGCACGACTGACGGATAGCCGGACTAATCTGCCGCGGGGGGGATTAGCTTAGGGCTATTATCGAATAATTTAAGCGTCGTTGGAAAGACGAAGACGAAGACGAAGACGAAGACGAAGGAGTCTCGTACTTCGTCCGGTTTTCACGAACTACTACTCCTAAGAGGGAGAGGAAGAGATAGATATATAGATAAAACAAGACAGAGGAAGAGAAAGAGAAAGAGAGTAAGAGAGAGAGAGAGAGAGAGAGAGAGAGAGAGAGAGAGGAAGATAGAGAAAAAGAGATAAAAGTCGACTTCAAAATCTTACTACTTGTCACTCGTGACTTACGATCTTTCGAAAATCGTCACCATCGTGGATTCTTCTAATCTCATTCTGAAACGAAGAGAGATGGGTCTTCTTAAATTCTGCGAAGTATTGTCGTGCAATTCTCGGGTAGAACATTGTAAACTTTCGCGTGAAATGATGAGAGATAGAGAAACAGTGACAGAAAGATAGAAAAAGATGGATGGATAGATAGATAGATAAATAGATAGATACAGAGAGAGAGAGAGAGAGAGAGAGAGAGAGAGAGAGAGAGAGGAAAACTAACTTATCACCGCAACTAATCTGCCAGTTCGGATTAAGCAAAACCCATTATCGAGTAATTTAGACGCGCCATGGAGACGAGCTTGCTTTATCGCGAATTTAATCGCGCGGAAGCACGAATGAGGGAGAGAGGGGGCAGAGAGAAAGATAGAGAAAGATAGATAGATAGATAGATAGAGAGAGAGAGAGAGAGAGAGAGAGAGAGAGAGAGAGAGAGAGGAAAAGAGAAAGGAGGGAAAGGTATCTATTAACACAAATTTATTGATATCGAAGAAGCGTCGCGAGCCCGCAGAAACTCCGCTACTTTACGGCCATTCTATAAATAAAATAATCAAGGAATTTGATGGAGATACGCCGAGTAAATACCGTTGCTCTCTTGCTCACCCACACCAAGAGAGACTCGAGTTGTCCCTCTCCCTCTTTCTCTCTCTCTCTCTCTCTCTCTCTCTCTCTCACTCTCTTTCTCTCACTCTCTTTCTCTTTCTCTTGATCTTTCTCTTTCTTTCTCATTCTCTCGTTCTCTCGCGTGCTACGTCCGGTCCCAAGCGGATAGCCTGGACCAGCCTCGCCTCACTGACCGAGCCCTCGAGGCACGTATAATTTCAGAATATTATGCGTCAGCGAGCTTCCCCCGCCATATTACAACTTCCTTGCACGTGCCTTGGATAGTCACGTTCCCTGCATGTCCATGCTCTTATCCTGAATTATACCCTTCGTTTATCGACCTATCGTCGCGTCCTTGTCGCAACTTTGTATGCGAGTCACCGATCGAACGAATCGTCCTTTTTTTCCTTTACTGCCAGTGACGTTTTTTTTTTTCTTTCTTTCTTTTTCACTCTCTCTCTCTCTCTCTCTCTCTCTCTCTCTCTCTCTCCCTTTTTCTTCTTTTTACATAATTGATATAATACAGATATCAAAACGAACCTACAGGGAAAATATTTCGAAGATGATCATTGATAAAGTATAATAAGAAGGAATTTGACAAGTAAGATTTTTCTAACGATTTAAACATTTTTTTCTTGAAATTTCTACTTGTCAAAGTTTTGTAAAGGTTCGTACGATTCGTTATAAATCTATTAGTCTATCTGATATATCGGAATATCAATATTGAGATCCATTAGTTATTGTTGTTAAATGAAAGAGATTTAAAAAGGAACATTCTTTAGATGGCAAAAAAACAAAACAGAAGAGTATAACAAAAGTTTTCAATTATCCATAAGAATCTATCTATTTTAAAAATCGACAGATAACTCGTATCTCGTAGTAATTATTCTTTAAACAAAAGAGATTCAAAAAAATAAATAAATAAATAAATAAAAGTAGAGGATTCAAAAAAAGAGTACGCTAACAATTTCGAGATCTGTCTAACTTGGTTTCTATAGAACGACAGTAAAAAAAAAAAAAAAAAATGTCTATGATCCATACAAGACTCTCTATATCCGAGTTTATTAGAATATCGATACTACGATCTACTAGCGATCGTTCTTAAATAAACGAGATTTAAAAAAAGAACACGAGAAAAAATATACACGATAGTTGTGAATATCGTAAGGGTGATAGGAGAGGAAATGAAAGAAAAAGAAAGAAGAAACAAGATAAAAAGATAAAAAGAAAAAAAGAAGATACAAAAAGGAATACGAGGACCGATTGACTGAACACAGAGAATTCGTAAATCGGGGTCGTGCATTCGAGTCCTTCCCACCTTTTCCTCGTTCGCGTAGCTCTTGCCTTCACCCCCTCCCCATCACCCAATCTCCTTTTTCCCGAGTCGAACATAAGTGCAGTTTGATTCGTGTCGCGGTTAACGGCACCGGCGTTCCGTGACGTCAACGCGTTTGTTTGGAAACGTAACAATGCTGACATCGGTGTTCTTTATCGATCGGCCGTTATGGCGACCGATCTCTCTCTCTCTCTCTCTCTCTCTTTTTCACGGCCTTCGTTTTGTATGTACGGAGTCGTACGTACGTATGTACGTATGTATGTTCGTTCTTGGTACGCCTACGTCGGGTGAGGCTCGTCGTCGTCTTTAACAGGACGCGTTGTGCATCTTGAATCATCGTACTCCTCGCGTTGTCATCCTTTCTCTTATTATCTTCATCTCGTTTCCTTATTGTCGCTCAGCGATCTCTACCTATTCGATGGAACAACGACGACGACGACGACGACGAGGACGAGTGTGTCCTCGATGCGTTGTATTATTTCGTGTCTTTATTTATGATACCGATAAAGTATATGTTATACGATCCACAAGAGACATTTCAATGATCACATTATTATTTATATTATTATTATTATTAATTATTATCATTATCATTATTATGATCGAATAATATCGATTTTTGTTTTTTTTTTTATAAACTTACCAAAATAGAATATTACGTTTCGCATAGAAATATTTCCAATAGGACGAATTTAGATAATCAAATCGTCGTTTCAATGGCCAAGAAAATCGTCAATTATTCAATGAGCGTGCATAAGTGTACGTTAGATATAGAACGAAAGAATAATTTAAACCCAAGTGTTCTCATTTAAATATCTCACGTTAATTGAATGAAAGAGAAGCTAATAGCGTTACACTCGAGACGATTTACCGTCCTTGGAATGTCGAGAGAAGACGATGATGCACGCATATATAATTCTTTTACCCTTACTACGGTCGAGTGCGTCGACGTAATCTCATGGCATCCCAAGTGGTGCTCGTGATTCCGACATGAAGTGAATCTCTCGACGAGCCTCGCGAGTCCTTATTATATTTACACTCATATGTATGTATATGTATATCTACATAGAGATATATATCGTGGCAAGGTATATCCCAGATCGAAAATTATTTTCCGTCGACTTCGTCAACGG
>OU964965.1:6271963-6316963 GCA_918808275.2 Dolichovespula sylvestris
ATAAGAGCAAGAGAGCGAGTGAGAAAGAAAGAAAAAGATAAATAAATAGAGAGAGAGAGAAAGAGAGAATGGAAAAAGACGAGGAGATAACAAGAGATATCCAAGAAACAGGTCGACACCACCTACACGTGCGAATCGCGAAACACGAACGTGTATTCATGGCCGGGAACCGAGTCTTTCTCTCCTCTCTCACCTTTTCTCGTAGTTTCGCTTGCTCGCACGCGCGCGCAAAATAAGAGAGAGAGAGAGAGAGAGAGAGAGAGAGAATGAAAGAAAGAAAGAAAGAAAGAAAAAGACACGTTTACCCGTCGAGAACGACGTTCGAGGAAGTATCCGAGAGTCAACGTATTTGGTTCTTCGCCAAGCAATAATTCGAGGCGCTATGAATGCGTGGGCGTCACCGCGATTCCAACAAAAAGATAGCCCTTACTACGTCGCCTTTTGGCATCGTCGTGTCCACCGTAAATCTTCTCCGCCGCTCCGTGGAATTTACTGAACGCACGATTATCATCCTCCTCATCCTCCTCCTCCTCCTCCTTCGACGACGACGACGACGACGACGACGACGATGTTTGCGTTTTCTTCTTCCTTATTCGATCGTCCTTCCGGTCCCTCAAAGTTAATCCATCCTATTCCCATAGCTAATATCGAATATCTCAATAATCTAATATATTCGTAAATTATAGATAGCATGCTTTCATATACGTATATACATGCGTACATAAATATATGTATACATGTATATTCGTATAAATATGCATAGGATATATGTAATTACTTATGTATAAATACGTTACAATACGTATTTGTTTCTGATATAATAGGTTACGTACGTATAAATGAAAAATCGTGTGAATGATAAAACACGTGTAAATGAGATTATGCATGAGTAAAATATGATTAATCTTATATATAAGTTTTATAACACATGTCCTATTTATCGTAACGAACGTATCATAGATATGTCAACGATAAGGTAAACGATAAGAACGGTTCGTAATTTTTCCAAGTAATTTCCATTTAGTTTCCCGATAGAGAGATATAGATCGCAAGTTAAACGTACAAAATTTCGAGTTGGACGATACGCGGACGCGTTAAATATTAACTGTTTGTTATTGACTGAAACGAGTCAGCGTCGTCCTTTCGTGGTTCTCCATGTTATAATCCGTTTATCTAAGCATCGGACTCGCTTATCTATTCGAGTATCAGCTGCTCGACCACGTCTCGAGGTGAGAGTCAAGATAACGCGCTGCTACTCTCGGCGCATCGATAACGACCTACACGTACACATAATATTTATGATTCACTGTGCACGATACGGCATATCATTTCACGAACTCGTTCAATATTCTCTCTCTCTCTCTCTCTCTCTCTCTCTCTCTCTCTTTCTTTCTCTCTCTTTAAACGTAATCATTTTCTTTCTTCTGGATCGATAATAAGAGAAATTAGAAAGGCAAGAAAACGAACACGATAAAAAATTAATACTAATTAAGGATGAGATCAAATTCACTTGTTTATTCAAGAATCTGAATGAATTTTATACCAAAGTAATGTATTATTCCATTCGTCTGGAATATTATTTACGAAAATTGATAGTTCGTACGATGTACTCACGGCAACAGTAGGGATAAGTACTTACTTCCTTCAATCAAGTTTCCTATCAAACTCATTTATGCATTATTATTCAAAATTAGATTTAATCCCTTAAGGGGAAAACACGTAAGTAAGTAAGTAAGTAAGTAAGTAAGTAAGTACCTATCTATACTTTTCATACACATTTACTTATTCGTTATATTTACGGATTCAAAGCCAATTTCGAATCCCTCGAAAGTTTACATTCAAATCATATTATATATACATATATATTTATTGATCTTTAATAATTATTTTTATCGCTGCGTTCTTGTACTGTATTTTATCAGTTTCGAATAATACTTTTGATCTAGTTATTTAATTTATTACAAACCGATATCTAAATGTCGGTTGTTCCGAAGAAAAATGATAACAAAAAATGATTACTTCGCTCTTGTTTCTCTTACTGGCAAGTTAAGTTTAAATATCGTGTAGAAGGAAAAGCTGAGTCCACGTTACGCGTATTTATGTATGTATGTATGTATGTATGTATGTATGTATGTATGTATGTATGTATGTATGTATGTATGTATGTATGTATGTATTTACTTCCGTCGCTTTCTCATAGGACGTTGCCTTCTTCGATTTTGAAACTCGCTTTCTCTCTGTTGCTCATGATTTCGTTCGTGGAAAACAATGATATACTTTCGTTCACACACATACACGCATATATAGATAAACGTACATACACACATATATAAAGATAGTAAGGGCAAAAGTATCGTAAGGACGACGATGACGAGGAAGATGACGGAGGAAAAGAAGATGGCGTCGTAAAGATGCTCGTAAGTTGCGTCCCGTATGCCTTCGAGAGAATGCAATTATGATATAATTACGCTGCTTATTATGGCGGTTAATTATGTAGAGATCGCGAGGCCATCGCCAAGCCAACGAACGTTTACTAGCACGACAAGCTTTGTTCAAATGAGCTACGAGTTCGTACACTATATACATATACATATACATACATATACATACATACATATATATATATATATATATATATATATATATATATATATATATCGAGAAGGGAGAGAACGCATAACGAGATGCCTCGTAGACGTTTTTCATTTATGGCTCGTAATTTCAATGTTGCCTTTGTACGAGAAAGTATCGGGCTATTGAATTACGCGCGCGAAATGCACGCACGTACCACATATACCACCAGTGGTTATCAAATTTTTTTTCTCAAAGATCTACTTTGTTTTTCTCTATTTCCCTTTCTTTTATTCTCTCTTTTTTTTTTCTTTTTTTTTTTTTAATTCAATATATCGTTTATTAATTTCTAATCCGATCGATCTAATCTTCCTCGATGTATGCCAAACGTAAGAATATTAAAATGAATTGATTTCATTTATTTGCAATACAATTTTCCATTCCTAAAGAAAAAAAAAAAAAAAAAAAAAAATTAAATATCTCGTAAATTTTATTAAGAAAAGCTAAGTATTAGATTCTATCGAGAATAAAAGAGAAGAAGAAAGAAAGAAGACAAAATAAATGACACCATTGATGATCATTGATCGTAATAATTTGAAAACCACTGATACGTACGACATGCATGTATGTATACGGTTTCGAAGTATATTTATATGTATGTATGTATATGCACGTACCTAAAATTTACTACTTTTTTGCTTTGATGTAAGAATTAATGCGATTTTTATTCGACTTTCTACACGGCGTCCATTTTCTCGCAGAAAATTGTTTAAAAAAAGAAGTCGCCAGCAATTTGCATTTCCTTCCGTCTTTCCATTTTTCTTCGTTTTTCGTCTCCTTTTTTTCTCTCTTTTTTTTTTGTTAATATTTTTTTTTTTTATTTCCTTTTTTATTAACCATACGAACGAGAAGAAGACGAAGAAACGATCTTGGAGTAGAACAAAATTCGCAAGAAACGATCCTATGCTCTAATCGGCGCTCTTACGTATTCTTCGAACCGAACGAAAAAGTGCGTTTCCTCGGCCGCTACTTCTAAGTGCTCGAGTTTCCGGTGCGTTGCGCACTTGCAAAAAGCCTCGAGAATGTTCATTCCCTCAATAGAAAGAAAGAGATAGGAATAGGTATATACATAAAGAGAGAGAGAGAGAGAGAGAGAGAGAGAGAGAGAGAGAGAGAGAGAGAGAGAAAGCAATTTGGAAAAGCGGAAACTACGATGCTGCTAAATCGGTACAAACAAATCGATCATAACTTACGTGTACATATATACGCACACACAAAAACACATATACATATTAATTCTCATGTAATCTCGAATGTTCGTACTTCACTTGCTATAATTAAAAAAACTTTCACGACTCTCCCTTTCAAAATCTCGGATTAATGAACTCCAAATCTTAACTTTCGTCGATTTGTCTCTTTCATTATCGATTATCAAAAGTTTCTACAACAAGTGGGTCTATTTATATAAGTATATATATATATGCAAAAAAGGAATCATTCTAAAGAAAAAAAAAAAAAAAAAAAAAAAATATATATATATATATATATATATATATATATCATGTTTCATGAATTATGTCATCGAAATTAATAAAGCATATTGAATGAATTTAAAAAAAAAAAGGTATAATAATCATAATGAATATACAAGGATATTGAAACTGTTATTGAAGTGCGTGCATAGGAATGGCTTGTGACATCATTTTAGAAACATCCTGCATAGATCATTCGTAATGAAGTATAATTAAACTAACGATAATGAATATTCAGATATCGAACTATATTTTCACATAGAGAGGGAGAGAGAGAGAGAGAGAGAAATAAAGAGTAGAGAATAATAAGAAAGTTATTACTATCTTAAAACAATACCGGACATGTTTCCTATTCATCGTTCACGCAGTATAAGCAAATGAAACAAAGAGAGATTATTAAAAAAAGAAAGTTACTTACAAATTTTAATATTCTGATCCGATTAGTACTATATCCTTAACCTTTCCGTAATAAGTACAACGTATGAACGAAGTAACAAAATAACATATTACGATATGTGTCATAGAAATAATTTTTTCTATTTTATTAACGAAATGACAGTCTTTTTTTGCTATCACATTTATCACGGAATCGAATTTGGTAAATGGAACAAAAAATAATAATAATTGATAAAGTAAAGGTGAGGTATACGAGAAGAGTAGGTGGTCAAAAAAGAAGAAAAAAAAGACGAAGAAGAAGAGGTAGAAGAAGAAGAAGAAGAATAAGAAGAAGAAGAAGAAGAAGAAGAAGAGGTCGTTCCGAGGACGTCGTCGGGGCAACGCACGATCGGAAGTCGAGAGACCGTAATTTCTGACTCATCGACCGACAGATTCGAAGGTAGGCCAGACCTGGGGACGAGAGAAGCGGTGCTCTCCTCTTCGTTCTTTGGACCACGCCTAGCATTGTCTTTTGCTCGGTCAATAAAGAGAAAAAGAGAGAGAGAGAGAGAGAGAGACAGAGACAGAGACAGAGATAGAAAGAGAGAGAGAGAGAGAGAGAGTTCCCTTTTACCCTCCTAACGATATTTACCGGTCGATCGAACGATCGATACTCCCGACTCGTCGATACGTACATACGTACATATGTACATACATACATAGAGAGACATACATACATGGATACATATATACATATATCCCAGATGTGAATATTTCTGAGTGAGTGAGTTGGCCTCGCGTGGGCGTTCAGAGTGACGGATACGAGTCGCTTCGAATAATCCGAGCCGAGTGTCCGACAAGAAAGGCAAGGCTCTATCGCCTTTCGTAGAAAGTCGCGTAATCGCTTTGCCGGAACGCTTAACTCCCTGCATTCTTCCTTTTTTCGTACTTAACTACCGTTGCCCAAGCAATTTCGTTCCTCTCTTTTCTCTCTTATATATCTACTCTACTCACTATCTTACGTTACCTTCCACGAGGAAAGACATTTTTTATTCCATGTATTCCATTGACGAAATATTAATATTGTAAATGGCATTATCGCAAATTCGTTGTCAATGATAATACGTTCAATATTTGTATCACGATTTATCATCAGTAATAATTCAAAATTATTTCTCAGTGCGAGCATCCTTTTTCTTCCGTCTATCTTGTCCCATTTATATGTGAGGAAAATGTTAATTTCTCTGTGATAATAAATAAATATACGAGAATAATAAATATTTTAATCTACCCAGGTAAGTATTTTATGATGAAAGATTAATGTTTTAGATAGTATCATCGTAAATTTGTTATCTATGAATACGTAAACTTTCGTAGGACGATTTTAATCGAAAAATTCTAAATTATTTCTTCGCGAGGCGATCTTTTTTTTTTTCTGGTTCCTCCATCTTCGTCTATCTTGTCCTATTATTTTGACGAAAATAATAATTTTTTTTTTTTTTTCCTATGATAATAAATCAAACCCACGTGGAAAGATATTTTATTCCACTTTAAGTAAGTATTTTATGACGAAAGAGTAATTTTCTAAATGGCATCATCGTAAATTTGTTATCAATTAAAATACGTTCTACATTTGAAACACGATTTATCACCGAAAAATAATTCTAAATTATTTCTTAGATCTTCGATCTTCTTTCTCTTGTTTTTCTTTCTTCATCTACCTTTTCCTATAATTTCGACGGATACGCTGATTTCTCGGGAGATAAATTTCTCCAAAGACATTTTTTATTATATTTAATTGGGTATTTTATGACGAGAGATTAATATTTTTCGATAGAATCATCGTAAATTTGTTATCTATGAATATGTGAACTTTCGAGGCACGATTTTGATCGAAAAATCCTAATTTATTTCTTAGTGCGCAACGATCTTCTTTCTCTTCTTTATCTTCTTCTTCTTCTTCTTTTTCTTCATCTTCTTCATCTACCTTGCCTTATTACTTTAATGAAAATGCTAATTTTTCTGTGATAATAAATTAATCTACGAGGAAAGACATATTTTATGACGAAAGATTAATTTTTTTTTTTTTTTTTGTATAGAATCATCGTAAATTTGTTATTTATCAATATGTAAAATTTTGCATCACAATTTTGATCGTAATATTCTAAATTATTTCTTAAAGCGATAATCCTCATTTCTCATCTACCTTGTTTTATTGCTCTGATGAAAATAGTAATTTTTTTTCTGTTAATAATTCAATCCGCGAAAAAAAATATTTCAATTTACCCAAGTACGTATTTTATGATGAAAGATTAATATTTTAGATAGAATCATCGTAAATTTGTTATCTATCAATGTGTAAATATTTGAAGGACGATTCTGATCGAAAAACTATAAATTATGTCTTAAAAGGACGATCTTCTTTCTCATCTTCTTTTATCTTCACATCCATCTTGCTCTATTTGATGAAAATGGTTATTTCTCTGTGATAATAAATGTAACTCTACGAGATTGATCTAAAGTCGTCTAAATAAATAGTTGAGATCGTTTAAAAGACATTCAATTCTACCTAAATACATATTTTGTGACGAGAAAACAATTTTATGAATATGTGAACTTATAAAACGCGACTTTCATCGGAAAATTATAAATTATTTCTTATATCGTCGATTATATTTTTCCCATCCTCTTACTTCGTCTACCTTGCCCTATCACCTTGACGAAAATGCTAATTTCTCTGAGATAATAAATCAAGTCTCGGTCATTGTTCTCGCGCTTATAGACCGTGACAGGATCATTTTTAGGCACGACCAAAAGGGAGTGCCTTATGTGATCGCAATCGCGAAAGATGTTACCACGTTGTAATCCTTAATAGAAATGTAATATAAAATCGCATTTCTCGTTTCAAGTTCCTTTAAAAATATTAATATTTTTTTTTAGATTATTCAAGAAATTCGTTGGTTTTTTTATTTTTTTTTTTTCTCTAATATTTGTATTGTTTACGATCGATTCAGAAATTGTCACATTTATTGTCACGAACGTATTTCGTTATTAAAGTTCGATCGAAAAATAAATAGAAAGAGAATAGAACGAAGAAAGTTTCTTTTTATTTTTTGCAAAATTTAAACGAATTTATATAAAAAGCAGGGAACATTCTAGCAATACTTACTTGCGTTAACATTCTGCGAAATATCATTTCGTTCCAAGCAACATAAATTACCAGATAACATTACGTGAAGGTTCTTGCCCATGGAGATCCCCATTTGTAAATGAAATCTTCTAGTTACGGTGGATTTACGCCGTTCAAAACGTCGTCGTCACTTCGAACGGTACTTCGTGTTAAAAGTATATACTCTCTTGTACCGACTGTCCATGGTCTCTTCACTTTTCTTCTTACATCTTGGAAAGTTGCTTTAACGATGCTTTTTGGAAGTGAAAGAATTTTTATTTCAAAGAAAAAAAAAAAAGAAAGACATTAAATGAATAAATGGAAAAGAAAAAAAGGGACAAATGACATACTGTCAACGAACATTTGATACATCGACGACGATTGCATACACGCTATCTCAGTAAATCAATTATCAGTTACCTGGAGATTTCTATCGATCATAGTATAATATACATACATACATACATACATATATATATATATATATATATATATATATATATATATATATATATATACATAAAGAATGTTTCGTAGCGAACGACTATAGTAATCGGTAATACAGTACATAAAGAACGTTTCGTGGTGAACGACTATGGTTGCACGTAATAGTAAAAATCTTAATCAAGATTATAGACAATTTCAATGAAGAAACGAGTTCTTACACGTCTTAGAAAGATGCTTATACTTTCAAGTAGAACGTTGAAATAAGAAGAGATTGTCGAGTTGAAATCAAGGTTAAGCGTTGGATCTTGTCTAGTTTACATATCCTCTTTTACGTTCCAATCTCTCTCTATAATAGAACGTATAAATCTGTAATCAAATTTGATTTCACTATATAATTGTTTAATTTAATATGCAATATAGAATATATGTACGTATATACTCATATATATATATATATATATATATATATATATATATATATATATATATATAATTATGCAAGTAATATTTCTTACTATCTCTATGGGAAAGTTAAGCGTGTTATCACGAACAGATATCGTATTACACTGAGAAGGTCATCATCTCCCTCTTAACCGACTACGTCGAACGTTCTAATAATTTTTGTTTAGATTCTCGTACTTACCAAGAAACTAACTTCTTAGAACGCATAATCATAATATCATAAAGTATAAACAATACGTTATTACTCTTAGCACATTATAAATTTAATTAAGAGTTTTACGATAGATAAATCTAATTATATATTCTATATTATATAGAAGCAAATATTAAAGATGATGTAAAGAAAAAAAAAGTATATATATATATATATATATATATATATACAATGCGATCATCGTTGTATCGTTGTGGCTTAGTTTTGCAGATATTTGTCGGATATAAATTATTATTTGAAAAATTTCATAAGGATTATCAATATACAGAGTATTGATACGTATATATACGAAATATACCAAAGTATGCACAGTGTCTTTACAAATATGTTTAAATTCGTATACGTACATGGGTATATATTGTACTTATCAAATAAAATATGTGCGTAATAGAAATGATGATAAATTAAACTTACATTTAATTATCGTAGAAAATTAAAGAAAGGAAGAAATTCACAGACGTTCTGAGAGAGATGTTTATCCTATCAAGTACTTCGTCGGTATGAGTCCAAAAGCCGAACGTTGAGTATCGTTGAAGGTTAAAGAGAACCCAAATAAACGATTGTTTTGATTATTTCATCGGGCGAAAAATTTCCTAGAATTTCAGACAGCCTATTGCGCATATTTACATGTCAAGTATTATCGATCTCAATGTCAGTATATCTTTAACAGGAGATAGATTTACACGTACGTAAAAGGTAAAAATTATTTCTGTTAAATTAAACGTATTTCTCTTGTTCTGCGTCCTATTTTATTCAATACATAAAATTTCATACTTTGAAATTAATGTACGAAAGAAGTGATATTTCTTTTATATAAATATTTAATTATAATATACATATTATTAATAATATCAATTCGGTTATAATTGGGAATCATCGAAAATATACGACTGATTACTCTAAAGTGAAAAGAAGAAAAAGAGAAGGAGACAAAGAATGGTGGACGGCGGACAGCATTGACCTATATAAATTCTCAGAAGAAGTATTAGCCTACTGACCTATATAATTTCTTGGAAATATTTCTGCTTTCAATGTCAAGGTAGGCGATAAAAAAATTACTCTGATTCACACTTACATTCACATAAACGTATAACAACGTTGATGTTCATAAAAATTGTATATATATATATATGAAGGATACATTGAGACATATATAATATATATATATATATATATATATATATATATATATATATATATATATTATATATATTATATGTCTCTCGACGTATCATATTCATACATCTATATATATGCATATATATGTATTATATATGTATTCTTGTAAAAGAGTCCAGACTTCTTACTTCGATATAGATTCGTAGGAAAAGTATTGTCTTATTGCTGAAAAGAAATGGAGCCATTGAGGCGTAAATAAGGGACAATATTTTTTCTTTCGGCTCGTCGTACGTTCTTGTTATTTCTTTCAAATAATTATTAATAATCAATGAATTATTAATAAAATTTATTGACATAAATTAATAAATATTGAACATTAAAGTAGAGAAAAATTAATACAATCCGTAACGTGTTTGACAATCTAAACAATATAGAATCGTTATTAGAGAATAAAATAAATTCTACGTTCGTATCTATAATATATATTAATATATTCATTGAGCACGTTGAGGAATATTGATCACGTTGTATATTTAAGAGAATTAATAAAAAAAATCGTCGAAGGGGAGTAAAAAAAGAAGAATAAAAAAATATCTATATTATAATCTATAAAAGCGTTTATCGCGTATCCTACGATCATATCACCCGGTAGATAGACTCCATCGCTCATATCAATGTATCCACAATGAAAGCAATTATTATCGGCAGGATGCCGGTGATCCTCTCATTACCTGTTTCCTCCTTTGGATCTTACGAACGCCTCCCGATGTTCCTTCGAGCGCGTAATGAAACGTAATGCAACGTAATAGAAGGTAATGGCTGGATGTGCGCACCCGATATACGCTCTCGTCCTTTTCCTTCCTCCTCTTCATTTTCATCCTTTTCTACCTTCCCCTTTCGTATCCTTAAAGAAAGAAGAAGCCTTTGGTAAAGTGTTCTCTTGCTCGCGTCGATCGAGATCGTCACGGTCTTCCGTTTAATTCGATTACGGACGTCGAATCTATAAAAGGATCGCCTGGAAGCACGGATAAACGAAGATTACCACGTAGAAAATCGATTGTCCTTCGGTTTCGTTCGTTTTAATATGACTAGATAGTTAATATTATATTTTAAATAAGGGTATAGACGATATTCTAAAAAAATATTAATTATTTTTATATGTATATATATATATATATATATATATATATATATATATATATATAGGGTATTATATTTTAAATAAGGACTTGAGGATATTAAGATCAATATTAATTATTGATATATAAATCGCCATTGAGTAAAAACGAATTTTTCCATATAAACTATTGGAACGATACGTACAATTTTTGTTACCTATTTTTAAGGATCTACAATCAGTTAAATTGCATAATATCTTATAAAATTTTTAAAGAAAATTAAATATATTCTTATGCAACTTTTTTTTTAATTGTTAAAGTAACACTAGTAATAATAATACTAATAATAATTATTATAATAATAATAATAGTAACAGTAGTGGTAATAGTAATAATAATAATAATAATGATAACAATAATAATAATAATAATAATAATAATAATAATAATAATAACAATAATAATATTGAGAACTAGAGATTTTCTATCGACTTCGACTTAAACTCGTTCTTCGCATTATCGTCCGAGATTCGTGTCTTCGAGACGAAGAAGAGACGTAAAACCCGCATGTCTTGGTCCATTCCAGTCTGTACGCGTCACTCGTTCGCGTGACTTCGATTTAAAAGAATTTTTATTCTTAGTAATCGTGGGAAGGAAGATTACGTTCGCGTTTTGCTGAGTTAGCACCGATTTCATCCCTTCCTTCGTGATTGTCTATCGAGACATAAAAATTTTTCCGGATACAGTACAATTAGGGTCATATGGACAAAAAAAAAGAAACAAACGAACAAAAAAGTTTAAAATAAAAATGTAATAAATGTCACAAATAACAAATATAACGGGTCCTTTTTAAATACATACATAGTTTCATAAATGCTTACATACGTACGTACATACGTAGATATGTCGAAATTATTATTATTATTATTATTATTATTATTATTATTATTATTATTATTATTATTATTATTATTAGAATGAAATCGACGTCAAATGAAAATATAAGTGTTATAATTTCCCACGAAGTCGCATAGAAAATTATTATTCCCGATTTATAAGATTTCCTTTTATGCATATCTACAGATCTTATTTATCCCTTCTTTCTTTCTCCATTCTCGTTTCGAGATCATATCGAATCGGAATCATGACAATAACCAACGATCGATCGCATAAAGGAATATTATCTACGACTGGAGGCTATCCTCGGAATCGTCGCGGTAGAAATCATTTCGAATCGATTCGATCGGATCGAATGGTTTCGGTATTGAATAAAATAAAACATAAAACCCATGGTCTTCGAGAAACACGGCACGCGCCTTCGTTTCTATCGTTCGAAAGCAATCATTTCGAGACTACGATGTAAAGGTAACCTACAATTCCAACTTGTAAATCGGGTTCAAGCGTGTGCGACTTGTCCTTTGTAAATTTTTCTCGTTTCTATGATTACCACCGTCGATTGACATTTTTTATGATTTTTCTTTTTTTTTTTTCTTAGTTTTTATTCTTTAGACTTTTTGTTTTTCTATTTTCCTTCAAGAGAAGGTGTACCGTACATCGATGCAAGATATATATATATATATATATATATATATATATATATATGTATATATCTTTCCATCTTTTTAAAACTCGTTACGAAGGAATTCTTTTTTCCTGTCTATTCACTACGAAGTCGTACTCGATAGTAACTATCGATCGATTTCTCTTATTCTCGTCGAGACAATATACCTGTCTATAAATAAATAATAAAACGTCGAGTAGAGTCTAGTATTAGATCTTTTTAAATTGAATCATGATACATTTAACATAGATATATGTGTCCTACTGTATATATATATATATATATATATATATATATATATATATATATATACACATTTATATTAAAATGTCAAATCGATAAAAGGAATGGAGTGTCTCCTCTTTATATTAAAAAAAAAAAAAATGCCGAAAGCAGTTTCCGCGGCATATTATGACACAGTACGATCGATAACCATCAGACAGCAATTTCAAAGAACCTGGAAAGCATTCGAGCGGAACAATTGTGTGATTTAAGTGCTGGAGGGAGTCGGCACGCTTCCAGAATTCCAAGGCGGTGTTAGTCGATCGAGTCGAGATCACGACGAGGAGACTTTCGCTCGAGGAATCCATCGTGAGATCGTTAATGTTTTATAAACGATCGAGAGAGGGTGGATCGATAGTGTCCCTTTTTTGTCGGACGTCTAATCGGCGAATCGTTATTGCCGATTTACGAACGCTCTATTCTCGTGTTTAAGAATCGAGATATGTAGCTCGATGCTTTATGTCCTCGAGTTCACCTCCTCCTCCTCCTCCTCCTCCTCCTCTTCTTATTCTTATTCTTATTCTTATTCTTCTTGTTTTGTTTCTTCTTCTTCGAGTATCGAGACTTTTACCAAAGGAACGTCGCTAGCTATCTGTTATATATGCCACGAAGAGAAATAGATCGAGAGGAGGAAGCAAAATGTCACGATCGATAATGAAATCGTGCGGCAAGCTGGTCTTCGAACCGATCGGCCTTGCCCCTTTCCAATAAAACGCACGATAGAATACGTCCGAGCACGACAGTAAATCGAATAGATCGGTATATATACCTTCTATATAAATATGTACGTAAATTAATTTATATCGAAATATATTCCTTTTGTTCTTGGAATAATACGTCGTAATTTAAAAATGATCGTTCCAATTACGTTAGCCGAACAAATTCTTTTCGCCCTTTTATCTTTCCTTGTTTCATTTTCTTCTATTTTATTTTCTTCCCTTCCTTTTTTTTCTTCCTATTTTTATAGAAATTATTCTGCAAAAAAAAGAAAATAATGGAATAAAATTTCGACATTTTCGAAATTATTGCAATAATCGGATGATCCCTTTGAAGGTATTTAAAACGAAGCGTCGATTTGATACAAGCTTCGCGAAGCTTTGTTCTTTTTTTTTTCTTTTCTTTCCCCGTTTTTCCTTTTTTTGCGATTTGTACGATTTCACGACGCGCGAGGCTGCCGTTTGAGGTCATAGTTGATCTTTGCTCGATATAATCAAGTACTTTCTCCAGGGTGTATAGCAAAGCTTATAAAACCGTAGCATGGCGTGCCACGCGAGAGAGGTTCGGCTTGTCCGATCTAACACGATAAGCGGACTTGAAAACCTATTGTTAGGGCTCCATTCGTTCTCCGGCTAAATTATCCAAATGCATTCGAATACCGTTCCGCGTCGGCTAACCGTCCGTAGACGGTTCAAACGCGCACGCTAAAACGTTGTGCCGCCTCCGCCTTAGCGTTTTTCCGCTGGCCGAATGTAAGACAAATCTCTCGGGAGTCCAAACACGATTATAATATATAATATATATATATAATATATATATATATATATATATATATATATTTCCACTTTGTATAACACTATTTGTATATGTATATTTATCTATCTCTCTTTCTATATCTTTCCTTGTTGTTCGCTATCTTCTTCAAAACACCCACGCAATATAATGAACTCGATCGAGATCCAGATATCACGTGATTTAAGAGTCTGCTCGATTTTTTTCGGCATACTTAAATTAATAATAACGGACCGCTAAAAAAAGAGAAAATAGAGAGAGAGAGAGAGAGAGAGAGAGAGAGAGAGAGAGGAGGGGGGTGGGTTGAGGAAGAAACGATTAAAACGAGTAGATATATTGGATACATTTAAACGATGGTTTATAAAGAAATTTTTTAATGTCCTAGAAAGTATTTGTACCGTTTGAAAATATACGAAAGAGATTAGGAAAAAAACGTTTGAATTGTTATCGAGAGAGAAAGAAAGAGAGATAGAGAGAGAGAGAGAGAGATACCTACATTTCTTCTCTTCGCCAGTAATCTTTCTTAACCTCTTAGCGTTAGAAAGGTAACGGCTATCGATCTTATCATATCGGTTCATTCACGATACTGGCGTAACTACATACGTATTTATCTACTACTAGATTTGCATAGTCTTCCGTGATGGACCAGAAAAAACGCGTGTTTAATTAACCCGCTACTTCCACGAATTTCAACGTGTTCGGGAAAGAGAGAAAGAGGGAAAGAGAAATAGGGAGAGAGAAAGAAGGAAAGAAAGATAGAAAAAAAAAGAGAGAGATTCGCAGAAGAGTTACAATGCGGAAATCGTGTGTTTGTGATTGTATGGGTGTTTATATGTCTCTCTCTCTCTCTCTCTCTCTCTCTCTCTCTCTCTCTCTCTCTCTCTCTCTCTCTCTGCATAACTAGTAGCACGCAGTAACGTGATTTAATGAGCGACGGTCCAATGCTTTTCGTGTGTTTTGGCGACAGACAGACACTACTTCTTTAGTTTGTTGTAAGGGGCCACGTTGAAATGTTCTAAAATCTTCTCCAGGAAACGTTTGGACGGCCGTTAAAGAGTATTTAATACGTCGCCCAGTCAATTTGCTTTACTTTAGCTCGCGATCAATTCTCTAAGCCGAGAGGCTTTGGTCGCGTTTGCCAGCGAGTCACGCTTCGCTACCCCTACACTTCGTCGTAGGCGTCTATCTCTTTCTTCCTTTTCTCTTTTATTCTCTTTCTCTTTCTCCGAATATTTATCGGCTAATATACGTTTCGAGACGACAGAAGACCCTCTCTTCTTCATTTTCTTCATCTTGTTCTTTTTCTTACTCTTCTTCTTCTTCTTCTTCTTTTTCTTTTTCTTTTTCTTTTTCTTCTTCTTCTTCTCGGGAGACTTTAAATATCAACGTTGCTGCAGGATTAATAGGAGTATCAACTAATTCGAGTGAACGTGGATATATATATATATATATATATATATATATTAGAGCATAAGTTATTTCGTGCAATATTGATTGAGTGTATTGATTCGCACGATCAAGCCAGCGACGAAACCGTTCTAATCCATACATTAGTTTTCTTTTCTTTTTTCTGCTTTTTTTTTTTTTTTTTTTTTTTTTTTTTTTTTTTTTTTTTTTTTTTTTAATGATTCTTTCTGTAGAAATTCAGAAAGAAAGGAATATAATTAATTGATAATATTAAAATTTGTTTCTCGTGACAAATTCAATTAACTCGTTTCTAATATTTGATTTATTATATATTTTCGCTTATTTTAGACCACCCACACTCTCGTTATTAACGGCATGTATGCAAGATAAATAACATGCGAATGAACGTGTACGTAAATGTGTGCGATAATAATATTTTCTCCCTTTGATATATTCGTACCACACCAAGGAAGAAGTTATTCCTTTCGCACGATCGAGTCGTAAGATGAACGAATCGGTGGCATGCGCTTTCGACATCATCATTCTCCTTCCTCCTCCTTCTCCTCCTTGTTGAACACTCTTTCTTAGCGCAACAATCTCGTCTCGAATCTGCAAACGGATCTGGAGCGGCCTTTCACTCTCTTTTCCGACTTTACATCGTGATTTCGATGAGAAACTTTGAAATGAAGACCTTCAGAAGGTTGCACAAAGAAATATTAAAAAGACTTACTACGATAATAGAAAATATTATAACAACGTACTAGTAACATACTAGAATATGTGTGTGTGTGTGTGTGTGTGTGTGTGTGTGTGTACATATATATGTGTATGTATATATAATCAATTTATTATAATATATCTAGACAGTACATACAGTCACATTGAACTCGAAAATTACTTTTGAAAAGAGTATATCGACTGTCGATGTTTTTTAACGGGCGCATTTTATTGGCTATCCATCCATCATATATTACCTTGAAACCAATGGTCACTCGAACGATGATTCTTACGACGAACCTTTTTTATCTCCTTTTTGTTTTTCTTAATATTTTTTTTTCTTTCTTTCTTTTCTTTCTCCTATCGCCTCTCGATGATTTACGATGGCAGCCACGTCGGCTTCGATCGCTTTCAGCGGGTTACACCTTCGGACTTAACGATCCGGAGTTTCATACTCAAAGAACTAATGGAATTAACCGGCTCGTTAGCACGGAATCGATAGGCGATTATAATTTTTCATCGATGCCGCCTGCTTATCGATTCGATTCTTATTCAATTTCAAAGGGAAAACTATTTTGCGAGATAACCGCTCGTTGGATTTACTCAGAAATTAATGCAACCAAATTTTACTTCGGTGTATGCGAAATAAATTTATGATGTTTACATAGAGAAAAAGAGAGAGAGAGAAAGAAAGATATATATATATATATACACATATATGTGTTTGTGTAAATACATATTAAATCTATCCTACGTAGAAAAGTTAGAGACATACAACATCGAGGCGACACTCAAAAAGAGATATTTTCCTTTCTCTAAATAACAATCAAAATAATAAGTATTGTAGTTTGCGGAGAAAAGAGAAAAAGAGATTAAGGGGGGGGGCGGGAGAGATGGGAAGGGGATGGAGGGGAAGCTTACAACAAGTGGCGGTGACGGCGACGGCAATATTCTCAAGTATATTTTGCTTCTAACGGAGTCGCCAGGCCGAACACGATTCTCCGATAGATCTGAGACGGTGCTATAAATTTCGCAAATGCATTCGCAATCCTCGTTTAGAATATTTTATGAACGGCATAAAGCACGATCTCCACGTAGGCGGATATCCTCGTGGTCAGGTTGAAACGAGCTCAAGTTTTCCATTGAATGTTCGACGAGATTTTATATATATATATATATATATATATATATATATATATATATATATATATATATATATGTTTGTGCGTATTTCTGTATGCGTATACTGATTTATTTCTAATTCTCTAAGAAACTCCGTTCTACGATATATATATATATATATATATATATATATATATATATATATATATATATATATATTATAGGACGTAGCTACCATGGCATATTATTATAATCTCTGCCGAAATCTCATTAAATCGGATCGTGGCGAAACGGCATTAAGCGTGTAACGGACGATCTGTTAAAAAAATGGTAAATAGAACGAAATTATTTCACGATACGCCGCATAATCTTGTCGTCCCAATCATCCTCTACTATCACCAACGATGGCGGTATCTTTTCTGTATCGTTCTTCTTACCCGACGATATCGAGAACATTAGATTCTTGCTGCTCAATGTAACAGACATTTGAGACTCTGGAAGAAAACAAAATAATAATATAGAAAATAATCTCATAGTTTAACGAGATATACTTATCCTATTTAAAGGAGATATGCGTATGTTACTCTTCGCTACTTTGATCTGGTTAATTCTAATCTAGTACAAACCTTGCGACGAGTGTTTCCTCGATACGTAATTTTTTATTTTGTTCAAGCAATTGAAATAAAGTAATCTTTCACGAAATTTCGGTGTTGTGAAAGTATACAATAGAGGATTCACAGCGCTGTTTACGGGAAGTATGAATACGACGACCCAGGCGTGAAGTTCCGCTAGAAAGGAAGCATGATCGTTGGAAGATCTAGAAATGATCGATGAAATATGTCGGTATTGTAAATTGAAAGTAATCATAGTGCCTAGTTCGGTACTTTTATCCTGTGTTCCTTTCAACAAGAATATATCTATTCATATATCATATTAAAACGATATTATCATTGTTATTATTGTCGTATATGAGAAAATATCTTTTGAAGAAATCTATCGGAAGGGGAATGAAAGAATCATATGAAAGCACTATCATTACTACTTTACATATATCACCGTGATAGAAAATGAGATAGGTTTATATATACCTGGTACAGGATATTTCATCATGGCCAAGATTTTCAGAACGATAATCGGTGCCCAACAAGTTGCGTCCGTTAAGACGATCAAGAAGAATCTTAAAGCAAATTCCATATCGCCGACTGATAATGGGGTTGCGTGACGAGTTTTCCAAATGCTTGCGAACATGCCAGCATAAACGTACCCGATCGTTATCAGCCTGTTTATTTTAATCGGGTATCAATGAGAGTATGGTTAGTCGAAATAGATTAAATCGTATAAACTCGAGTTCCGTCGATTAACCAATAAATTACTTTCTAACGGGAAATTGTCGACTCTTACCCCAACAAGTTGACTCCTAAAAATATGAATGCGGAATACTGCCATCCGATTAAGTAAGGATCATCTATGTGCAAAGGAAAACACATACCGTTCGCCCCGTAAAATCTAGTGCTGTTTCTCCATAGAACAACTGTGTAATGACATTATCATTTTAATTAATTGATGGGAAAGAAACAAGAACAGTGATTCACCAATTAGTATCAAATGACAATCTTTATAGTTAAAATAGTCGATAATAATTAATATAATATAATATATGATAATATAATATACTATTAAAAAACAAATGATACTTAATGGAAAATATCCATTTAAAAATAATCTACGAAGAATTTAATTAAACGACGAATTATATTTTACGTTCGTGATAAGCATGAAGAATATAAAAGAGAGAGAGAGAGAGGGCAACAAAAAGAAGGTCGTTATAGCTCAACGAATAATCTATACGAACATTGTGTGTACCATATGTGTGTGTGTGTACCTGGAATAACAGCGAGTATAAAACCGGTGATCCATATAAACATCATCGATGCCGCTGCTGTCTGTGGCCTCATAGCACAATGACCTTTCAACGGAGCGGCAATCAGTACGAATCGTTCAACGGACATAAACGATAGGATAAGCACTGATACCTTAGAGATCGTTTCAACGTTTAATTAGTTAGATATTTATTTCATTGAAAGAGAGGTGCTTTCGTTTTCTCTCTTGTCTTTTATCTATCTATCTATATATATATATATATATATATATACGTGTGTTTTATATCTTTATGTTAATTTTTATACTTTTTAATTCAATAATAACGAAGAATGTAAAATCGCTTGGTAACCTCTGATAAAAGTTATTACTCATAAATAATTATTTTAAAAAGATTTATGTAAGAATTACAAAGTTCTTACTTCTGACGAGATCATCGCTAAAACTCCGAGAAATGTGCACACCCAAGAGGACATCCATGTACTAGCTTCCTTATTGTAGTTATCGCGGAACTGCAAGTCTACCAGAGCGATTATGAACAAGTATACGCCCATCAGCATGTCGGACACTGTAAAAGGGATTACGCACAATGCTATTGCTATAGCCAACGGTTCTATGATTTATAGTTGGGTTCATATCGTTGGTGGATCATCGTTACGCCGCCGTTGTAAATCGTATCGGTTAATAATATCGCGTAACGTAGAATAACATTCTATGTCGAGGCATATAGCGTTACATACCTTTTATTATAATTTCTTTTCTCTGTTTTTTTTTTTTCGTTTATTTTTCTTTTTTCTTTAACGATTTATTTCATCGTTTGAAATCGTATTCGGATTAATCAGTAGCTACTCGATATATTTTATTTGTTAATATATAAGTATTCTATTTTAATTATTATTATTGATTGTCATGAAAGAGATCAATGATTTTTAACGATAATAAGATTTAATATAAAAAACTAAAATAATATAATGAAATATATATATATATATATATATATATATATATATATATATATTAAAGAGAAATTATTGATTTATATTAAATCCGACGTGATAATGATCAAATAATATTTTTAGTAAAAATATTTTGATTACGAACCGGCTAGATTTCTAATCAGGATACTCAAAACACGATTCTCATCCTTCGCAGTGAATCGTTCCCAAAGTACAAGAGCATTGCCTATGAAAGTTACGCAGGATATTCCCCAGACTGCACTCTTCAACATAGACGTGCCTAGCAAGTGCGACAAGGACGAAAGACCTTTTTCCAGAATTCAAATAAATGAAGATATGATGTAAGAATTGTTTTCTTTCGTTCTTTAATTGTTGCAAATTGTAACTTACCGTCGCTGGCTGGCGAACACCCTTGTACCTTCGATGCGAACGTCATACAGTAATGAAATTTGTTAAAGTATCTGTAAAAAAGAAGAACGAGCAAAAAAAAGGATAAAAACAAAACGAAGAAATAAAATTACGTTCATAATAATACGAGTTAACGTACATAAAGTCCAAATTGTTAAACACGTTGAACGAATCCTTATCTAGATTGTCCATATTAATCTCCTGGACGCCGCTGAAATAAAAATAACAAAACAATATCTGATGTTCATAAAAAAAAAAAAAAAAAAAAAAGAAAAAGAAACAGGAAATCGGGAACGGAGTTGGGTATAATTACAAACAACGGATGAGAGATGAAATCTTAAAGTGAATTCAGATAAATTTGTTCCAGAAGCCTTGGTTTAGATGATTGATTGAAGAAAAAAAAAAAACGAAATTAAATCGATTAATACCCAACTCTGAGAAGGAAGAATTATAAAAATGAGATAAAACCTACAGTGATCGTAGATTCATCAAAGGTATCAACACATCCATAGAGAAATCCTCGATCGGGTTATAACCGATCAATCTGCAATTACGAAGGCTTTGATAATTCATTAAAAAGAAAAAAAAAAAGAAAAAGAAAAAGAAAAGATATTAAGGTCAAGAAAATCCATTAAGAGGTAGCTTTGATTAGATTAAGATACGTGACGTTACGTTTAATTGTAACCTGCGATGATATACACCAGGATTAGTACAAGTAAATACGTTCGCGGCATATATAGGATTCAGTACGGTTTACTTACAGTTTCGTGAGATTTACAGTAGCTTTAAATACGTTCAAATGCAAGGATATGATGTGATTGTGCGCCAGTTTACTTGGAAAAAAATAAAAATTGATTTATTTATCGTAATATATTAATTTCACGATATTATGATGATGTAAAACGATATTTCGAATACTTACAGCTCGAGAAGTTGTTTTAGATCCTTGAAAGCATTCTCGTCAATGGTCTTTATGTGATTACGTTCCAAGTTCCTATGTAAAAACAATTATTATTTTTTTGGTTTTAATAGAAGCATATAATAATTTGTTTAATGATAGTACTTACAACGATTGTAAAGCAGGCACACCCTTGAACATGTCCGCTGTGATGCTCTCGAAATGATTCTCACTCAACATTCTGCAATGTAACTTTAATCTACGTATAACGAGGTATAAGTCATCGTTATCAGTTATTAAATTTAATAAAAGGTCTTCGAAGACTTACATTTCTCTTAAAACTGGCAATCGTGGGAGCACGAAGTTGGTTGTGTTTAAAAAATTCTTACGAAAGTCTCTGAAATCAAAACAGTTTAGATCTCGTTTTTATGAATTTTGTGTGTGTGTGTGTTTGTGTAGATATAGATACCTATATGAAATCGTTTAAGCTAAATAATATGTGATTATCTACTTACATCAAATCCATGCTCGAACTATTTTCGAAATCGGACAAATCAGCTGCCACCAATCGATTATCCTTGGCCCTGAGAGTCTCCAAATTAATTAGACCAGCGAAATCGCCGACTTCAATAACGTTTAATTTATTGTCCGATAGAATACTATTGGAGAGATAATATTTATTACATAATATTTATTATTAATAACTGTAAATTCTAGACTTTTGCTTACAGCCAAATTAAATTTGCTTGATTTATGAAGGCTTCTTCCTCTATCTCGTTTATATTATTATTATCGAGATACCTATAAAAGGTGCGTAATATTAGATAAAAGCAATGCAAATAATTTGGCATATAATAATAATTAAAAAAAAAAAAAAAAAAAAAAAAAGAGAGAGAATAAGAAGAAAATAACTTACAACAAATGTAGCCGCGTATATCTCGTGAGTGCATTGGCTGGAATACTTCTTATGGAATTGTTAGTTAAAATTCTAGGGAAAGAAAGATGACGCGTTCAATATTTGTTTTTCTCGATGCAATAATAATATAAAGGAAGATAAAAAGAATCGTACAATCGATCGATTCCTGACGACAAATCCCGTGGGATTTCTTCGTACCCTTTGCAAGTAGCATGACATTGATTGTAAATACAGCCTACGGGAACGTCTACGATCTCTACAAACAATAATAAGGAAATAAGAAGATACTTAATTTCGTTAATAGATGATACGAAAAAAAAAAATGTCAATGGGATAACGTTGATTACCACAATCTTTATTATGATACTCTCCAAGTTTATCCTGTTTCAAGAACCAACTCCAATCTCCGTTTAAATCGACTGCAATGGGAAAGAATTGTTTAGCTAATCAACAGACATTGAAAGTGATTATTTTTATTATTTTTTTCTTTCTATTTTATTTTTTCTTTGTTACATCGCAACTCACCACACAACTCAGCTGATTCATCGTCTTCGTACGGACAGTCCTCTACTCCGTTACACCAACTACTTTGTGGTTTGCAAATTGTACTATTCAGACAAGGAAACGTACCGATTGGACAGTTATCTATAATTAAGATTTGAATAATACAGCTGAGTAACAAAATCGTTAGTTTCTCAAGTAAATTAATAATCGAATGATCACCAATGTCGACTTATGATGTATTTAAATTTCTCAATTATATTTTTCTTGATCAATATAATAACGTATAATGTCAATTTAAAAAGATCAATTTTTAATCAATTTACCGTCCATCGTCGTTGTATGAATCGACCGTGAATGATTCATCGATCCTACAGAAATTAAGATTAAATTAATTCAATAATATCGATTTATAGAAATGAATTCGATTCGTTTCTAAGTCGAATATATTTTCTATCATTAAAATACAGTATTGTTCCATTTCGTTTGATTACTAACTATAGCTTTTTCAAATAATCGATCATACAATTACATCAGACTTTTTTTCCTGATGGGTGTTTTTATCTAATCGAGAATAGTTCGAAGCGTTTCAAATCTCGACAAACGCGTTACACGTAAAAGCAATTTCATAAAACTCGTAATACGTTTCTTAAAGATGAGTGAGAGAGAGAGGGGGGGGGGAGGGGGAGTGTGGGAGACAAGGAAAGATATGAAAGAGATTATATAAGAATATAAAGTATAATTCGTGTTTACGTGAAATATTAATTATTATACTTACTTTGATTGAAGTAATACATAATTAAGAAGAGCATGAAGAAAGTTAGGATCAAGGACGCACCAATAGCTGTAATCCTTCGGTATATCATCGTTCGCTTACGGTAAAACTTTTTTCTAAAGGATACTCTCGCAATCTCGAAAAAATGTTTATCGTTAAAATCAAAACGATCGATGATATTGATTACCACTACGCTCGTCGATTTTTATTTTTCCACGTGTTCGATTTGCTCTCGACACAAGACCGTATAGCACTGGTTGCATTCGTTTTCTCGTTGCAAGCTCCAATTCGCACGCACACGCGCTCTTCGTCCTCGTGCAAGTCCTCCTTCCTTTCTCGGCGATTCGCATGATTTCATAGCAAATTTTGTCGCGATACGATTTTCTTTTCTTTTTTTTTTTTTTTTTTTGCTTTAAATATATCAAAGCGTAATGTAAAAAGTATGTTTATCACTTCATTTTATCGAATACGTTGCCATGGATTTTCACTTCTTCACGAATTTATTTTTAGTTTTCGTTTAGTAAATCTTTCTACTTTGTCCACACTTTCGATCTTTATATGCGAAGGTAAACATTTAAACTCGATTGGTTGCATTTAATCACTATACCTATAGAAGATATAACGGTATATGAGATAACGTTAAATGTATGTATTCTTTGATATATATATATATATATATATATATATATATATATATATATGTATGTTTGTGCGTGTATGTATATATTTCATTTTTTTTTATCACCGTATGTCATTATCAAAGACAATAGTAAAATATTTCTGAATTTATTCGTTTAGATTATTATCGTATATATTTTCAAAACCGAGAGAACATTTTATTCGTATATTCGAGGAAAACGTTTCGTCACGAACCATAATGCAGGGAAATAATTTTTCCGCGATACCTTTAACGATCCGTCCATCTTGCACGATTATTACAGCACGTTTCCTTCGAAACGAAAAACTTTTGTAAGAAATTACATTTCGTTGCACGTGTAAATCTCTTAGTTCGTGCCGACGCATAAACTATTCACCCGTATTCGGCTATTACTTGGATAACTTCACGAAGACGTACGAAACTAACGCAAGAATACGTAAACGATTCGTTAATAAAGAAACCTTATCGATCGTATATAATAACGTATCTACCTATCGAATACCTTTTTCTTTATTTTCGACGAAGGTTTCCTTTTAAGACGAACACCAAAAAATGTTTCAGTCTTTCAGCGACCTTTGACGAGCGAACTACCTCTAAAATCTTAAAACAATTTTATGAATTACTTAGTATCTATGGATGTAACAAAAAAAGAAAAGAAATAATCATTATTATATTAAAGAAAAAGGGGAAGAAAAAAGACGAACGAACGAAAAGAAAAAACATGAGAATAGAAAAATACGCGAAATTCTTTTACGACGAGAAAGTATTGACCTGGAGTAAAAGGCTTCTAACGTTACCGGGACTTTGGCCAGAGAATCCTAATTATTTTCGATTTTTTTTTTACGTAGTTTACGTCGTCCTATTCACCAGTTTAGAACTCATTGGACTTTTTCAAAATTTACACGATCTCGACAAAACGCTTCGAAACGTGACACTTTCCTTACCAACGGTATTAATCATCTTAAAAGCTTTAATGTTTCGATGGAAGATGCATCTCGTTTTGCCAATCTTGGAGATTGTCAAGAGAGATATATCCCGAGGATTATATCAAACGGATAATGAAAGAGAAAGAATCGTTTGGTATAATATGGCAGCTACTATGTTTACAACGTCCTCGGCAATATCCCTTTTCTTCGTTCCCACCTTGTTTTACTGCAAACCAATTTTCGAATGTATACTTTCCAGTAAGATTCCTTCTGCAATATTATCTACATATACATATATTTATATTCTGCGAACTCATTGAATGGAATCTTTTTCGTGTGATTATAGATCTTCAGAAAATGATCGTTATTATTAATTCGATTTCGATTGAACGTCGTTGATTTTAAATTTCTTATTTTTTGTTCTGTCTTCTTTCTTTTTTTCTTCCCTTGATTTTTTTCTTTTTTCTTTTTTTTTTTTTTTTTTTTTAAGAACACAAGATCGTTACTGCGATGGCAGCGATCGACGCGAATTCTTTAGGAAAATAATATATATCTCACTTTGTTGTTTCTTCACAGATTTCGATAATTGCACGCTCCCGTATGAGTTACCAGTACGAGTAAATTACGTCTACGAGGTGACAGATGCGCGTATGTACGCGATGTTCTGTATCTGGTTGATACCGGCCAGTACAGTGTTAACCGTAGGTGCAACTGGCGCGGACAGTCTTCTCGTCACTTTGACGTTTTATCTATGCGGACAATTATCGATTCTTGGAAATCGTTTGAAAAACGTTAATCTAGAAATGGGAAAGCACCATTGCGAAATGAAACTACTGATCGATCGACATGCCGAACTCGTAAGGTGAGATTCGATTTTGTTAGAGAGAAAGAGAAGAAAAGGAAGAAAAAAAAGAAAAGAAAAGAAAAGAAAAGAGAACGATGAGATAATAAAGCAAACGTGTTAAATTTATTTATTTATTTATTTATTTATTTTTTTGTTAGTTCTTCGGCGATCAAACATCATCGACGATGTATAAATTTTCTCTTATTCTCTTTTCCTCTCTTCAAATTTTACTGCGATTCTCTATGAGCACTTTTCTAAATTCTAAACATTTTTTAATTCGTTGAAAAGATTACGAGATACATGAAATCGTTGAACTGTTTGTTTTTTTTTTGTTGGCACAGCTAAAACGAAAGATTTAAATACTTTTATTGCAGGTTGGCTATGATTTTAAAAAATGCCTTCAGTATTCTAATGTTCGTGCAGACGTTAGGTTTAATATGTTCTCTCTGCGTTGTGGCTTACCAATTAATCACGGTAATTAACAATAATCTATATATATATATATATATATATATATATATATATATATATATATATGCAGAGAATTTATAGAATAAATGAAATTCTATGACTAGCGCGATTCGATAACTATAAAATATTAATATCGTTTTACTTCATTAAAAATTTATATAATGTAATGTTTAATAAAGATTACTATCTTTTTATTAATTCATAAAATGGGAAATGAATATGAATAATTTACAAATTTGAACGATTTCTGCCACGATCTGACATAATTCATTACATTTACATTTAATAAAATATTTAATATAATTAAATAGAAATACATGATTCTATGAAATAATTATATTATGAAAAATTATTACAAATAATTTTATTGAATACTTATATTTTATAAAATATTTTTTCTAATAAATCATTTGTGTTTCTGTGTGTGTGTGTGTGTGTGTGTGCGTGTGTGTATGTTTAGACGTCGGAGAATGGTAAGGATCTAAACACGGTACATTTCGTCTTATATTCCTGTGCAGTCGTACTTCTGGCGTTTTGTTATTGCTTTTTAGGAGAGTGTTTGATCGAGGAGGTGAGTTTTTGTTTTCATAGTAAAATGAACAAAAACAATATTAGAGATAAACGTTCAATATCATTTTTAGAGTAGCGCGATCGATTTGGGCTGTTACCTTACGAATTGGTATGAATTGCCCGCAAAAGAAATACGTTCGATGATGTTTTGCATCGCTCGATCGAGAAGGCCGTCTTATCTAACAGCTGGACAATTCTACGTTTTTTCTCTCGAGACTTTCGCAGTAGTAAGTTTGACGAATTTTCTTTTTTGTCAACGAACAAAAAAGAAATCCCTCTCTTCTTTTCTTTCTGTTTGTTTTTACATGCTGTGTCTTGTTTTATAGATCATGAAAGCTTCTATGGCATATCTCTCGGTTTTAAGGACCATCACGTAAAAATTGTGAAGTCAGATTAAATTTAGATCGAGATTTTTCTGCTTGTTAAAAATAAAATACAATACATGTATATATGTATTTATGTGTGTATACATATGTATATACTATATAATATACATTGTTTGTTTATAAATTCTTAGGATGATAGAACGATGAAAGAGTAGGAGAACGGGGGTGGGGGAGGAAAAAAAGATCAACGTTCTTCGCATTCCTCCAAAATTAAACACATCCTTTCTTTTTTCCTTTTTCTAATCGTGATCGATTTTGTAAGAATGCGATTGAGACGCCCTTTACTCTGTTGTTTCCTTTTTTTTTGGCTGAAGGAACTAAGAGAAAATTTATTTTTGTTTATTTCAGAAGTGTATACATACAGTGTACAATTTAGCGAGCTTAAAAAGATGAATTCTTTTGTGCTTCTCGATAAATAATTCGTTCCGTCTCTATTGCAATAGTTCGAAGCACGTTGGATTTTGCCGACGTTATTTCTACTTGGTGAACTTCGATTCGTTATAAATGATAATAATGATAGTAATAATATAATAATATTAATATTAATAGAAATAATAATAAAATATAATAATAATAATAATATTAATAATAATAATAATAATAATAATAATAATAATAATAATAATAATAATAATAGAAATAATATAATAATAATAATAATAATAATAGAAATAATAATAATAATAATAATAATAATAATAATAATAATAATAATAATAACAGAAATAATAATAATAATAATAATAGTAGTAATAATAATAATAATAATAATAATAATAATAATAATAATAATAATAATAATAATAATGATAATTAATAATAATTAATAACTTCATTCGTACGTACGATGTGCTCGATAAATCGATCGAGCAGTGTCATAGTAGTTACATTTAAAACACTTTGTTTGAACATTTTTGACGACACTAATTAACATTACACATTTGTTTGTTCATTTGTTGTGTGTCAGTTTTTTTTTTGTTATTTTCATTTATTTTCTTTCTTACACACACACACACACACAAACACAAACACACACACACGTACAACAAGCGCACGCACGCTATTATCTCTCTCACTTGTCATTTCGCCGTCTTTCGCATGCTAAATATGTATCACAATAATATCGTATAAATCGTTCGTATAAAAGAAATCGTGCAAAGAATTTATCTAGCGCATCGTACGAGATACAAACGATTTACAAATTTTTAACACCACGATATCGAATCGATTAAATTATTTTGTTCTCGTCATTTTATTCATTCATAGTTTTGTGAGTTCGTGCATATGTGTGATACGCACAAACAAATCTAGATACACGCATTCGCAAAAATTTCACTCGTACTTTATTCACGCTCTCTCTCTCTCTCTCTCTCTCTCTCTCTCTCTCTCTCTCTCTCTCTCTCTCTCTCTCTCTCTCTCTCTCTCTCTCTCTCTCTCATCGTAAAATCGTATTTTTAATCACCGCGAACTTTGTGTGTGTATATCTTCTACATGCGTTCACGATGTATTTTACGTATATGCATTATTTATGTATGTGTCTCTCCATATGTATGTGTGTGTATATATATATATATATACATATATTATACATACATATATATATATATGTGTATATATATATATATTCGGTATGTAGCATATACTGAATTTAATGGTATGTGTTTGTTATGACTGTAATATAATACGTGTATGTATATCTACTATCCGCCTGTATATATGTATGTATACTTGTGTTCGTGTGTGTAATAGTTAGATTTATAAATACAAGGACAATGTCCGACGCAATCTAGGCGAGACACGAGATCGTGCTGTGTGTCGGCTGCTACATATGTGATAATATGTCTCGCAAGAAATTCGTTTAATTTTGTTTTGTATGTTTTGTACACTGAAAAAAGAAAAAAAAAAAAAGAGAAACTTAGATTCACCTTCAGCACTTTTTTTCGTTTTTTTTCCGTTTTTTTTTTATTTTTTATTTTTTTATAGAAGAGATGGAGAGGAAGGAGCCTCGTCGAGAAGGATGAGAATATGACACGGTAATGGGTGTAAGAGTACAACGCTTCTTCACTAATCGAATAAATCGAAAGCCTTGTTGTCATAACCTTGGCAAATAGACGACATTTTCTGTAAGGGAATCGATATAGAAATGGTGGGTAGTGGGTGGTCTGAAGATGTGATACAGACATGTCTATCTCACGTTCCATATATTTTTTACAATGTAATAATAACCGCACGAAGTAAAGCGAAGAAACAAAAATATAGAAGAATAATAAGAAAGAAAAGGAATTTTTAAGTTAGGTTATCGAACGATTTTTCAAAAAATAAAAAAGAAGAAAAAAAAAGAAACAAAAGAAAAAGAAAAGTAAATGATAAAAAAGGAAATAAAATAAAAATATAATACAAGTGCACTACAAACTTTGTTGACATTTTTTCTTCACGAAGATGAGATGCATGTACAGTAAGTTTTTGTTGTTTTACAAAACAATTGTTAGAGTAGATATCGATGACAATAATGAAAATATAATTAAAAATTGTATAATTTCGTAGAAATTATAATAACAAGTTTATCGTAATATAGGCAGCATAATCTCGTTCTATTTTTTCGTTGAGCAGGTTCTCTTTAAGGTTCTTTTTACAATTAGAACTGTTGTCGAGCAAAAATAAAAAGGATCAATTCTTAATTTGTAGAAGTATGATGTAATAAAAAAGAAAAGAAAAATGAAGAAAGGAATATTATGTGATGACACATAGTGATATTTATAACTGCGAGAACACAATATATATGTATATACATATATTATATATATATATATAATATATATATTATATATATACATATAATAAATGTGCAATCAAAAAATGACAGTAGTGTGTTCTTTCTCTTCTCGCGTTTTACACAGTACAACGCGACAGAGTACTGTAAAAATATTCTATTTTTCTTTTTTTCTTTTACATTCATATCATTCATGAAAGTAAAAAATACTAATAAAACATCAAATATCTAGGGACGTTTGATTATCGACATGCCTTTAACACAGATTTCAAGGAATGAAAGTGTATGATCGGAGAGGATTGGAATTAATGGTTGTAACTATAAATAACTAAGGACTGAAGGCAGTTTCAACATCTGATAAAAAACCCACCAATTATACAATAAGTGATGTGAATCATGCAGATGCCTTGTTTTATAGTTAGGGCTATACGTACGTTTTTAGGAATAAAGACTAAAAAGCGATTTTATACGAAATTTATTTGCGCAACAGAATATTTAGCAAAATAGTCAATGGTCTACTTAGATGTTTCATTTACAGAACCGTACGAAGTTCGTTTACATATTACATTCATAGCCCCTGTAAATGAAACATGGATGTATTATGCCAATGCCAGTGATTTCTGATCACAGCATGACGATTTCATCGTAAAGAGACCATATTACATAGAAAACAAAGAAACACAAAAAGAGAGGGGAAAAAAAAACTAGCGCTTACATAAAATAATATTTGATCTAAACTTACACTGCAATATCTATACAAATTATACTAAATTAAGAAAAGAACGTCGTTTTATTATATTTCTAAAGTTGAAACGCGACACGCATAATGTTATAGCTTTGTTACAACAACAAAGGAAAGCTAGGACATTATTTGCAGTGTCAACTTTAGAAATATAAATTGTTTTCTTTTCATAGGACGTTATTTGACTATTTACAAGAGATATTTTTTCTTTTTATTTTTTGCTTTTTTTTTTCTCTTCGACTTTATTTCTTTTTATATTTTTTATTTTTTTGAAGCTAAATTATAAGCTTGGCACGTTATAAGAAATAGCAGAAAAAAGACAAGTACTTATAATTCTATGAGCTAAAGAAATGTATTGTGTACAAGAATATACTTCTCTTTGCATAAGTAATATTGCTATTTTTCTTTTACTTTAATGCATTTCCTTAGACTTTGAACTGTCTTTTTTATGCGGCCAAGAGAGAGATACCTTAAGAGATATGTACAAAATGGAATAAAAAAATAAAAATATTAGTCCGAAGGGCAGCGATAAAATTTTCACTTAGTCATTAAATCAAAATCGTTATGTTTAGCGATCGAGTGAAAACACTGACACTGGCATAACCGTACGGGCTTTTTTTTCGTTCCTAATTGCTCCCATTGACTCGTGACGATAATTCTATAAACACTAAGATTATAGCGCGTCTTTCACATATAATCGCTTATCGATTGATTCCAACGGGTAGCTTTTCCAGGCTGGTATGTCTGGTCTGTCTGTTTTTTCTTTCTTCAATCTATGATGTTGCTTTGCTTTTATGTAACGTGGGACACTTACAGTGGACAGTGGATGGTTTTGCGTGAAAAGTGCTTACAGTCTAGATGGCCCAGAAGAACATCTGTGGATCGGTGTGAGGTAGTAACTTTTTAGTGGTCAAGTACATACATATCCTTCTTGCGCTACTGTAGATGCGTTAATAGGCCCTTCCTGTAACATTTGAATTAATAAAAAATGTATATATATATATAATATGTATATATAAATATATTATATATATATATATATATATATATATATATATATATATATGTACATGTCTATACGTATGCATATATACATTTATATATATATTTACATATAAATGTATATGTGTATATATATATATGTATCTATATATATATATATATATATATATATATATATATATATATATGTTATAAAGCATATAGTTTTACGTAGCGACGTATTTAAAAAGCGTTCGAAAGAAGCGGAAGAGTTGGTAACGTCTTATTTCAAACATCCGCTCCTTACCTTTGTCCTGCAGATAATTTTTATCGCGTAACAACGTAACCCTTCCAAAATAGTTCTGAAATAATCTGACCTACTATTCTCTATATTTACATGTAGTTACCTAATCCTGTTTAATGATGTCTATTGTTCATTATATGTACAATGTCTTACGTCCTTAGCAGTTGTTAGAGTCTGTTTGTATTCTTCCAAGCTAAACCCAGAGTTGCTATCGTCTCCGCATGATTGAACCACTAACGACCCGTCTTCCCCCTGAACATTTTATTCGAACGTACGGTATACAAACATAATACTCTAGTAATACCACCTATCTCTATCACTCTGTGAGAAGTACAACGTACCTGAGTTACTTGTTGGTCGTTTTCATTAACTTTTCGTTTTTTTGAAAATGTTTCGAGACTTTGATCCGATGGTCTCTTTCTATTGGTGACCTGGTCTCCTTGGTTTCTTGGGGAAACGCCGCCATTGTTTCCGTTGCCCGCTATGTTTCCATTTCGGTGAACACCGCCGGATACCTGAACAAAAAAAATGCATATTTTTGTAATGAAAAATGATTCAAATCGATAAGGTATCAAGAAAGTATGAGAATCAAATATAAACCTTTCTCTCTCTTTTTAATAATGAAGGAGAGACGTATGTGTTTAAGTCTCTCCTCTTGACATGCTTCGCTTCTATCCACATGCCCTCCTTCAGCATTTTTATTAGTTCGGCTTGCCTTTCGACTAAAATTGTTATTAAATACGAATTAGTTAATAATACATAATGCGATAATTGTACTATAGTAAAATTCTTAACAATGACATATGTGACATATGTACTTACTTGCGTCTACGAATGACTTTATGTCATATGTCAGATCAACATTTAAATTTTCACTCTTCGCGAAGAGCAAACCGATGAACCACATCGAACATTGTCTCCCTGGCTCAGGTTCCAACGGTGGAAAAGCTTCAGGATTAACATGTGCCAGAGTAATGTGGGCATTTCTTTCCAATGTTCCTGTTAAAAAGAATTAGGATTTTGCCAGATTGGCATCCGCGAATTATTAGTATTGAAATAAGAGGAATAACGAAAATTGTAGTTTTATATTTACTATTATATTAATAAGTAGATAACAGATAAAGACGGTTTTATTTTTACGCTTTGTAGTTGCTGCATATAATCCTGTGATAAACTAATATGAACATAAAACAGAGCTATTTTGGAAAATGTTTGAAATAATGAACTTACGTCAAATTTTATGTTAATTAATGAATAAAAACAATTAAAAAATATCAATGAAATATCTTTTATGTAAATTATTTACTATATCTATAAATATAAATAAATAAATATATATATATATATATATATATATATATATATATATATATATATATATATTTATAGATATAGTAAATAATTTATATATATATATATATATATATATATATATATATATATATATCATCTTACCTATTAGATGACGTATTTTGGATTCGACCAGTCCACACCATTCAAGCTGATCTTCTGGTGTTAAACTTCTTGCCAACAATACAATATAGTGTTTGTATTTATAGAAAAAATTTGGAGGTTCGAACAATTTGTCCCAAGTCGCTTTTCCCATAATAATTTCTTCCGTTATAGATAAGCCAGTTTCAAAAGCTTCTTGCATGATAGTTCTGGTTGACACGGAGACATTGAATGTTGAATTTTGTTGTGGGTATGCCGGAGTAATTATTGGCATTAAATGATATCTATCAGCCATATATACCTGTCAAATTTATATATATATATATATACATATATATATGAATATAATTAATTTATATAAATATATATTAAAGCTATCTACAATTATTTCTTTAACAGTGAAAAAATACTATAAATTATATAAGAGTTACAGTTGTAACAATTGCCATAAGAGCATTTATTGGGATAAGTGAAATTACTGTGTAGAAAAACATTAAAAGAACTTAAATACTTACTCTTGGATCCCATACAGTAAAGCCTAAATTGACAGTATCGGGTTGTTTTAAGAGGACAGGTTGTGGCCATTTCCATTGAGAAAATACAAGAAAAAATTTTTCTATTAAAGTTGCAGCTACAGCATTAGGATAGAGTTGACACGTACGAGCAACTAGCATTGCCCAAGACACACCACCAAGATACCCTAATACATTGCTATAAATTCCGTGTCCTGAAAAATATGAATATAAGAGAAAACGTTTAATTTACTATTTTTATTATAAAAATCTTAAATAGATAACTACCATTTATATACTTACTTTTAGCCCATAATTTTATAGCTCTAAGCGCCAATCTGAAATTTTCTATATTAGGTACTAAACGTAAAATTTCATCTGTTACTCTACACCCATTTAAACTTCTCACACATTTGGGATCAAGATTTTTTAATAACATATCATCCCTGAGATCCTGTAAATAAAATGTATACCTGAATTAATATTTTTCATATAATATAAGTTTAAATTCAAATTTTGTTTATGAAATTGATAAATCACATACCATAGTGTCTGGGATTTCTTTTAATGCTAACTTTGCGAATAACATGTCAATTTCAATGCCATCAAAATTCATTTTTATGACGGGTACAAAGGCTTCTTCTACAGCCTATAAATAGAAAGACAATTATTAAATAATTGTATATAAGAAAAATCATGGTAAACATGATACTATAGCAAAGTCACAATATGGGTTTTCTTTTTATAAACAAACAAATTGTAATCCTTCTAATAATCTTTTACACAGTCCTACTATTCTACAATTACATGAAAAGATAAAATTTATATAAACACAGTATTAAATAGCAATCATATTATTAATTTTACATACCCTCAAATCTGTGACCTCTTCTTGCATTTTTAATAAATCAAAAAAGGATGAAAAATAATCCGATCTATTTATGTGCCTTGGGACAACACATAACGCATCAATATCAGCACCTTTGTGATGAACGCCTAACCTATATGAACCAAAAGTGTATATTTTTCCGCCAACTTGATCTGCAACATTAGGTGGCATATTTCTCGCAATACTTTCATCTCTAATCCATTGCTTTACCAAAGCATTTAATTTGCTGTAAAATTAATATAAGATATTAATAACAATGTTCTTCTTATAATCGGTTCATATATATTATTTCAATTCATATATTTATTCATTAATTCAAATGTATTTTACCTTAATATTTCCATTCTATGATTTAACTCTTCCTCAGATTCAAAGACATTATATGGTTTTAATGCTTCTTTCAATTCATTTGTTCTAATAATATCACTAGGTTTTGGTTCAGCTACACTAATAGCCGACGTCATCCCCAATGTACGAAGGTTCTTTTCACTGGACATATTGTTGGTATTAGATTGAACTGGTTGGGTTGGCCACATTTTGGATTTATTAGTTTTCGTAAGATTCTGCAAAAGTAAATAATTGATTTTGTATAAATAGTCTAAAGAAGTTTCTAACATAAAGATATTATTTGAAACAAAAGAGTATAGTATATATGAAAAGGGAACAAGCAAATCTTACAAATAGAATTTAACATGCATACACGCAGAATATACCTATTATAATAGGATACTCTTTTTTTAAGAAGCTTTATTATTGCTTTATCATCATTAAAATGTTGAAAAAAAAAACCTAATATTCAAATCTACTTAATCCAATTGAATTATACCTTACTAAGAGATAAAAAGAATCAGCGAGTTTCTGATTCTTACCGCTTATTGTTCTGTCAAAGATACAGATACATGTTGAAGATAAAAAGCGAACGTTTTGATCGCGTTGTCAGGTTATAAAAACCCGAAATGCCTGCATTAAGGAAGCATAGGGCCCCTATAAATGATCTCAGCCGATTCCTGAAAAGGGAATTGTACCCCTAACGTAAAATGCAGGTTCTTAGGGCGTCGCTTAATAGCGAACCAATGTGAAGAAGTTGTAAACAAATTAGAAGGAAGCAACAAGAACTCATAAAGAACTATGTCCGCAGTTCGTAGATCGTTCGCGTCGGACATGCATTCGAATGCGCGAATAAAAGAAAATATTCGAATTTCTTTTTCGAGATATCGCACTGTTCACTTCAAGCCACCCTGTAAGCACCCGAGACTTCTTCTACTATTCTCAAAGTAGTAAATAAATAACGTAACGGTTTCTTATTTTTCCTTTTCTCTAGTCGAAAATAATGAATAACACGTATCCTCGTACTACACCACCTACACTATAAACATGGCGTCCTCTGACGGCTTGCTTCGACCATGAGATATTCCGCTAGTTGGTGGCGTACTTGGTTAGCGTCGGTTTAGGAACGATCGTCGCGCCATCTTTATTAATTATAAATCACTTGATATATACATATTAAAATGTGTGTATTGGGTTTACATTGACTAAGTGAATTTTACTATTCATTTCAATTTTCTTTTTATATCCAATTAGAAAGTCTAAATAGTTAAGTGAAAAGATAATAAAGATTTCAAACAATTAATACGAATATTCATTGAATAATCGAAGTTACTTTCGAGTATTCTTTCGATTATCGAACGTACATTGGAAGTAAAGTCGAATCAGATTGTCGTAAGTTTGAAAAGGGTAGCACAGGCTCGCAGAAGGAAAGATCAACGCTAATGGCAATTATTTCGTGTTCTTAGAGGATTTAATGAAATATTTTAAGCGGTAACAATTATTTATCTTTAATATTTATTTTATATTCTTACTAAAATGTTATCCGATTATTTATATGTATATATATTTGTTCTTTCGATCTAAATTATACTATATTTAGGTTAACGGTAACTTACACAACGATTGTTCACAAATTCTGCATATATAGATATTATTTAATAAAAAAAAAATAGTTTTTTCTTTTTATGTTCATTAATAGTTCAAACTGAAGAAGTTTTACTTTTAATCTATCGAACTTTAAAAATCTTAACCTTGATACACATACACACGTATGAAGTGTGTATCATATACACATACACATATATGTAGAAAAGTGATTGAATTGATAGAATCATATAATATAATTTAATCAACTTGTATTTTCTTAAAACTCATTTCTTTTACAAATTGAAGTTCATATCTATATATAGAGTACATTATTACAAGACTACTACCATTTTAATTACTTTCGTTTTTAACAAATCGACATTAATTTTCTACTCGTTCTTTCATAATCAATTTTAATGAAAAAGCTACTAGAATCAGGAAAAGTTTTTTTCAATATTAGCTCGAAAGAAAAAGAAGATACACATGTATGAATAACACACGTAATATATTTTTTATATAATATGAAGTTTTTCAATAATAGTTACTGAACATCTTTTTTCGTTTTTCTTTTTTTTTCATTAAGCGTTCTTTTAATTTAGAAATTAAATAAAAAATTTTTATATTTTTATTGTGTTTGCGTCTATGTCTAACATATAGTATGATCGGTCGCAAATATGTATGAAACACAATATCGGTAAAATGGCAATTATAGTTCTTTTTGCACGATAGCATCCTTTTTTTTCATTTTTAATAACATTTTCACATAATTGCGATTCAATTTCGTTAACGACCGATCGAATTTTGTTTTAAACCTTCAATAATTTGCGGATTTTTTGCGTAAACTAAACTTTTGATATAGACCAAATAATTATAAAATAATTATAAAATAATTTAACGGCGACAAATCGAATGATTTTAGCGATTAATTCATATAATTACGTGAAAGAATTTTGCCACTAAACTTCGATCAAAAATGCTATGATAATCATTTGGCCGATTGTGTTTCATATAGTTATTATAATCGATAATACTATATGTGTCGAGTAAGAAATATTTAAAAGAATTTTTTTAATATAAATGCTTTATTTAGAAAAATATTTGGTAATTCTTATTGAAAAGTCCTATATTATTTACTATATAAATGTATTTCATATATTTATATACAAAATGTGTAAAAATCAATGTATATTGATCTCTCGGTTTATGCAGAATATTCGTACGGAGTGATTTTATTTTATAAAAAAAAAATATATTCTTTAAAAATATGTATTTTTTTCACAGAATTACAAAAAAAAAAAGAAAATGATAATTTAGAAAAATTATGATAACTTTTATTCGTTGTCACCGACGGTATAATACTTTTAAAAAATCAAGTATTTTTTAATGATATTTTTGCGATTTCTAAAAATATATTTTAAGTCACTGCATTTCCTTTAATTCATATTTTATTATATATAATTTTATACGAATAAATGATTAATTTTGTGATATAATTTGTGAAATTATATACGGTTCGTTCCGTACCACGGTATTTGTCGTATTTGCAAGAAATGCGGAGAAATTAATTTTTTATCGTTTGTACGTTCATCAAAGTCAACCAAAAAATATTAAAGTGATGCAATTATTACGATCAAATAATAATTTGCAACTCAACCCGACATATAATAAATTCAATAAATATTGTAAAAAATATATTTTCTAATCACATAAAAATAAGATCGTGTAAACTAAAAACGATATAAGAAAAAAAAGTTTTCGTAAACTGAGATATCAATGTATGGAAATTAAAAAATTATGGAAATAAAAAAGGACAATTTTTTCTATATTAATTAATACTTAAAATTGAAGAAGGTTTACTTTCCGTTCTTGTAATAAATATCAGGATTTTTAACTTCAGTTTTAATACACGTATAATTATGTAAATTTCGAATATGTTTATATTGAAATAAAAAAATTTATTTATATAATATATGAGCTGTGGTCTCGCGTATTGAAAGAGAAAAATCGAAGATGAAGGATACGATGAGAAAGTAAGAGAAAAAAAAGATTTTAAACGATTTTACGAAGGAAATTTAATGGTGGAATTTTAATAGTGGATTCGTATAGAATAGCCGAATTTCACATTCATTATCAAGAATTAAATTATACGTTCAATAATTATTAATACTCACAGTATCTCCTATTTGATTTTTCTTAAATTCCGACCAGTTTTTCGGTTTATTGTTGAATTGTACGTATTTATAACGATCTTTCTGATTCGTATGATACGTTCTTTCTTGATTTTTCTTCCACATTTTGTACACTTTTACTTCAACTTTGTTACTGTTCTGCATTTCTTGACGATTTTTGAAACTGATGTTTCACGAAACTTATTTTTCTTCCTTATGAACGTTGCTTATAGCGTTGAATAATCAAACTGACGGTCCACTAAACATTTGTTTGCCTTTATACATTAGCTAAAGATTATTAGGCACCTTGTCTCATTTCTGATTGGTCAATTCATTCAATTGGTACTTACTACCTGAAACTTCGTAAATAGATTTGTCTGGTTACCGCTTTCTGATTGGTGCAAACCTTTGTTACGCCTACTTCATCCCTTCGTCAACACTGTTGTTCTCATTCTTGTTTTTCAAAATATTAGGCCATAATTTCCACAAATATTAATATATATATATATATATATATATATATATATATAAATACTTTAATAAATTATAAATATAGAATATATATAAAATAATATAAATAATTACATAGAATATAGAATTAGTTTTTTTTTATATTTTTTATATTCTTTTGTTCTTGTTATCTACAGGTAAATAAAAGGTTAATAGAAAGAAAAAATAGTGAGTGATAATAGATGACGTCAGCCACTTAACAAAAATATGTTGGCGACTAAGGAAGAAATCGTTTTTCAATTTGTTTTTATTGTAAAACCTCTTTGGAATAAAACTTAAATAGATAAGATTTTGAATATTTACGCGAATTAAGAAACATCAGGTTGTTTATTTCGTAATAAAAAAGTTTACCTATTCTAACACAATAAAAAGAACGAATTGAAAAACAATTTCTTCTTTGGTCGTTAATATATTTTGGTCAAGTGGCTGATGTTATCTATTTTTACTCACTGTTTTTCGTTTCTATTCGCTATTGTGTACCTGCAGATAACAAGAATGAAAATACATATAGATATGAAAAAAGAAACTCGATAAGCCTTTTATTCCTTAAATCTGTGATACTTGCTGATATAAAAATTTGTAGTTATCGAAAGATGGAAATACATATCGCATTTGAATTGAAATTTGTAAATTTTTCCGATATCATGTCAGTTTCGAACATAATTGTGTTTTGCTGTTTGATATATACATATATAGGGTGTCTCAGCTAAAGCAGGCCGCCTAATCGGTATTTTTTTACCCTATAAACATGTATTTTTTATATTATACCTTGTAGCGGATAAAAAAATACATTTGAGTATACTTGTATACTGCTTCATATAATTGATCTTACTTTTCTCCTTTTTTTCCTTAATCTGAGAGAAGAAGTTTGTCTTCTTCAATTTTGATTAAAGTTAATGTATCGTTATGAGCGATATTAAAAAGATCGTCTAGTGAATCAACAAATTTCTTTTCTCTTCTTTCTTTTTTTAATTCACTTCGATGTTTTTAAGTCTAATTTTGTTACAAAGTTAATAATTTTGCGACATTACTTTACGTTTTTATTTTATTTTTTTTTAAGGGGATACGTGCTTAATTTCAAAAAACTTTCACTTCTTGTATCGTTATTGCCGCTCGATCGAAAATTCAGTTTTATTCTTTGTAGATTTCAAAGGAGCTTACAAACAACTTTTCTACTACTTGGAAATTTTCAAGAGATAATTTAACTTTTTAGTATTTCTTTTGAAAATTTACTTTTTTTTAAAATATAATCCTGCAATATGCACATGTCCAAAGTCCAACAAAGAGCAAAAAATAAACCTATTATCACTGACACCACGTTTAGATACCTTTATTTATGACAGTGTATTAATTAATTTACTACGGTCGTCGCAGGTAGAAAGTTAGAGATTAGAGATTAATGATTATATTGTATACTTTAGGTATGTAACTCATATATCAGTTTAAAAAACATATTACTTCGGTATTTCATAAATCTAGTACCAAAGAAATTCCAAGATTTTGTATACCTACATTTTTGAAGGTAATAAAGAGATATTATTATTGTACATTTTCCAGTATGCAATATTTGTGTAGGGTCGAGAAGGCTGGGGAGAGTTGGTGGGAGAGAATGAGGGAGTTTTTAGGGCAAGGAGGGGTGGGCGAATGGTGGATGAGGGAGCTTAAGAGAAAAAGAGGGGAGGAAAGAGAGAAGGACGAGGGGGGGGGAAGTGTGAGTATGGAGTGAGGTGAATGTACGTGTGTGCCGGAAGCCAAGGCGATGGTTAGGGATTAGCGCTCTCTCCCTCCCTCTCTCTCTCTCTCTCTCTCTCTCTCTCTCATTTAGTCATTAGTCATTTTGTCGTTTTTAGTTGTCAAGTCATTTTGTTACGTTGTTATTTTGTTATTTGGTTATTTCATTTTATGTTATGTCATTAGTATTTTATGTTATTTTATGTTAGCTTTATGTTGATTTTAATATTAATTAGTTATTCAGTTGTTAGGTTAATTTATTAAGTTCACCAGTATGTAAGATAATTGTTAATTATAATGTAGTTTTAGTTAGATCTAAGATAATTGTCAGGGTAGGCATAGGTGTTGAGGATAAGAGAGATTTACGTACGGATATAAGAGGTTTGGATACGCTCCTCTGGAAAAGCGCCTTCAAACCCTGAGGGGAGGAATAAAATATCTATTTATCTATCAGTATGTAACATTTGTATATCTGACGGGAAAAAGTTGCATATATATGTGTGTGTTACATTTATATAATCTATTTCATTATTATTTAATATTATATTGCATTATATAATAATATAATATACATTTTTATTATTATTATTATTATTATTATTATTATCATTATCATGATTATTATTTTTCTTCTTTTTTCCTTTTATTTTATTTTATTTTTTTTTTTCATTACAAATTTTTTTCATCGTGGCGATTAATTATTAATTTTCTGCTTTTTGAATAGAATATCTGCACAAAGACGCAAGTCGTGAAAAAACATAATATTTTATACTTAATTATTGTTTCCCTCTTCGTCAGTAACATTCATCATTTACAAAAACTGAAAAATGTTTTGATATGTACTTACATTCCGACAGCCGATTTCACTTTCCCTTAAGAAAATATATAATCCTATTATTATTGAAACTAACTCGTAAAATAAGGTTTCTAATGTATAACGGGTTTGCCGGTTAGAAATACTGTTAGACAGAACTTAATTTATGGATTAGCCTTACAATAGTTTTGGTTTTGACACAAATTTATTTCTGACGTATCTATTATTCTACAAAGTCCATTTGTACTCATAGTTGTATGGTTTTTCTTATTTTTATGGTTATCCTTTAGATTTACATTTATTTTCTCTGATCTTAACGATTCTCTAATCTGTTGATTCTCTAATAAATTCCCTATCGTTTGAATAGATAGAAACGTCCTTTATTTTTAAAATAGAACTCTGCAGAAAATATATCTGTACATACAACTTTGCTTCTGGTGTTTTCGATTCGTGGATCGCTTCAAAAGATGTCCAGTGTTTTCAACACGGGATTCGTACGCTGCCCGAAAGATGGAAGAAAGTAGTGGTCAGCAATGGACAATACTTTGGATGATAAATGTATAAACATGTTTTTATAAAGCCTCGAATTTTGGAAAGATAACGGCGGAAGCAAAGTTGTACACCTATTAAATTAGATATTAATGCTCCTTAAACTGTGAATTATGAATTGTATGAAAGTTTATAGGATTTTCAATCATCATTGTAATCATCGACGTCAATCATCGACGTAAACATTTATTTTATTACAATATTTACATTTATTTTACATTTATTTTACATTTATTTTAATATTAAAATTTTGCATATAATATCTACATTTCTGTTTCTATGTGTGTGTGCGTGCGTGTGCGTTTTAAATACACGTACTAGAAATAACTCGATCGAAATATTTTCTTTCGTTTTCGAGTTATCGTAGAACGAAATCACGAAAGTGACGAACGCTCGTAAAAATTAAATGCCTGGAAATTCTAGGCTTTGGGTTCTCGAATGATGATTGGATCCTTGATCGAGTTACTTCTTTCTCTCTCAGGATAGACCAAGGCAGATCATCTCCTAAACGTTTAACGAGCCTACGAGGACCTATAATGATAAATTTTTTTCGCAAATCTCGTTACTCGGAATAGTGGGATATGTACTTACTTTAATTATCTCAGGACGAAACAGAATGGCGTCTCTCTTATTTTGAACATTCAATCTTCGTTACAATCGACTTCTTAATCTCGTCGTACCGTTATCCTTTCTTCTTTTTTTTTGTGTTTTTTTTTTGTTTTTTTTTTATAGATTTTTTACATTTATCGACATCATAATCTAGGGTGGACTTCAGTTTTCTTCAACGATTTACATGGGTAATCTTATTTTCTTTTCGAAATTTCTGTCACAAGTGTACTTTGACAAGATTGCTGTATCAACCCAACGCTTAACCAGTATCATTTACTGTAGGCAGATTATAGTAGATATAATTATCATAGAAAATGCATTTTAATTATCGGAAGGGTGTAACTATATGACGTTCCTTTTATTTCGCACGTTCGTCATCATTAGAAACAATTTTTAATCTCGTTATTTCGTTATATTTCTATTTCTTTTTTTTTTTATTTTCTTTTTTGAAGATTTTTTTTCTCGCTTTTGAAATGATTCTCATAGAAAATGCATTTTAATTATTCGAAGGTGAAGTAAAATGGCTTCACTTATTTCACACGTTCGTTTTCATTACGATAACTATTTTAATCTCGTTAATTCTTTTCTATTTTTATTTATTTCTTTTTTTATTCTTTCTCTTTTTCTTTTTCTTTTTTCTTTTTTTACAAATATAGTTTTGCATTCGATCGAAAAGATTTCTCTTTATTCTTTAAAATGAAGCGTTTGATTGTGATACGTGGCACGTTATTTAAACGCTTTGCGTATAAATTCTCCGTGTAAAACGGTAATTCGTTTTATAAGCGTTGTTAGATGAAGCGTGAAATCGGCACAAGTACACTCTATATTGACAGATCACTCATACGATCTAGAATATATGTTTTATTACGATCGTAGTTAAAAGGCGGCTTATGCGTAATTATTCCTGTGAAGTGGTATAACAATGAATTTCGATAATCGTCGATTATTTTGTCAATAGAATTCGAATAGGTTAGTTTAAACTATTACTAGATAGATAAACTCGATCGATCGATAATAGAATCTTTAATGGGTTACCTTTATAACAATTAGGCTTATTTCCCTATAGAGTTTGCTAACTACGATATTACAATATTCATATTGAGTGAGTAAACACAAAAGCAAGTAAGTTAGTGTATTGAACGCTTTTCGAAATAGATTGTGAAAGTCTAGCCAATATATAATGATTAGTATATTGGATCGAAATTATCGGCTGTCTCGTTAATGCGTCGGCATATACCTACATACATGTACATGTATGTGTGT
>OU964965.1:6319463-6329463 GCA_918808275.2 Dolichovespula sylvestris
TTCGAATGGATCTTTGACTATTATTGTAATCAGGTGTTAAATGTTCGATCAAATAATGTGGGTGTGTGTGTGTGTGTGTGTGTGTGTGTACATATAAATATATACATATATTATACGTATGTATGTATGTATCTTCGTAAAGTTACAGAGACGAGGACATAAAATTTTCTTTCGTTCTTGCAGCGACTACAATTTTTATTAAAATTGTTCCGTGAGTATGAGGAAAAGAGGGACGAAATTTTCAGGCAAAATGCCACGCAAAAAGAAATTACGTTTCATTGGAGCAACCGTGTCTGGCTCGCGTCTGTTACACTTACCTATACACATATAACACATACGTATACGTATATAAATACATAAGTATGTATACTAACCACATACAAGTGTAGCCACTAGCTTTTATACGAATTCACGCTTATCCCTTAATCATATTTCGCACTCGGGATTTTTCCGCACCCGGCCAATTTTCCCAACGATGAAACGAGTTTTTCCATATTTCCGTGGCCGCTCGCTCGTTATCCGCGCATACCGACCGCGGAAACTCCTACTCCCCTACCCTTTTCCGTTTTCTTCATCATTGCGAATACTATCGGTCTTCATTTATGCAAGTCCATGCTCGAGCAGCTGCCTCTAACGAAACTCGCTCAAACTCACTCACCGAAAAGCGTAAAAACATTGGCGAGAAGGATAAAATAGATTTGGTGCCATTTAAATTATTCATTTACTGGAAAAAAATAAAAAGAAAAAAGAGAAGGATAAAGATCGAGAGACCAAAAAGAAATAAACGATTCATTGTTACAATTGAAGGAACGACCGTGAGAATTTGCGAGTTTTATTACTCTCCTTGGTAAACAATTGTTACGCTGAACAGATTTACGTTCAAGTAAACATCAATCACTATCTGTCCTTCAAATGCCAATCTTTGCGTTAACATTCGTCAGTCTTATTCGGGATCCCGTAGGATCATTATCAAGAGGTTAATTCGTGTTTCTAGAGTTTCTTCAGTAACGAAGTACAACTGAATACAACGAAATTAGACGCATACATACCATACACACATACATACCTACGTACATAGGACAGATACGTGTACTTACAATGTAAGTAATTCGGTGCGAGTTTATTTCAGTTTAAGGGAATATAGCGAGTGTGTATGTGTTAACCAAGGCTACAAAAGTCACCGAATTTCGAATGTAATCATCGTATCGAGCTTCAAATATAGTGAAGACAAAGGCTACTCGTAATTAACGGAGAAGTTAACGTAGCGAAAAGTGGAATGGTTAAAGGGAAGCAATACGAGGAGAAGTAAGGAGATAGAGAAGATGGCGGGAGGGAAGGTGAGTTTGAAGGTATCTCGTGAGTAAATAATACTTAGATATTGTGCATCGTAAGTCTACGATTTCTGTAAACATTTATTAAATAGAAGTACGAAATTAATTCTATAATCGCTAGATAGTTAACTTTTACATTTCTATAATATTTTAACTACGTTATTGTTCTGTTATTCTATTCCTTTCTTTTTGTTTTCTCGAAACAAAAACGCTCGAAACGAAAAAGTTGATGTAAATTATTTATTTCTAAGAAATTATTTATTTCTAAGAAGATAAATACAAATTCAAAAGTAAATCGTAACTTAGCTTTAACCATAATAGTACGTAAAAACTCATAAAATTTTTATATTGCTTTATTATTGTTGCATATAGTTAGGATTATATTATCCTCGCTTTCTCTTTTAGTTTCTTTGGGGAAACCCGATCCTCCCGCCCCCATCTTCTTTCTAATCCTCTCACCCATGCCACTTCTTTCACATAGAATTTTATAAAAATTTCGTTCATCCATACGAACGACTGATGAACAAACTTTCCAAAGTCCGTTTTCATCTACAAAATTTTCAGTTCTGTTTGTTTATTTGTCCCTCTTTCTCTTTTTCTACTTCTCTTGCCAAACTTTTTGGCATACTTTTGCTATTATAATTATTTAGTTCTGTTCAAATGGACTGTTTAATTTATATAAATAAATAAATAAATATATATATATATAATTAAATTTATATTATTCGTTTATTCGTTCAAAGTATTTTGTTATATATTATTTGCGAGAATCCAAGCATACTTTCAAGAAAAACTTTCACTTTTTTCTCACGTTTTCCCTTTCGTATCTTACCTTCTCTCTAATTGTAAGTTGTATCAGTTTAATTACTCATCCTTCTGTTTTTCGTAATTCAACCGTTTTCCAACAATTAAGGTGGTAATGTTGTTTTGTCGTGCTTACGTTCCATTAAAAGCAGCATAAAACATTGCAGGCGATGGTCGTAGTATTATTACCATGCAATTAGCTTTATTGTCTTCTTCGTCTTATACTGTTCTATTTTTCTCTCTTTCTTTCTTCTTCTCTTACTTTGATTCTTTCCTTTTTTTTTTTCTATCTTTAACACATCAATTAATCCCTTTAAAGGAATCAAGTGAAACATTTTCAAATATAATATCTGATAGCTCGAAGTGAAATATACTTTTGTTATGTCGTATACAGAATATGTTTCTCTCTCTCTCTCTCTCTCTCTCTCTCTCTCTCTCTCTCTCTCTCTCTCGTTAAAAAAAGATCCTCTAAGTCGGTCTTTGTCATTTTCTCTACAGAACTTTAGCGTCTCGTCGCTTTAATATTCCGGCAAGATATATATATATATAAATGAATTTAATTCCAGAGTGCAAGTTTAACGAGTCACGTGCTATGTATTTCTCCTTCCTTTTATCTTACTTTTTCTTTTTTCTTGCTATTATCGTAGCCGCAGCTGTCATCATTGTCGTTGTCGTAGCTTTCTGTCTATTTGAAAAATTGTTCCTCGTGGACTTTTTTAAGCTCCTGTCATCCACCAGAATCGCTCGTTCCTCTCTCTCTCTCTCTCTCTCTCCCCCCTCTCTCTCTTTCTTTCTCTCTTTCTCCCCTTCTTTCTTTCGTTGATCAGCTTATTATGATAAAAAATAACAAAAGAGAAGAGATATTGTTAAATTTATTGCGAGCACAAATTAGACCTTTAAATTTCTATTTTTTTTTCTTTTTCTTTTGTATTTTTCTTAAAAGAAGCTGAACAATTTTCTTCGTAGTACAAAATAGAGCTATATACATACATACATACATATATATATATATATATAATGATGACTATCTAAAATGTTTTCGTTGGAAATCTCGAGGACTTGAAAAATGAGATATGGTTCTCTATTTTCTTGTTAGAATTGCACGATACCCATGTTATTCGCTAGTTATCATATTGTTCCATTACCTCGCGTCTTCGTTTCTAACACAAGTACACCGATAACCAATTCATACTAATTACTGTACGAGTTAATAAGAACATTTTGGAACGATGCCAAACAATCGCAGCTGGTTGGTTCTGTACACGTGTATTTGTTAGAGATAGATAGATAGATAGATAGAGAGAAAGAGAGAGAGTGAGAGAGAGAGAGATAGATAGATAGATAGATAGATAGATAGAAAGAGAGAGGGAGAGAGAGTGAGAAAGTAGCTTAATAGGACAGGATAGCTGACGACGGTGATACTGCCATGAGTCCTTACTCGTTAGTATTAGTGGCCACTCAGAGTATATATATATATATATATATACGTGGTTCATAACATCATTGAGGTTTGAAAAATCGCTGATTCGTGCGTACATGCTCTGCACACGCGTTCGTGCTCAGAGGACCGAGACGTGAACGTCGCGTGTTACTTCGGCCGATATATACGATTAAATCCATTGTCACGGTTATCGAGGCGAAATGTTTCCGATGCATTAATAACGCATAAATGTCAGGTCGGTCGCGCGCGTGATTTCTGGCACTTTGCCAATGAACGACGTGTTTCTGGTTTCCTCTATTTAGGAAATCCATCACTTTATCCATCTCTCTCTATCTATCTCTCTTTCTCTCTCTCTCTCTCTCTCTCTCTCTCTCTCTCTCTCTCTCTCCGTCTGTCTTTGTCTTTCTCTGTTACACATTGTCCGATCGTCGTTCGAACCTTAGAAGTTCAAAGTACAACATGGTACTTCCTTGCACGTAGACTTTGATGACGAGTTTTATATGGAAAGGATCATTTATATACTTCCCACTTGTTTGAATGTTGTATTCAAATTAAAGATTGATTGATTGAACTCAATTAATTGAACTCAAGTATGTTTTTACTTTTAATGATAAATACATAATGGAAGCTTATGCGTTTATTTTTGTACTTTTATTGCTTTTTTTTTCTTTTTTTTATTTGACATCCTTATAATGTAATGTACCAATAGTTGTCATTATTATGTTATGGTGCTACATTTTAACATTGTATCCTGGTATTAGAATTCGCAAAATTATACGTCAAGGAAATGCATAATATTCGTAAAAATATTATTGACGATAATGGTGTACCTTTTATGCTCGGAATGCACTTCTCCCATTTTTCTCTTTATATTTATTTATATTTCTGTACATATATATAATAGTCATCACATCGGTAAATCGTTTAGATATTTCAATATTCACCGATAGATGTAACTACGTATACCTATAGTATATATATACATATACATATATATATATATATATATATATATATATATATATATATACATACCATCTACATGTAATTTGGTATGAATCATAAAATTACGTTTGTGTAGTAGTAATACGTTATTATCAGTCATGATTGCCGCTTGAATCATGCGAATATGGAACATTTGCTGCGATCGTTTCGACACCACTCACGTGAATTGCAATAATCATTGTTTGGTATTGCAATTGATCTTGTCCTGTCTGTAGTACTTGAAATCACGAAGATATTCATGATCGAAGTGAATTTGGATATTTCAATATTGTGTTCTTGATATCGGGAAATAACTGATTTGTATTGTTATATTAATAATGTATTAATAATTATATTAATAATAATAATGGTGGAATCGCGATTTTGCATACGATATTTCATAACGAATAATATACGTTTTCTCTCTCTCTCTCTCTCTCTCTCTCTCTCTCTCTCTCTCTCTCTTTGTTCTTTTCATCTTTCCCTTTTTTATCTCTTTTTTTATAGCTTTTTCGATCCATACGACCGTATCGAAATTACAATATCTACGTATTCATTTCGAATTTTGTTACTTGAAATAAAAAAGGGACGAAGGTAAAGATATCTTCCTAGAACAATTTCATTTATCTGCAAAACCTTTTGCATACTATATCGCTATATCAATCGTATTAATAAATTCTCGGAATTTTCGGCAAAATTAACGAACGACCGAGGCTACGTGAATGAACATTTTGCGTATGATTGTTTAGTGTTGAGAATAGGCATTCACTGAGATTGAATTTCTCTCTCTCTCTCTCTCTCTCTCTCTCTCTCTCTCTCTCTCTCTCTCTCTGTATATATAGTTTAACTATGTTCACATATACATCAACGTTATGTAACAGTATATCGGTGGCTGTATACATAGAGAAATTAGGTACATATTTTACTGTTTGAAGGGAGACGTGTTAGGCAAACGATTTAATTCTTGCGAATTAATTACAGCGCTAATGAGTTTACGCAAACGTAGACGGTGATGCCCGTGGTTGGTACATAGAGATATCGACAGCTATTGTATCGAGGAAAAAATAACGACGACGACGACGATGACTATAGCAACGACGACGACGACGACGACGACGACGATGATGGCGACATCGACGACGATTGAAAATCATTCTTTTTATTCGAAGGTTCAACGTCGACGTGGATCCTCTTGACTTCATTACGAACGTCGACGAATGATCGACATTCCATCTCCATCAGGAAACTTCGCGTACGAGCACGACGAAATCGCCGTGTTCAATGGAAAAATATTATGGGAAAACACTAAAAGAGATTTCAGGTATTGTTGGTAGTATTATTCTTATCGCTCCTTTTCCTTTACTAATCCCTTTGCGAACGGAGAGTTCTCGTAATGCGGCGACTGTATTAAAAGCACGTTGAATATTCTAAAAAGCGTGGGAGATATAAGAGGAGGTTATGGTGGTAACTGAGAGAGTAAAAGGAAGAATGTGTGTGAGAGAGAGAGAGAGAGAGAGAGAGGGAGGGAGAAAGAGAAAGGCAGAAAAGTCTCAGTTAATGGAAAAACTTAGCTTCGTCCTTTTTTCTTTATTCTTTTATCGTTTTATTATTTTTTTTTTTTTTGGTATACCTTTTCCAGAATCTGGAGACAAAACGCGTAGAAAAGGTAGAGAGAGAGAGAGAGAGAGAGAGAGAGAGAGAGAGAGAGAGAGAGAGAGAGAGAGAGAGAGAGAGAGAGAGAGAGAGAGAGAGAGAGAGAGAGAGAGAAGAGCTTCCACTTTTTCTTTTTTTATCAAAAGCCTGGTATATTCTCACTTCTCTCTCTCTCTCTCTCTCTCTCTCTCTCTCTCTCTCTCTCTCATCTATCGTAGATATCTCTTACTGACTATCACTACGTATGCTCGTCCAACGTCAAGCTATTTATCGTCAGATCTAGATTATACGCTTAATACTCGGCGTTTTATAAAGTTTTCGGAATAGCTTTCTAAGACTTTCCTTCATAATTCTGTCTTCTATAAATCTAAGGTGAACGAACGTTTAGATCTATTAGATACATTAAAATGCAAAATATTTTCATACATGAGATACCATTAATTCGACGTAACGGTAAAACTTATTACTCGTATTTATGATACGATATTATTTAGATATATGCTTGTGTATCCTTGCCTGTATGTGTGCTTAGATAAAAAAAAAAAACAAATGACGAAGTTAGACGTTCAAATCTGTTTTCAATATCCTTTTTCACGAACCGGTCGATCGTTTATCGCGTTTCCTTCGTCCCTTCGTACTTCTCTTTATTCCATATTTTTTCATTTCTTCTCAAGTATCGTTCATTTTTCAAAATCCGATATCATCCAGGATTATCGACCTAAATACTCATGAGTCATTCTGAGTCGCGCAATTCATGTTTGATACGCGTCGTTCTTGAAATTTTACAATCGACCCTGACGAGATTTCTCGTTACGGTGTATCACGTTAAACAGCAGGACGATGTCAAAAAAAGAAATAAGAGAGAAGAAGATAGAGAACGAGCGCGAGAGAGAGAGAGAGAGAGAGAGAGAGAGAGAGAGAGAGAGAGAGAGAGAGAGAGAGAGTTTCCTCTTTCGGTCACCCCTCGTTCGATTTCTTCGAGAGATTTTGATTCATCTTCTTCAACGAAGGGCGTTGCCCGGACTGATACGTAAAAACTTTTACAACGCCTCCTTCAAAGGCCATCGTATTTCGTGTGATCCTTTTTCAACGAGAGATTTTTACAGTCTGCTTTATCTTATCTTTTCTTTTTTGTTTTTTTTTTTTATCTCGTGAAATCGTTCGGGTCGATTTTATAGATTCTTTTCTTTTCTTTTTCTTTTTTTTTTTTTTTTTAAAGAAAACATTTGGCGCGAAGTATTTGATAAAAAGAACATTAATTTCAATTAATTTAACTAACATACAGTTTACTTTGATGGTAGCTTATTCCATTGTAACGTCGATAATGAAATTTATGAAAATTATGGAGATATTAAATACTATACTTTTTCGAAATCTTGAAATTTATAACAATCTGTATGTAATGGCCAACCGAAGAGAATCGATCGCATGAAATCAGGCTTAATTATCATGCAGCAATCAGGTGTTGTACGTATTATCGTTAATTAGTTAGGATGTTAGACGAGGTTTCCACCTTGCATTGGGCCTCGATTATGGTTACCATATCCAGCTTTCCGTGCACATATACGATTCACCAGGCTTTGTCAGCACACTCCGATGTATACTGATATATACATATATATAACACAAATTAATTAATACAATACTTAAATTCTACTACATTCTAAATAGCGTAGAATTCATTTAAGAATACATTTTACATTCCGACAAGTCTCGTAGAAAACAAAATTCATTTTAGAGTTTCGTTATATCGAATAAAAGTGGTGCATTAATTATAAGGGCACTCTTTAAGCTTTTTATCCTGGAAGATGCGCACTCAAATACGAAGGGTGCATATATGCGTCATCGAAAAATGGACACTCGTATATGAAAAACATTGTAAAAGCTTGGTAAATACGTCACTCTCGGAATTGTCAATAATGTATTTCCTTGACAAAAAACACATTATTTTACAAGCGTGTCGGAACGGAAGGGTTAATACCGTACCTCTCATGAAATTAAAATATAACAAGCGTCTCGGCTAGCGTAGATTTCGTAAAATGGCTTTTATGTGTGCGTGCAATGACACGAACGAATATTAAAATTTATAAAAGGCGACATCGTAGGTCGAAAAATGAAAACGAATATATGCGTTTACGTCGTGACTCTTAAAACATCTCTTGCCTCTCTACTTCTCTCTCTCTCTCTCTCTCTCTCTCTCTCTCTCTCTTTCTCTCTCTGCATTCATTTTCAGAACAACACAGGTCTATCTCGTAACACGAAAATTTTAATAAAATCCAACGGCAATATCCAACTACGTGCACGTCCATTTACGACCTTTTAATATAAACCGCCTGCGGTCTACTCTTTCGAGTGCAATCGTGCTAACGAAAAAGAGGAAAGGGAGAAAGAAAAATCTCGAAAATGGACCTTTCATCGTAGACGCGGTTCGCGCGAGCTTGGAAACGGTAATATCAACTCCAGGTTGATGCGTAAAAGCTCAACGTGACGAGCTAACTCTCTCCTTCTCTCTCTCTCTCTCTCTCTCTCTCTCTCCTCTCTCTCTCTCTCTCTCTCTCTCTCTCTATCTCTGTCTCTCTCAGTGCTCTGGCCTTTGGTACTAATTAACATTCCTCTCGATCTTTTCTCTGTCTCTCTCTCTCTCTCCCTCTCTCTCGCTCTCTCTATCTCTCTCTCTCTCTCTATCTATCTATCTCTATCTATCTCTATCTCTATATTTTTCTCTTTCTTTCTTCACCTAAGCGAAAATCAACGGAGCGCAGTTAATTCCGCGGTCATTGTCGATATTCTAGGAAAGCTGGCAACCAAGCTGGCTTCTCTACAGAGCTTGGATCACAAAGCTATCCCAAAGACAAAGCATACAAATAGGTGGACGAGGTGAACGGTATGATAGGGTTGTGGCTAGCTAACCGCTAACGCGAACCCGTTAATTACAATGCCGTTCCCCTAACTTAACCAACAAAATGATTAGGATATGAAGAACGTTATCTTAATTCGTATTAACGTCTTAACGAGTTAAATCTCTCATATATTTAATATTTCTTTTATACGAACTTGTTCCGTATATATCTCGTATCCTCGTTCTTCTCACGATCGAATGATCGTAAACTAAATTGACGCGTTATTCGTTCACTGATTCTATAATTAATAAACAATTCATACGCCCATGTTGTTTGAATATTAATCACTTTTGCGGTATCTAATATCCACCATCCATATGAATTTGTAATAATATAATTCAATATACATCGGCTTGGATTACCTTCAATTTGCATTCTCTATTGTTATATATTATTTTATTAAATAGTATTATCGAGTTATTTCGAAACGTCAAGTTAAATGATTTTATGTCAAGAAAGAAAAAGTGAGAGAGAGAGAGAGAGAGAGAGAGAGAGAGAGAGAGAGAGAGAGAGTGAGTGAGAGAAAGACGAAGAGAGGTAATATTTCGATCAAGATAGGATATTTAAAGCGATCCAAAATTTTTTTAATGGTTAGCTCCATATAAACGAGACTCTTCCCTTTAAAACATTAGTTTTTTTTTTCTCTCTTTTTGTGACTTCTCATTCGGAAGAAACGAACTGACCTATCTCAAAACGTACTTCGTCGTTCTACGAGTTCGAATATATTTAAGTCGGCGAACATTACCGAGAATTAATGTAGGTCAACGTGGACGATGTAAAGAGTTTACTCCAAGTAAACACGACTATACTTGTATTTATTTAACATGATGATTTAAAATAAATGTTTCTTTTTCTTCTTAAGCATCGTATAAAAAAGAGAAAGGAAG
>OU964965.1:6334463-6421963 GCA_918808275.2 Dolichovespula sylvestris
TTACGGACAATTATCGTTTAAATTTCAACGGACTATCATCGTTGAATCGAAAATTCGTTTGAACGCTTGTATCTATTTCTCTCTTTCTCTCTCTCATGCACGTTATTTTTACTGGAATAGTATCATCAGCTTATCATGATTATTGCTAATTCGCATGATTTATCAAAGCATTGAATAAAAATTTGTTAAATCGTGAAAAATATTTAATATTGAACGAGTCAGATACATTTTTTTTTGATCGTCTCTCTCTCTCTCTCTCTCTCTCTCTCTCTCCCTCTCTCACCTTCTATCTATTATTCTTTGTTTCTTCTTTATTCCTTTTACGAATCTGCGCGAGATCGTTTAGATTTTATGAAGATCCTTTATCTTTTATATATTTTCTAATCTTAGTATCGAAATTTTATAGTCCTCGTGTACTATGGAATATCATATCCGCTTGTATCCCTGTACGTCATTGAATTTTCCTAGAAAGCTTCTACTACTAGTATTAATATGTCCTTCTTCTAGCCGGTAATACGTGCCGTAGTACTATTAGAGCTCGTTCGAGACCATAACGCTGGTCGTTCTCTTCGAAGCACGAAGATGAGATTGTCACGTTCGATTTCCCTGGTTATTTTCTCGTTCGATGTGAACTAAGTATCTTTACGGATATCTCTTCTCTGTTATAAGGTCATACTTTGATATGAACTCACTCTTTCTTTCTCTCTCTCTCTCTATCTATCTATCTATCTCTCACACTCTCTCTCCCTCAACTATATCGCTGATATAAAGGTTATGAAGACTATCAAACTACTTCTTTATGAGTTTCTCTATGTTTTATATAATATATTCAAAAATGGAAAAAAGGAAAAATGAAAAATAATTTAAAAAAAAAAAAAAGCGAAATCGTTTGAAAACGTTGAAGTTTCGTAAAGGATATCTATCCGTGATTTTAATCTCATTCCTCTCATTCTTATTACTAAGTAATAAAGTCTTGCAGTGACGTAGAAACGAGAGATGTAAAAGTAAGGGGAAAAACCAAGAATAAAAGGAATAGAATGAGAGAGAGAGAGAGAGAGAGAGGCAGACAGAGAGACAGAGAGAAAAAGAAGAAGGGTGACCGAGAAAGAAAGGAAAAGAAGAGTTTTTCATAAAGAGAGCCAAATGCATATTTGAAAGCTATAATGTTTCTCTCCTCTTTTATGAAATTCGTTGAATTTTGGATCGGCATATTCCGACAACATCCGAAGAATTAATTTCTGTGATATATAGTTGATGGAATCGTTGATTATTATTAGATATAAGAATCATAAGATCAAATGGCAATCCCTTTGAATATAATTCTTTTTATTGCCCCGTTTTGACTTTCACAATTTGAAATAACGTTAATGTTGATGCTAATTATTACGTTGAAATTCTATTATCATGGACATTTCATCGTTAAATATTCCTTTCAATTATTTATATCTATAATTACGGTCTCGTTAATTATCTGTTCGCATGTTTTTCAAGTTCGATAACATTGAGAATTTATTTATGCGAATGCTTCCTCTGTGTTTTACAAAAATCAATAGTAATCCTTGTCGGGGATGTTTCCGTCTCTCTCTCTCTCTCTCTCTCTCATCTTCTCCCCGTGAAATTTTAATTGTCCTTTTTCCTTTTTTTTTTTTCTTCTTCTCTTGCATCTCCTAGTTCGATGATCGGCTTTTCTCGAAATCGTGAACGCTCTTAGTCTATCCTTTTACGAGCGGTCGCCATGAGCATCGATTTCATTCATCTAGGCACGAGGCTGTTCAATTAATTCGACAGACGCTAGGACGTTCTTCGGTATCCAAGCGAACATACCCTGTAAATATTTATGAAAGTCCTGTAACAATTTGTAATCCACTTGGCCGACTTCGTCGCGTTTTCCATCGAAGAACTTTTGCTCGGCTTTGACTGGTTGGAACCTTCAGTAAGAGTGAGTGAGCGAGATAGATAGATAGATAGATAGATAGATAGATAGATAGATAGATAGATAGACAGAGAGAGAGAGAGAGAGAGAGAGAGAGAGAGAGAGAGAGAGAGAGAGAGAGAGAGATAACCGAACGGAGCTGATGCATAATTTATCGTACTCTGAACAAGAAGGTGTTTCAAGGTTCGAACTCGGCAGTATCGTACGATGAAAATCGTAAAATAAAAACTTTATTCGTAATCGTATACGCTTCGATCAAAATAATTATCATCTGTTCCGAATGAAATAGGTAAGGCATTATTTGAAGAAACCAATATCAGAGTAATCCTTACAAATAGACACGATAGATTTTGCTCTAAAAGTATTTAAAACTGTGTCATTTATTGATCGTTTATTAAACGATTTTTACATGAAACAAATTGAATCCTTCTAGGTAGAAATAAAGGACATTTATTAAGCGTCGATTTATTTAATATCGAAGGACGTTTATCAATCGATTTATTTTGAAGAATAATTGTTCGAGTGAGATTTTTTTTCAAAGTGTCCGATAAAATTTCATCGACGTTTTGCTAGACACTTTATGATCGATCACGGAGATATTAATTTTATATATCGTATGTGTATATATATATATATATATATATATATATATATATATATATATATATATAATATACACGTACACGCGCACGCGCACGCATACGCGCACTTGTATGCGTGCGCGCGTGTGTGTATATATAAATTGAAAATGTTTTGAACGTTTCTTCTGACTTTAATTTGATCGACATAACAACGACATGGTGCGTTCGTTTCCTTTTCTATCAAAATCCGGGAGTTGATCGTTTCCGCGTTGGATGTTGGAATTCATATGCATGTGTTAGTTCGAATAAAAACAAAAAAGAGAAGAAAAAAAGATAGAAAAAACAACAGCTACAACCAAACGAAAAAAGGAAACGGAAAAACGAAAAAATGCAGTCGCATTTTCGGTTCACGTTGACGAAAGAGATCCGTTGATCGCGATTTCGAAAAAAACGGGAACGTCCATTGTACGAATTTTTTGTCGCCGTTGGTTTTTTCAACTCGTTCACGATTTATCAACCATTAGAAAAAGCATACTCGTGAAATCGTAAACGCGTGATATTCGATATTACGTCGATGACACCGACGACACCACGAAAATTTTGACGAATATTAATGGAGAAAAATAGTAAATAATTTCCAACAAATCGATTAATACATATGTGTTGGTCAGTTAATAACTTTCCGATGCACCATATAAACGTTGTATTTCGCCTTAACCGCGTTTCTACATTTGCATAGTTACATACGTACGAATGTATGCACACACACGCAGATCAACGCGTTGGTACACAGATAGTAGCACTCGAGCTAACTCAAGTATCACGTACTGTTTACAGAATCTCCTCGACTCCCACGGGGGAAGAAAACGCATTGAAAAGAGACGTAGTGAAACACTTATTTCCACGAAAAAAAGGCAAAAAGTGCATTTCTATTCAAAGTGATATATATATATGTGTGTGTGTGTGTGTGTGTACACACAAGGTACGTCGACGTTTCTATACAAAAATTATCGAAAGCGAATTTAACGTATCGAGATTGAACTGCTTCTGCATGCAAAAGGAAAGCTTCATATGCGTCCACGACGAGTCAGAGTAATCTTATTTTTCCATTTTATTCATAAAAGAAAGAGAGAGAGAGAGAGAGAGAGAGAGAGAGAAGGAAAGAAAGACAGGAAGAGAAAGAGAGCGAGAGCTTTGGACTTTTATCAGAATCAAAGGTCGGATGCTTTTACACTTTTCTTTTCGTATGCGCGACGTTCGACGGCGGATTTATACGGGGAGAAAGGTCTACGTGCCTTCAATGCATTCTTCACGTGTGTGATCGCAGATAAGCGAGAGCTACCGTGCTTGAAATAGGTTCGCTCTTCGAATATTAATAGGAATCGATATTTATGCGTGTACGTTTTAAGATCGATCTTTCTCTCTCTTTCTTTATCTGCCTCCCTCTCTCTCTCTCTCTCTCTCCTCTCTTTCTTTTACTCCTTACATTCAATACAAATCGAGATGACTTTCGAACACAATACGATGGTATTTGAAAACAGAATTCTCATAAGAGATAATTAATACTTTTTGTCTTTCTTTTTACGGGCACGTGCGTTGAAAAACCGTTTAATATTTTTTTTTTTTTCCTTTCCAATCTGACTATTACACTGCCGGGAATAAAAGAATTTTCATTGAGAACTATATTCTCTTAAGAGCTGCTTGTCCAGTTATATTATCTACATACACGTATGTACACCTGACGGCTTTAATGAAGTTTTATGAAACGCACAAAGAGAGTACGTAAGTACATGTACACGTATAGATGGAGAACTTTGAACGTACGTGCAGCTTAATAAGTTTCATAAATTGTATTGAAAGGATGATATATACGTATAGTCGATAAGATATAGATATATATCAAGGATAAATATATATATACCTAGGGTAGATATATATATATATATATATATATATATATATATATATATATATACCTACTCACCGACAATTCACCTTGCTTCTCGTGGATTTCTCTTTACGACAGACAAACCAGTCTCGTTAGAGCCTGAAATGTATCTATATTGTATGTTCTTGTTATCGTAATGACCGAATGATGATCTTGTGGACGATGTTAACTTGGAGCGAATCAAAAATAATAGAAAACTTATTTTCTTCTTCCTCTTAGCCGAACTCATTGCTCAGATAATGAGAGAAAATAAAAACGAGGATAGAGATGGAGAGAGACAGAGACAGAGATAGAGAGAGAGAGGGAGAGAGAGAGAAAGAAACGGACGATATAAATCAAGGTGATGAAATTTATCGGTTCGGCGTATCCCGCGGAAATCGAGAGCGACGCATTAGCCCCGTTGGCCCTGTTCGTGAGATATCGACGTAGCTCGCCGTGGTTGGTACTCAAGCGTGAAATTGAGTCCTACAATAGCGTACTTTCGCGGCCTGGGAGCAGCTTTTTTTCTCACCCCCGCCTCTCGACCCCTCTTACCGTCGTCCTTCACTCGGCACCCATCTCGCATCATTTCTCAATCGACACGACGAACTCCTCGAAGAAGACCGAGTCGCCTTACGAAAGTACTAACTTATACGTTTCTTTTTCTGCGATTTCGTTGGACCCATATATTTCCCTTCTTTTCTACTCCCATTCTCTTTCTTTCCTTCCTTCCTTCCTTCCTTCCTTCCCTTCGTTCCTCCCTCCCTTTCTTTCTTCCTTTTTCTTTTCATTCTTTTATCCTTACATAGGTATAAAGGTATAAAAAAAAAAAAAAAAAAATAAAAAAGAGAGAGAGAGAGAAATCGAACTGATGAGGTTTGCAATGCGGAGAAAATTACGGGTGTAATTGGCTCTTGGTAATTGCGTCCGTCGAATGCACGTTTGAAAGTCGATTAAACGTGTTAAAGGGCATACGTTCCTCTCTTCTCTCTCTCTCTCTCACACACACACACACACACACACACACACTCTCTCTCACTTTTGTTCAGCGATAAGCGATTTTCGATCGAACGAAAAGCGAGGAATTATCCGTGAAAGAAGAAAACAGGTCGGGGTTGTTTGTCCCAGGAAGTGGTAGTAAAGAAACTCGCCAGTAAATCGACGTCACCGCGAACAAAACGGTTACGGCTAAGGTCCTCTTGAGAGAAAGCAAGAGAGATAGAGAGAAAGAGAGAGAGAGAGAGGAAACTAATTACAACGACGAACGTTCGTACGATCTGACAAGAGATATAGACCTAAAGAAGGATATATATATGTGTATATATATATATATATATATATATATATATATATATATATATATATAGAGAGAGAGAGAGAGAGAGAGAGAGAACGATAAATTCACATTGATGACGACGCTTAGAAAAATCAGGATGATACAGGCCGTCCCAAGGTTGTGGCCCACCGTAAATCGTCGTGAGCTCTTGGTAGTGCGCGCGCGCGCACTAGCTGACCAGATTTATCGATGCCTCCGGTAGGGCAGATAAGGAGAAATTAATTTCCCGTAGACGCCAATTTTTCAAGTGACCGTGTGTGTCGACCGAAATGTTCCCTTAATAATACTCTTTCTCCCACTTTTTATTTTTCATTTTGTTCTTCTTTTTTTCTTACCCTTATTGATTGTTTCTTATAGGTTTTCTTTTTTTTTCTTCTTTTTTTTTTCTCTTTTTTTTTTTTTTTTTTAATGTATATATGTATGTATAGTTATTAAAGCGTGTAAAAAATATTTTCGCCGAAGTATAATTATTCACGTCAGATGCGCTTGATCGTTAATATTTAAACTCGTTGTAATTTAATTAAACAAATTCAAGGTAATTGATAATTGCTGAATATGCAAATATGCATCTTGATATTTACGGAAATTCGATATATAAATGTGATCATATATAGGATTTTTGAAAAAGTATCGGTAAATTAATGGTATAAATATTTGTAACGCGAATACCCCAAATTAATCGGGTTTATTTGCTTTGGGTTGAATAATTTAGGGTTGTTTTACGTAGTGGTAGGTATCAATTAATCGTTTTTAATGGAACCCAACGGGATGAAACGCGAGATTGAAATGTATCGATTATATATGCGAATAACAGAATGGTAAGCATTTTTCATTGGAGGACTTTCGATGGATCGTTGGAATTGTTGTTAAGAAGAAGAGTCGAGGTATAATATCGTCGGATAAAAGAGCGTCGATGATATAAGAACGGAAAATGTGCAATTGACGTTTATATCCTCCGAGCCAGCAGGAGAAATTGAATCCCTTGCGAGAGCGATAAAGCACGCCATTAAGCAGTCCGTGTCGTATCTCTTGAAGAGTGCTGATGTTAATTAACGATATACGAATCTCATTCGTGCGATTTATACTTTCGATAATGATAACAACGACGATGACGATAAAAGAAACGGCAATAAGAATGACAACAAAAACAACAACAACAACAACAACAACAACAACAATAATATCAACAACAGCAACAACAAGCTATTTTATCCCAAAGTACTGCAGAACAAACTCCATTACATTTTTAGGATAAGAAGAGGACGATAATCGGGGATGCTGTACGACCTTGGAAAGCGAAATGTCCTCTAAGGATAAAACGTTTTCTTCGTCCCGACGAACAACAGTGGGCTTTTATACGGAGACTTTGAGAAACTGCAATGTTCGTTGCATACACAGCTTGGTTGTATCTCCGGACTACTCGATCTCTTATTTTCACGAAAATTTATCTTCCAGTATATTACGGTGGTTAGAGGTAGAACCTTGTGAATAATGGTAATCACGAATTTTACATCTCGAATCGTTCTCGTACATTTATTTTTTCAAATTGATTTTCTGTTTGTTTTTCTTTTTTTTTTTTTTTTTGTCTCTTTTCTTTTCTCTTCTATCGTATTTCATAACGTGAATGAGATTGATAACTAAAACATCATTCGTTATTTAATTAAGTTAAGCCCAGTTAGAGGCTCGTTTTGTTATGGTATTGGAATGGAAAGTGCCTATAGTAATGGAGTTTCTATAAGATATTTCATTGAGAATTCGTACGGCAACTGGGACACTAGTTCTCACGACAAGGAATCCCGCAGAATCTGACTTGCGTTTGGTAATAAATCGTATAGGATTTTCTTATACGTGAAACGTGGATCTATCCCTTTAAGCGCGTCTCGATCGAGAAAAGGGATACGTTATTTACGGGTGATTGGCAAAAGTGTCGTCCGTTCTCGGATTTCGCGAAATACGTACGTACATACTCTATGTACGTGCGTACCCAACATTCCGAGAGTCTACGAGCAATATCGCTTGCGCATTTCCCCCTCCTCTCCCTCCCTTATCCCTTATAACCCCCGCTTCTCCTACCCATGTCAAGAATTCGTTCGTATAGAAATTCACGGATTCTTTTCGAAGGTTTTCGACAATTTTCTTTTCTTTTCTTTTCTTCTACATTTTTTTTTTTTTTTTTTTTTTTTTTAATCATTTTCCTTTTACATTTTATTTCTATAAGACCTTGAAGCAATGATGAATTTACGAGTTTAGTTAGCAAGTGGACGATTAAAATAAGAAAAATTCATCGGATTGAGATTAAAGGTGGAAGTTATTGATCGTGCTGATGTGATGGGCAAAGAGAGAGAGAGAGAGAGAGAGAGAAGGGGGAAGGAAGGAAGGGAGAGAGAGAGAGAGAGGAAGAATAAGAAAATATGGAGAAACATTTTTTTCAGTCATTTATTAAAATTATCTTTAATATGGTACTTTCGACAGATCTCGTGCGAACGTAAGGAAAATTCTCGAGACCGATTGAAGCGTCGGAACGTGAGCGGCTTATAAATAAAACCTCGAAGAGCCTCATGATTTTCCAGAAAAAGAGAATGGATACTTTCGTGCGACCTCTGCTCCGACAGGATGCGCACTTCGAATGCATACGTAAAGGTACCTTCTGAATTTCAAAGTAGCCAAATTTTATTCTATTTTTACTCTTTGTCCTTGTCTCTATCCTTCTCTCTCACTCCTTCCCTATTTCTATCTCTCCATCTCTATCTCTATCGTTTTTTTTTCTCCGCAAATCACTGGCATTCTCATAAGATAGTTTCACGTATCTTTCGTCAAAGGGATATATAAAATTTGAAGGAATCTTTGCCGTTTCGTATCGCTGGTTGTATATTGAAACGAGATTTTATATGTGCAAGTGTAATGCATTCTTTTCGATAGATAGGTATTCCATTCGAAATTAATCTTTCGGAAATATGCAATCGTCCAAATAAATTCTTATCGTCCATAGATTACTACATTTGCGGATCCGTGGATATATTACTTTCAGTATATCTATTTATTAGTAAAATAGTTTTTAGCTCGAAGTTATTCGATAAGAATATGTATATATATATATATAAATTATTAAATATATCAAAAAGGAAAAGATCTCTTGGTATATAAAAAGAAACATTCCATTGATATTAATTTTGCACAGTTTTTAACGTTAAAAGTTTCTCTTTCTTATTTCTGATCTTCTTTTTCGTTTCTTCATTTTCTTCTTCTTCTTCTTTTTCTTCTTCTTCGAATTCATTTGACAAATACTTTTCCATTTATACTTTCATACTTTTTCTATAGTTTTCGATCGGCTAAATAGAAAGGACGTCTAGACTATCGTAGACGTAGCTCATTTAGTCTCGTTCCTACTTGCTCAGTTTTCAATCACCAACGATTACTGGACGTTCTCCTTGTCCACCCTAATCTCGCTTACGATTCAACTCGAATCATTCCATTAATCGCTACCATCTTGGAAAAAAAGAAAAAGAAAAAGAGATGAAACGTGGAATTAATCCCTAGAAGGATGCGTCTGAACGTCCGAGACCTTTCTTTCTTTTTCCCTCTCTTCCTTTCTTTCTTTCCTTCTATCCTACTTTCTTCGGCGCTTTCTTCATGTCGGCTTGATCTTTGCTATTATCTCAGTTTTTCTTTCCTTCTTTTCCCACGATCTCTCTTCTCTTTGCTATTATAACGGAAATCATCCAGAATTTATATTGCTTCGGTATCCAGAAAGAGAAAGAGAAAAGAAGGAGAGACAGAAAGAGAGAGAGAGAGAGAGAGAGAGAGAGAGAGAGAGAGAGAGAGAAAGGAGATGAAAAAGGCGAGGACTCCTTGCGACCTTTATACTCATTTGAATCTTAAATTCGAATATGAATCATTTAAGTTTGAAATATTGGAACGGTCGAAAGGAATTCCTTATATATTTCTCCTTGGAGGATCGGTCAGAGAGAAATAGAGAAAGAGAGAGAGAGATAGATAGAGAGCGAGAGCGAGGGAGAAAGAGAGAGAGAGAGAGAGAGAGAGAGAGAGAGAGAGAAAGAAACAAATTAGTTACACAACTCTCTCTCTCTCTCTCTTTCTCTCCCTGTTTTTTTCCTTTACTTCTCCCATGATTACAAGTTGCCACGTTGGCCTCGATTTCATTTCGAACACAAATTCCTGTTGAATTTGCGTTTATAAATATATGACGATATTTTCCTTCGGAAAAGAAAAAGAGAGGAGGTACGTTTTCCCGTTTACCTTACTAAGTTTATTACTAACTCAGTAGTAAAAAGCTTCGTTTACGTCGTCCAAATAATACCGATAGGTTAATAAATAATTCGTTAATAACATCGATCTTATTGCTTTCCCTTATATTTTATTTTAATATTTTCGACATAACAAATATGAATTTTGTCGCAATTAAAACGGCTTTATTAATATTCTCGACGATTATTAAATATCGTGATTCCATTCTCATGTAATTAATTCTATGAATATCATTCATCCCGATTATATTTGTCCCTCGCGATGATTTTATATTACGTTTATGAACGTATATTCGTTCACTCTTTCTCTCTCTCTCTCTCTCTCTCTCTCTCTCTCTCTCTCTCTCTCTCTCTCTGTCTCTGTCTCTCTCTACTTTATATACGCAGAGAAATAATGTACTTGTGAGTAATGTCAAACCGTAACGTCGAATATCAATATTCTCTCACTTCTCTCTTCTTATCGATATATATATATATATTACTAAAAATAAAGAGAAGGGTGATCACGGTGGGTGGATGGGTGGGTGGTTGGAGGTGGGGGAGATCGTGGGAGAGATAATTGGTGCTCGTCCTCAGAGATAAATGCCAGTGTTAGAAGATAACGAATGGACTTCGATCAAGTGAGAAATTACCGTAAGGCGATCTCGCTCGAATACTTCGTCGTCTTCGTCGTCTTCGTCGTCTTCGTCGTCTTCGTTTATTCGTTCAATAGGATTCAACGATCGATAGATTTCGAATCGCAACCGCATAGAAACCACTAGGAACGTTCGAAATCACGGACGGTTACGACTAAGAGAACGCAAACGTGGAAAGAAGAGGGATAGAAAATCCGATGCAGTTTCGACCGAAAGGAACATCGTGTTCCATCCGGGCTCCTCTCACCGTAGATATAGAGGCAACCATCCGATCCTCCTCCCCTTCCCTCCCACCTCTCCTCCTACTTCGCAGAATCGTCTCCTTCTCGGTTCTCGTCTCTTCGTTCTCAACGTTGTCGTAACACCGACACGGTGGTCGCCATAAACGAGATCGTTACACGAAATTAAGCCATCGAAACGAGCCACTCTACCAATCCCTGGAAGCCTTATTCCATTTTCCTCGAATCTAGACTGCCCGTAGTATCACCCCGCCTATACATTGCTCCTCTCCGATATTCGCATAAAAAAAGAGCGAGAGAGAGAGAGAGAGAGAGAGAGAGAGAGAGAGAGAGAGAGAGAGAGAGAGAGAGAGGACTTTGTTCTTTGTAGACATTTTTTTATAGAATACCTCGAATTTTTTCAATTAAGATTTTTTTCCATCGCATATATTCCCGTGGACGAATAGGAATATAAATAAAATGACACGTGTATACGTTTTGATTAAATTATTCGAAAAGTATCGTTGGGAGAACACGAATTTATTTTTTCTTCTTTTTTACCCTCTTTTTTCTTTTATCCTTTCTTTCTTTTTTTTTTTTTTTTTTCTTTCTCTATTTTATTAATCTCGAAAAATTTTTACCTCTCGAATCGTACCAAAGAGTTTGAAATTAGTTTAAGTACGGTAAGCTTTAGAACGAAAGGAGTATTTACTCTTTTCATACACGACGATAAAAGGATAAAGTGGATACCGTTAAACTCTTGACGTTATACTCACCGGTGATTAGGTCAAGGAGTTTACTTCTTTCATCGTAAGAGATACTAAGTCGTTCTAGAATTTATTCGCGCTCTAATGAATCGCTTCTTTAGTATATCTACCGATCTCTCTCTCTCTCTCTCTCTCTCTCTCTCTCTCTCTCTCATTTTTTTTCTCTCCACTTTCACACGTTGTAGCTTAAACACAAAAGATCTTTTGTTAAGACTATTAGATAAATTTAACGATCATAAACGATGATGTTCAAGCAAACCTCATTAAGACTTTATGCATCCTAGAATATCGGATTTTGGGAGGAATACAATACAAAACTAATTATGAATTTATCGATCTTCATACCTCTACACGTGTGTGCATAGTGTGTATGATACAGGATGTAATTTAAAGCGTGATTCTGTTTCAAGGTTAAATCGGGTCGGATATATATATATATATATATATATATAAAAAGCAGAACATTATCTTTACTTCAAATTCCACGTTAATACGTTGAATACACCGTTCCATTAAGTTAATTCGGATTTAGTTACAAGATTGACATAGATCCCAATAACAAACAAGACATACTTTGTATTCTTCGTTGTATCATTTATAGTTAATCCACGTGTTGATTTCTGTATACTCAGATTCCTATATACCGTCAACCTATTAATAACCTATCATAATTTGAAATTCGTTTGTTCAATTTAATACGACGCGAGAGAGCTAATTGAACGCACGTCATGGATCACTATTTTAATAATCTCTGATTACACGTCGATACGATATTCACGATACATATTTTGATGTTGTGTTAATTCAATTCGCGATAATTACATTATATATACACTTGACCAGTTTCTCTTTACGTTTCGTAATTTTATTTATAGTTAATACAAATTACAAGCAAATTGATCATTTAATCGATATTAAAAATTTTTAATATTCGGTAGTATAGCATATAGCGCACATCTCTATAAAATAATTTCAATGGAAGCCGAAGGTACGGAAAGATTAATCAGCCGTTTAATCGTTTTAAAGAAAAAGAATGAAAGATCTCAAGTATTTTCGATTTTATTTGATATCGATTCGCCGATTTAAAACGCATTGATTATATCGGCCTTAACGTTTCATTCTCCTTTTTCCTCTCCGATTAATCCTAGCGTTAAATAAGCTTGAATACGGAAGGTAGTTTTGAACTCGAATAACAAACAACAACAGAACAACTACGGGAGATTTATTCGCATCGATAAACGTTTATATTTCATTTCATAGAGCCGATCTAATTTAGTGTAACACTCGGGCGCTAATTAGTGTCCCGACGTTTCTCGTATTTTCATGGGGCCGATGGAAACACCAAAACGATTCCATCGATTTTCAATGCTTTTACGAATAATACCGAGCCGACTCGTTCGGTAGAAAAAGAGATTAGGTTGTCTCTATGCCTTTCCATGTCTGGCAGTTCAACGGATTCGTATAAATACACGATTTTACGTCGATTTACGTTCACGGTGAGCTACGATGAACCATGTGCGAATAGTGTCTCTCTCTCTCTCTCTCTTTCTCCCCTCCTCCTCCTTCCTCCTCTTCTTTCCTCCTTTCCCATCCCACCCTCTCTGACACCCAACGAATGTTTCTTCGGCCGTAAGTTTTCATGCAGTTTGTCAATCCACGTGTCGCATAGCACTCGTAACGTGACTCGAACCGTATCACCAAAAATATGTAGGTCGAATTTATACGAGAGTGTCGACATTTACGAGAAACGATGTCGTTGGTTCTTCTCCTTTTTTTTTTTTTTTTTTTTTTTTTTTTTTTTAAATAACATCACCCGCTCGAATCATATCATACGCGAAAGATTTCTCTACCTACACGATGTGGATCTTCGTATTTTGGTAAATATAAAAATTGGTTGAAATGCGTTGAAATACGTTGAAATGCGCAGAGTATCATCAGTGATACTGAAACATCCAATGAAAACTCTATGAATTGTCCGGTTCGTTGCATTCGATGACGTATATATATGCTTTTTTTTTTTTTTGTTAATAAAACAAATATACACAAATCATGGTGCACAAAAATATGTTCCTGAAAGGATTTTTGAAATTATTGAAAATTACAGTTTGAATGATATTCGTTTCGTTTTTTATAAAGACAATAATTGTTGGATATATATATATATATATATTTATGTGTATTTATGTATATATTGTTACAGATATTGTTATTTGGTGATATTTATTTTTATTTATTACGTAGCTGATGATTTAATTGTTATTTGATACGAACTTGATACAAAACGATCTCAAATGAAGATACAAATACGGAAAAAAAAAAAAATCGTAAGAAAGGAAAAGAAAGGAGAAAAGAAAATTATGATTGAACGTTCGCGAATTAACGGAACCATTTTCGTAGATATTGGATTAGATCGTTGAAACTAAAGTTTGAACAAATGGCGGTGTAGAGTGTTAGGCAGAGGTCAAGAAAATAGTAGAAAAGAAAGAAAGGAGAGAGAAGCTAGAAATGGATCTAATATCGGGAACATTTTTCCCCTTCTCTTTGGTTGCACCTTTTATCGGTTTTTCTTAGAACGGGACAGGTTTCTGAGTTTGCATGAGAGGGCCAATGAATCTTTTCGTGGCCTTAATCTTAACCACGGTGAAAAGAGCGTAGCATGACCCGTGCATAAAGGATTATAAAGAAAAATCGTTTCCACTGAATGTTCATACGCTGACCATTGAATAATATTTCGGGTATTATTATCGTAAAAGTTCGATCGCGTTACGTCATATCCGAAAATTCGAATGTTACGAAAGTTATTCATTGAATCATGATCTGAAAAAAAAAAAAAAAGAAAAAAAAAAGAAAAAAAAGATTATATCCAAGCATTATTCGCTACCAATCAACGTCGATCGTATTCGTTATTATAGAATAAAATACGCGGGCACACAAATATATACAGGCGTAACTATCGCGTGTAATTTAACAGAAAATTTTCCATGCAAATAGGACGGAAGGGACGAGAGAGAGAAAGAGATATCCCGGGTAGAAAAGTCTCCGGAGAGAAAGAAAGATTATAAAAGAAAATTTATTATTTTATTTTCTTTTCTGTTAATGGAATGGCATATTCCCTAATGCACCTTTTTGTCCCCCCCCCCCCCCGACCCACCTTATCCTAGGGATGAAAAACTGCATTAAACAATAAGGTAAATGTATATATTTATGTATAAAACGAAGACGATGGAATTATTATATACGACGTAATTTCATTCGATGTAATCACGAGTATTTCTATGTTACGTATCGCGGATACAACCCGCGTTATATTACATACATCGTGAATCCTCGAACAGTCGAGGAGAAAAAAGAAGTCTAGGTAAAATCGTGGGTAAAACGAGTGGTGAGATTCCCTAGCGGTGGGTGTTAACCGTAAACGGATATTCGCGTTTGTGCTAACGGTGCGCATTGTTTGTGGATAGTACGATACGTCAACAAAAAGCACAATGACAGACCATTTGCAACTGGCGTCCGTAGTGTTGCGGGTGAAATAAATTGCATTGTAATTAATGAAGCGGCCCGCCCGTAACGTGTGCCACTGTCCGTTCGTTTGCTCCTCTCACTTTTCTCTTTGGATCCCTTTTCCTGTTGGAATCGCCCGAATACAATTGTAGCAATGTCGCTTATAGATTTCGTAGTCGTAATCCTTCCTTCGTTCGTATTTTTTTTTTCTTTTTCTTTTTTTTTTCTCTCTCTTTTTATATTTTACAGGCGCATTACCAAAACGTTTCAAATTGGCAAATTATTAAAATGTATATTACGTTATATTTTTATGATTAAAATATACTTAACTATTATTAAATATATATTTAATTATAAATAAATAAATATATATATATATGTAAATTGAGAAAAAAAAAAAATTCGTGGAAATGAGAAAGCTTATGAATAAGAGAAAAATAAGAAAATATCGTGTTCCTTGAAACGTTTCTTTTAAAATTTTCGAATAAATCATTTACTCTTTTTATCCGATAGGATCTTTCCGTCCGATAGAAATGTCGATGATATATATATATATATATATATCTGTATATGTATGTGAAGGATAAAATAAGAAAACAAAAACAAGGAAAAGGATGAGAGAGAAAAATGTAAGTCTTAATGGTTTCGTAATTCGAAGACATTCTTTCAATGACTTTTTTTTACAGAGTAGACGGAAATGTGCTCGATAAAGAAGGGGAAAGAGAGAAAGAGAAAGAGAGAGAGAGATAGATAGATAGAGAGAGAGAGAGAGAGAGAGACAGACTCCGAGTGAGAAAGAAAGAGGGAATGAGTTTGAAATGAAAAAGTGTAGAGAAAAAGAAAAGAAGGAAAAGAGATTTTCTAATCGAAAAAAAGGACACTTAGTAGAGTAAGGGAGAAAGATAGAGAGTTGAAGAGGAGGATATTTCAGTAGTGATACTGAAGAGGAAAGAAGAGAAGAGCAGACGTGTGTTGTGTTCGACGAATAAATATCATTCCCTTAGCGAGTTTAGGGGTCGTGTCGAGGTCGAAAACGCAATTAGGCATCTGGAGAGAGGAAGCTAAAAATATTTTAACGAAGGATATTCGTGAGCGAACACACATCGTAGTCATCATTCGTTACGTTAGTCGCCAGAATTTCTTCGATCTCGTCGAATTAAGGAATTTTCTCTCTCTCTCTCTCTCTCTCTCTCTCTCTCTCTTTCCCTTTTTTTTTTTTTTTAGATTTAATGAAGAACCATCGACGTTGTTAATTAATATCAATATTCGTAAAGATAAGCCGATACTCGGACGCATTCAACGATTTATCGAGTTTCGTAATTAAATTAGTAATGGCGTTAAAAAGTAGATAAAAATTCAGATGGCACGTAAAACAGTCGACGGGACGAATGAAACTTTTTAAAGTTACTTTCGTCGTTTGGAATTATCTTTAGAATGGCACGTATAAAGTCTTTTAATAGTTAATAGTTCGTCGTATTTTATTCGATTAAATGATTATTATTAACTAGATGTAAATGTGTACCAGAGCAAAATGAGATCGTATATAGAGAACATCGTTTTATTGCGTTTATAATTAATCATTTTACTTCGCATATATGTATCTCTCTCTCTCTCACACACACTCTCTCTCTCTTCTCTCTCTTTTGCTCGCACGCTCGCATTATACGGATATAAATTAATTAATTCGGGTTTTATCCGTTGTTCGAACAAAGAAGCTCCAATGTGAATGCCAATGGTAAGCAGGTTCTATATAATTCGTAATTCTTTATGAAAAATCGATTTAACGACATAACTTTCGTGTCGTAGATAATATAAGTGACGTAGAGATCGGTGATGAAATATCAACTTCGATGAGATCCAATCGGAAAAGAAAATTCTGCTCTGTGAAAACGAAGGATAGTGGGAATGGATTGATGTATTCTAGCGGTTACAGCGTTATCATAAATCGTGGCCTGTGTCAGTTACATTAGAGTGCTTGAAAGATATTATATTCGGAGGATAGCGTGTCACGTTAGGAAAAAAAGAGTAAAGAAAAAAATTTACATTTTCGTTAAACGACAAAATGAAAAATTTCTTGACAGATTGACAAATCCATCTACTTTTTTATTCCTATTATTATTATATCTTTTTTATTATTAATATTACAATTATTATCATTATTATTATTATTATTATTATTATTATTATGATCACTTTAATCACTGCAATTATATATTATTTTCTAGATAATGGTTTTCATGAAAAAAACATAAAATACATAAAATACATAAGTAGATGATTATTGAAAATTTTCATTCGCGCTCATATAGCATATTAGGTACAATTTGAATAACATTATGACATACTTACTTGATCATGTATTGTCTTAGATAACGAAAGAAGTCACTTCTAGAATTCTAACGAAAGGTCTACTCTTTATTGTGCAGTAAGAGGGAAGAGAGATAAGAGGGTAAGATAGACAAGAATACTCGTACATGTAAGAACTACTTCCCTTTTACCGAGTAGTACAGCAGCTTACATTTTATTCTTCCTTCGTCAGTCGTTCATTACCGCTGAAAAAGAGGAAAGCTTTTCGTTACTTTTCAGCAAGGAGCTTAAAAAGTGGCTGCACTTCTCAAAGTGAAATTTTCTCTTACTTTCTCTCTCTCTCTCTCTCTCTCTCTCTCTCTTTCTCTCTCTCCTCTTCTCTAAGAATAATGTAAATTGTTATTGTAAAATTACTCGCTCGTTACTTCGTCTTCGGTCTTCTTGCAGTTGAATTTCGTCTTCGTGCTAGCGAGACGAAAGTTTCCTAAGAAAATGAATACGGTTATTCTATCCTCTTTCTTCTTTGGTTTCGACGGTTACGTAAAATACTCGATAGATCGTTCTTGTCCATTTTCTCTGATAAAGATAAGAAATTAAATCGTCACAATTAGAATCAAATGTAAATAAAATGGGAAACGATTAAGAGTAAGTTCGATAGTCTAACAGAATTTTGATTACAACTATTTCTGCATTCGATGACGCGAAGAAATTTTATCATTAAAAAAAAAAAAATATATATATATATATATATATATATATATATATAATGATTTTATAGGTATGCGTATGTGTACGTGTAAATATATTAGGAAGAAGTCTGGTCGATGTATATCATCAAAATTTCGTTTTCTTTTCTTTTTTCTTTTTGTTTTGTTTTCTTCCTTCCAAGATCTCATAATACACACAGAAAGTTTGTTGCGAAATCAATCGATCGATAAAGTAACTCGTAAATCAGTTCACTTTTCGTTGGGAGTTGCTTCGGGCAATCTCTCTCTCTGTTTCTTTTCTAGTTGTCATTGCGAGAATCTTTGTTGTGTTAGTTTATGTCCAAAGAAAAAAGTGATATACGAAGGTAGACTGTGCGCCTTCCAAAATATTTCGATTCCAGGTGTTACGATGACGAAAACATACGAATTCATTTCGAACTAATATTTTCATTTCAATATGAGATAAATCCGGGATACATATATGTATACGTATATAAGACGAATGGTAAGAAATACGATATTAACTTTAATCTGAATATTCTATTCTTTTTTCTTTGTTTATTTTTTGAGCGAAACAAGTCGTAACGATATAAAGGTAAAGTTAATGTTAAAGAATAAAGGAAAGACAGGAAATGAGAAAGGACAAAAATAAAATACGTACTAAAAAGCAACAGCTCGACCAACATTCTCTGTATTAAATTGGAATGGCCGTAGAAGGAGAAGAAAGAGGAAAAAGAAGTAATAAAAAAGAAAATGAAAAATATAAGAGAGGGAAACTTATCTCTGTTCGAATTTGTCGTTGAATTCGAATTTCAAAGAGCCGAATATTGAGCGTCTGTTTTTAAAGTATCCACTGAATTTGTTTCTAGTTTAACAAGACTATCCTGGGTCAAGATCATTTCAGAATATACACGGTCTATTCTGCGTCAGATGTTACTACAGTGGTAGGATAGCCGGTGATATCACAGTGGCCATTATTACCATTGTCATTATAGCTCTGGTCGGCGAACAATCATCTAAAACCAATATTGTACTATGACTTCCGTACTGATATTTCGCTCCTGGCCCATTTGTTGCTCACGAATTTGTAGTTAGTCCCGTGGGATCGTGAATAATAAATAAGAGGAGGAAATAGAGAAAAGTATTATATTTTGCTGAGTGTAAATTCTTCTTTTTCATTTTTTTTTGTTTGCTTGTTTGCAATTGCGACAATAAAATAATAAGAAATAGTAATTTCCCATACAGTAACGATATATAGCATAAAACGTATGAACAATAGCGCTTGATATATTACATTATTAATTACTATTATTAATGGGTATATTAAGAAAATGTGTGTGTGTGTGTGTCATATATATATTAAGTATTTATTAAACACCTATTAAGTATAATACGGAATAATACGTATTATAAAGTTTAACTATGCGCTTTATTAATACTTGTTTGTATGTTTTGTTTAACTTGTTAAAACGACTATGTACCTCATTGCGTAGCATATTCGTCTGTTTCGTCTATTAGTTCGTTGACTAACAAGTCAAGATGTTATAACGTTTTCCATCTCTCTCTCTCTCTCTCTCTCTCTCTCTCTCTCTCTCTCTCTCTCTCTCTCTCTTTCTCTTTCTCTCTTATTTTTCAACTATCCAAATGAACTTGCGTAACGTACAAAAAGCGTAGAATATAAAACTGAATGGTAAGAAGATTAAAAAAAAAAAAGGACAACCACTATTAGTCGGTCATCAAATACAACTATTCGTTCGAGATTTCCGATCCGCACATGGGATTTTGCATAAAATCGTCAATAAATCGTAAAACGGATTCTCAAACCTCGAAAATTTTCAATCCCTTTTTTTTTCGATTTTCATGATCGAATTATTTTTTCTTTTCTTTCGTTTCCATTTCTTTCCTTCCTTTTCAAATCACAATTTATAACGGTTCTAGTGGTCTCTTTGGGACGATATTAACGGCGACAATGAAGATAATAACGATGGTAATAATGCTTTATCCGAGAATTGGTCAATATATATATATATATATATATATATATATATATATATACTCTTACAATGTAGATGCACTGTTATTGTCATTAAACATATTATATCATATGGAATGCCGGTAATTAATTATGAAAGGCTTTATTCCTTGTAATTTTACAAAATTCGAGAAAATTGCGTGAACGTTTATGCAATTCGGAACGTTAAACGTTTAAACAAAACATTTTCTTTTAACTCGTTCTACATTAATTCCGATTTTATCAGAATCCCGATCTGTTTATCAGAATTATTTGTTTGTTAGTTATGGAATAAGTAAAATAAGGAAAAATGAAAGATGCATCAAGTTATCATCCGATATTTGTTTTTCGAATAGAAAAATAGAAAAATATTTGGAAACGATAACGCTCCATCAGCTTAGGATAGTATCAATAATCTCGAGAAATAACTTATATGCGTATGTATGTATATGTGTATTTACCTAGAAGGTATATACAAATACATTCTCCTGGGAAACGTATCACGAGACTCCTCTTCCTAATCAGCGTATCAAAGCGAATAAATTAATGTATCGTGTCGCGAAGCCTCAATTCTGTGAGCGCACGTGTTCACGTTTGTACGATATTCCCACTAAAAGCGCATAGAGCGGATTTGGTTCCGGTAAGCTTCAGAGAATACATCTGATTTACTACAACGCCTATTGCAAATCAGTTCTTGTGTATTCCTCGAACAAACATATCATCAATTTGTTACGTGAACAATATTTTTCTTCTTCAGGGTCGAGTTTTAATTGGAAAAAAAAAAAACACAGGACAAAATTATTCTTTTCATTGTATGTCAATCAATCGAATTTTTGATAAATGTTAAACCTTCAATTATAGGATTTAAATGTATAACACGTATATGTATATAAGCGTATGTATATTAGATAAATATATATATTATATATCGTCATTGTTGACGGTCAATATTTCATTTGAAAATTTCGAAGAAAGTGAAGAAAATTTCTCTACATTTATAAGACTCGTAAATATATATATATATATTGCATAATTAAATATCGAAATAGGATACGACCGTAAGATAATTATTTATAAATCGCTTGACTTAGAACGATTCATTTATCTTAAATCTCGATCGTTACTTTTAACAACGGATCAACGACACGAAACCACGTAACATTTGACAATATGTGTTTCGTTTCAGATTACAAACGTTTTTCGAATTGTTACGCGTTCGTTTCGAGAGAAATCCAAATGATGCATCGATTGGATCGGAATTTGACGTTGAAATCCATTTACAAGGAGCATTTGGATGGCTTCGATACGAGTTTTAAATCACACACTGACTCTCAAAGCTCGTGGCTTCGACTATCGTTAAAGCGGGATTATAGGAAAGTACGATTTTAATCGATAGATGAACAAACAAACGAATGAACGAACGAACTAACGAATGTTACAATATTTGACTCTGCCGTTCTCTAATTTTCATTCTTGTTTCTTCTTCTTTTTTTTTTTTCTCTTCCTTCCTTTCTTTCCCTTTCTTTCGCATTATTCCAAACGATACAAAAAAAAAAAAGGGAAGAATGAAAGAATATTCTAAATGTTTCCTTTGTCGAAATTCTTTGGTGAATCGTGCGTGCCATTGGTCGACGCGTTCGGCAAACGAAATTAAAAGAATTTAACGTGAAAATTTAGAGATCGAAAAATACCTCGGTCTCGCGGTGGTTGTCCCAAAGGCAGACGATTTAGTAGAATTTGCGTAGCACTCGAATCGTCGTCCGCGAATTACTTTCGTAAAAGAAGACGTTCTCTAAGCGAAGGAGAAAATTTCAGGGTAAAAGCTCCTATATACGCGTAATACTCGTCTGGTCGAACGTTAACTATATTGGATCCTTTCCAATCTTCAGAGAATCGAACTCTCGCTCGAAGTCGTGTTCGTAAGCACGAAACGAAGCTAGAACGTCGCTGGTTGATCGTAAAAACGCTGGTGGAGGAGGAGGAGGAGAAGGAGGAGGAGGAGGAGGAAGAAAAGAAAAGCTGGAAATTGTAACGAACCAAACGGTCTCTCTCTCTCTCTCTCTCTCTCTCTTCCTCTTTCTCTCTATTTCTTCATATGATTCTTTTATTTCCTCCCTTAGTCTCGTATTTGTTTTAATATCGTATTTGTCATCAATTTTTTTTCCCATTCGAGTAAGAATTTTGTTCTGTTAATTAACGAAATGAACTTTCTTAGCGTTCGTAAGATTGACATTTTTTTTTATCCTCAGAACTTATTACTTTATCTCTTACACCATCTTTTTCAAAAAAAAAAAAAAAAAAAAAAAAAAAAAAAAAACAGATTGGGAAGAGATTATGAAGTTATTTTTAAAAACGTGGAAAAAAAGAAATTTGGTCCCTTGATATATTTTTATATATTAAGATTTCATAATTTTATAATTTCTTTGTGTTAATTTGGTATCTCCTCTATAAATTTGATCTTCAATGATTATATGATGAATCATTTTTCATTCGCTCACATCACATTTCATCTTGTTTATCCATGAGTTTCGAGTCTCACAACTCGATTATGTTGTTTAAGCGAACAGAACTTGTTGCTCCTTTTCATAATTATATATATATATATATATACATATATATGATAGATACACGAAGTACGTGTATACACAGGTTGTTTCACCTAATTGGGTCATCTTTCTTCTGAGATTTTAACTTTATAAGAAAATATCATGCCGAGATATTAAATTTAAATTAAGGAAGAAAATTTAGATGAAACATTGTTATATCAAACATTTTGGTAATCCTTTGACTAAAAATTTTCTTTATCCTTTCTTAAAGAAATTAACATTAAAAGTATCATTGCTTTAGCGATATTTAAAGGGATTAAGCTCAAACGAATTGCGACCATATATACATACATACATACGTAGATATAAGATGAGCTTAACAACAAAGCAATGTCTTTTGATTAATTAGTCATTAGTTATCACATGGAATGGAGAGAAACGTTAAGCAAGTTTACCTTTGTTGTTCATTAGTTTATCCTTATCGTGTTTAATGAAAAATAAAACGGCGAACGAGAGCTATCTAACAAAACGGGATGAAAACAATTTATATTTACGTTAGAAACAATACGTCACGATATAATGATTGAAAATGTAATTAGTTTCGCGTATATGCATATTCGTTTAAGATTTGCGAGAAAAATAACGTAACCTTCTCCAACGATAATTCGAATTTTATTGAAATTTTCTAACGCACGTTTTGCTATACCATTTGTATTCCTATTACGTACTTCCTACTCCGGCGTAAAGAAAAAAGAAGAGGAAGAGGAAGAAGAAAAAGAAAGGAATAACAAAAAATTGTAGAATCCCCCTTTAAATAAAAAAAAAAAAAAAAAGAATAGAGAAGAATGAAAGCAGTGCTATGCAGTGGTAGGTTGGCTGGTTGGCTTGCTGGCTAGCTGGCTGGCTGGCTGACTGGCTGGCTGCCTGGCTGGCTAGCTAGCTGGTTAGCTGGTTACCGGTAAAATTAAAATTTATTCTCTTTCGTAATTTCGCACGGCTGGGCCAAAATTTCAAATCGTATATTATAGTCGGAGTATAAAGTATATCGTGAAAAAGGATTCACCGGTGCGTTTTCAATTTTGCAAGAGTTCCGATGCGAGTAATAATCGGCCGGTAAGTAAAGCAACACTTTCCGGTCTCGTTAAACGTTTATTTATCAATCGGCTTTTTACTTATTATTATATCATCGATGCTCACATACATACAAAAATACACACACACACACACACACACATATAAGCAGGCACCTACCGTACGTAGAATAAACACACAGACAGAGGTAGAGAATGGAAATCCGTATTCAGACAAAGCTCCTAACGAATGGTCCGTTCTCGCTAATGAGATTAAAATCACCTATCCTCTCCGTTTCCTCTTATAGAATCATATGAATGATAATGTTCCTCTCGTTGCTCGTAAAAGGGCAGAAACGGTGTAAACGTAGTTATTAATATTCGTATCTATATCGTGGTATCTTCGCTAATGAACGAGGAGAAATCCTATTAGGATTAAACGCTCGTATTTTCGGTTCGTCTACGATATCTGCTACTTGCTGCCGTATTATGTGAAGGATCATATGATTTTGTAAATTATATATCCCCTGTAAATTCTACAATGAAACATAGTAATCTTCTTACGTGGCCACAATTAATGTCCGATTGTTTATCCATAGAAAGCGTGAAACTTCAAGCGGCAACTTCATACCCGACATAATTCATTATTTTCTACACTTGCCACACAATATTAATAAATCGACTGTCTTTTTTAATGAAAACATCGCATAACCATTCCTTAAAGATTTCTCTTTAATTATTGTTTAATTATCAATAAATAACATTGTTCTTATTTTATGCAATTTTCTATTTTCGCTATAACTTCGAAACGATCGACTTTAGGGCGCATGTGTATTAAGATTTTTTGACTTATAGAATGACGAAAAGAATGGACAGTTTCAGTGTGGACATTACGTTGCAAGACATCCTACGTATGTGTGTATGTATGTATGTATGTACATATTATGTTAGCGATATTATAATAAGTGGTCCTGATCACACGATTATATTTTAATATCGTTTTCAATATTTGTCTCAGTTTCTTTTCGTTCGAGCTTATGAAAATAGTTTAGGAGAATTTTTTTCATTATTTGCCAAATATATGTTGAATTCCCGTTAGTTCTTTCGAACCTCGGAAACGAAGAATCGGTTTCATCAATTTTTCGATCGTAAAGTTTTATTTGAGAAAGAACTGAGGCACGATGTTTGGTTCGATGCATTTCATTCGTAAATAAGTTCAATAATTATTACACGGATAATTAACAGAAACGTTTCTTTTGTATTCATCCGAGGAACCTATTTTTATGAGCGTTAGAGAGAGTGTCAATCGATTCAAATTGCCTTTGAAAAATATCGTTGTTCGGATTAAAGTAATAAAACATCCCGAATATGCGTTACGATGTTTCGTACCTGACCTGAATTAATCTATCAATTTATCGTTGCGATTAGTCGTAGATTTTTCAAATCCTTTACAATAATTTCTATCGATGTAAAACCTGTACAAAAAAAAAAAAAAAAAGAAAGTCCAGGATTATTTCTTAAACTGTTATAACGATATCTAAGAACTAGCATACAACAAATAAAACGACTTTCAAGCAAACCCAATATATAAGAGTTCACGAGCTAAATCCACTTACTGGCATCAATGAAAAGAAATATTATATAGCAGGTAGTAATGAGGCACGTGAACAGGTAGATAAGTAAGTAAGTATACTTTAACTCGAAGGATTTGAAATCTCAGTTTACATTGAATTTCCACCAATCTCTCCACTAAAGGAAGGAGGATAATGTAACCTGATGTTTAATATGTTACGTTGAAATAACCGACCTTCTCAGTCGCCGCCGCCGCCGTCGTCGTCGTCTACTCCGTGACTCAGGCGGATTTCGTTGCCAGGTTAGATTGTTTTATTATATCCAATGTCGTATCGAAATATTGGAAACAGTAGTGAGGAATGGACAAGACGCATGAGTTTCTCCTCGCGCGACTCTCTTCGTACCACAAACATCGAACCTTTTTTACGAGCGATACCCACAATCGATATTCGATCAAGCGTGCTCTTTCGTTTCACAATAGAGAGTAAGAGAGAGAGAGAGAGAGAGAGAGAGAGAGAGAAAAGATCCCGCGTTACTGCAGGTGTCATAAAGGAATACGTGCCCGTAAAAGGTGTTATTTTCTTTCTCTCTCAAATCTTCCTTCTTTCATTCGTTTCCTTTTTTACTTCTTCGTTCTTTTCTCAAGCCAACCCCAAGGCATTACGATGCTCGACATGAGTCTAATATCTTTCAGTTTACTGGTATGACTTTAATCGCCGTTCATGTATTTTTCTCACTTTATTTGAGCGAAGGAACGTGATAAGGACTATATAGGTATAGGTGTACCTACCTACACGATTTTCTACCTCCGTTAGGTAAGACTAGTAGACTTCGTTCTTTCTCCTCTTACGTAGCTGCAGTTTTCTCTTGCTCATTAATAACGAAAGATTAATGTTCATTATCGAGCTTGAAGAATTATTAACGGAGATCGGGGGTCGTCTTTCGAACAAAAAAAAAAAAAAAAGAAGAAAAAGACAAGAAACAGAAAAGAAAAAAAGAAGAAGAAAGAAAAGGAAGACAAAATAAGATAATATCTTTACACTTTGCTTCTCGTAATGAGAAGCTATCGAATATTTAATCGAGTGAATTAAATCCAATTTTTCACACAAAAAAAAAAAAAAAAAAATATTGAGATCAAACCTTAAACCATTAAGGTTTAATTAAATCCAATTTGCGATTACGAAAAAGATTACGATAAAAATCATCGTGTACGTGTGTTATGGGGGAAAAAAAAAAAGGAAAGAAACGTATCTCTCGACGAATTTGAAATTTGAAAAATTCTTGGAGAAAAATTTCGAAGGCGGATACTTTTTTGAAAGAGAAAACCAATTGCATTCTACGAAGTCAAATAAAAGAGAGAAACGCAAATAAAGGAAACACGGACCGTGAGCAATATCATGATCATCAATTGTTGCTTGTTATTGCAGCGAAATGTTTGTTGATTTTCCGAGGTACCACCGGACAATTTATCCAATCCATGGCGGTAGGTAGGTTCTTGGTGCATACTAGTTATACCTACCACGATATTACTTGCCCGGAGGATCATCGAGCCGTAACAGAGAACACGCGGTATCGCACGCGCGTTTCTTGCATTATGATGGTAACGATAACTTGAGCGAAAGCGTAAACGGCCGGGTTGCGGTTAAATTTGCTTTTTCACGTAACGCTACTTCGAACAATATTTTTCTTCGAACGAACGAAAATGGCTTTACCCTCGCTCTGAAAATTTGATTCTAAATTATACCTTTGTTTTTTAATACTTCATATATATATATATATATATATATATATTTTTTTTTTGTTAGAAGAAAATCTTTTTTCTTGTTTTTTCTTTTTTTTTCTTTTTTTTTTTTTTTTTAGAATTATTTTAGATAAGAATCCGTAGAATTTCAACAGTACTTATCTGCATATATTTCGCTTTTTTTCTCTGTAGTCTGCCTTCTGTTTACTTTTTCCTTTTTTAGGGAAAGAAAGCTTCTCGGGCGGATATCAACAATGTAAACAAAATGTCTAAAAAGCAATAAGGATAGCAATGGGTTTCGAAGAATATTTGATAAGAGTGCAAGGACCAGCGCGTTATTAGATCTTTACATTTTACTGGACAGGGTTTAAAGGTCGTACAACGTGCCTCGTACATTTCCATTATTATTTTCAAAGGGGATTTGGGGTAGTGATAAAACGCAAAATGGAATTTTCAGGAGGTTAAAATGTGATGGCCTGTAAAGGAACGTTAATTTAATTATAATCATTTTCTTCGATCGATTAATTTATCTATATTATATTATCTAATTATCGTTTATATTATAATTAATTGTATTATATCATTCGTTACACAAATATTCAATTAATTGATATTTGAGACGTTTACGGATATATCGTCCACAAAGTAATATCGATCCAAACGTTTTATTAATTACAATTTTCAAATAATAACAATTTCAAGATATATCTTAAAGCGAGACGAGACAATCGTGATTATAACGGATTAAGAATCCGTTAAGAGAAAAATATAAGAGAAGAAATAAAAGATGATATTATCCAACGTGCAGAATCGACTTTATCCTCGTTCGTGTGTTACTCTCTCTCTCTCTCTCTCTCTCTCTCTCTCTCTCTCTCTCTCTCTCTCTCTCTCTATGAAAAATCGACGTCCATGAAAGTCATAGCTAATTGGCAGGTCGTACGTCATGGCGAGAGGGAAAGAGGAAGAATAATATATATTGCTTGAAAGTTCTCTCTCTCTCTCTCTCTCTCTCTCTCTCTTTCTTTCTTTCTTTCTCTCACTCTCTTTTTGTCGAATTAAGAAGCAGCCAAGCACGAAAGAAAATATGCGCTCGGGTGAAATCCGAGCTTTTCTCCTCCATACTTTTCCTCCTTGTCATTCTTCTTCTTCTTACCTTGTCGTCGTCGTCATCGTCGTCGTCATCTTCATCATCTCCGTCATCGTCGTCATCGTCGTCATCGTCGTTGTCTAGCCTCGCGTTCTTGTTCAACGTTCCCCGATAATTCATTGTTCTAGGCTAGGCTTTGTTGTTTATATCGTCGTCGAAACCAGCTCGATTTTACGTGTCTAGAAATCTAATCGTGCTCGCTCTCGGCATTTGCTCTCGCTTATTCCCTTTCCATCTCTCTCTCTCTCTCTCTCTCTCTTACACAAGTGTTATGCAGTTGTATTGTCAGGGATTTAATCGTATCGGCTCGTATTTCCACGATTTTGGCTTATCCAACTTTAATAGGAAATAACGAGAATATCGCGAGTTCTAACGTAGCTGTGTGGCACACTATCAGCGTATAGTATTTTATGCGATTAAAGTTCGACCGATTAGAGAGAGGGCAAGTTTTGTTATTGTCGTATATTTAAGGCACACATACTATATACTTCCTGTTTATAGATGCAGCGTGCATATATACGTTGAATATGTTACGTAATATATACGTAGATAAATAGAAACTATTGTAGTTTTGAACGGGGAACAAAACGTAACGTAAAAAGTTTATGCGTTATGTACGGAACGTACAATCTACGATATAAATTCGTTTTCGAGTTACAATATCCATTTCGTATTTCAATAATTCGTTCGAAGATTTTAGATCTCCTGCCACGATTTCGACTCATCACTATGCATTAACACGCGTTGTTTGGATTATAAGTTATGTATTCAATTCCCATATTTAATGAAGCCGAAATATTTGTATAACGAAATGGTGTTATTAATGTTACGATCTTTATTTACGAAAGAGTTAAAGATCGGCGCAACTTTGATGAAAGTTCAAAATCGATAATAATATATTATTTATCAACGTTTTTCATCTTGCCTCAATAATACATGTTTTTTTTTTCTTCTTCTTCTTCTTTTTCTTGTTCTTCTTTTTAATAACGATTATAACGATTTAACTGTAATATCTCATGAATTAAGAAAATACCACGTGTATTTATAAAGGTTGTTTGCGCGTCACGTAGATTTATCTTAATTTACGACGTTAATGCGAGTGTAGAGCATTCTCTCTTTATCTTTCTCTCTCTCTCTCTCTCTCTCTCTCTCTCTCTCTCTCTCTCTCTCTCTCTCTCTCTCTCTCTACGTCTTGGATTAAGTCCGATAAAGCTCTTTGAGAGCCACTATCAAGGGATTCAAACGACTTGTCGTCGAGTCTAGCATAAGGTAGATTTTGACTGGCTAGCAATTTGCCTCTTTGCACGATGGCTCACGTAGCGACTATGTGTGTGTGTGAGAGAGAGAGAGAGAGAGAGAGAGAGAGAGAGGTGGAGACAGAGACAAAGACAGAGACAAAGACAGAGACAGAGACAGAGAGAAAGAGAGACACGGAGACAGAAACAGAGGCAGAGACAGAGAGCGAGAGAGAGAGAGAGAGAGAGAGAGAGAGAGAGAGAGAGAGAGTGAGAGAATAAACGTTCACTTGGTGCATCAAATACACCTGTACAGACTCATCTTCCTCACGATGTGCATAGCAAGCGCAACTCGGACATTTCGATAACTTGGTATTATTATACCGTATAGAGCTTCTCACGATGAAAATAGGGAAGGGAGAGACTCTGAAAGAGCGGGGAGTAGGGGGAGGGAGAGATAGAGAGAGAGAGAGAGAGAGAAACACAGAAACAGAGCGAGCATAACATAAAGGAGGGTCTCCTCTAATACGATACAATTCATAGAGTGCGCCGACCTATACCTCCCTTCTGTTCATTATCGCAAACGCGTTTTGGAACGCCATTGTTCCCTTCGTTGTTGAGATTGTCGTTCGATTTGTTCGAAATATTGGAAAAAGAAATAGAAAAAGTAAAGAAAATAAGAAAGAGAGAGAGAGAGAGAGAGAGAGAGAGAGAGAGAGAGAGAGAGAGATAAAAAGAAGAAATCGACTACCTACAAATCGATAGATCGAACTAGCAATGCCTTCTTGTCTTCTTCGAGACACGCTATTCTTCATTTATCTCTTGGATTTTTGTTTCTAACGAGAAAAGGAAAAATAAATTCCGAATCTCGAGAAATAAATGGCAAATAAAATTATCTCCTTTTTTCCGTCTTTTTCATTCGTTTTGTTTTTCTTTCTCTTCTCTTGTTTCTTTTCTTTTGTTTTCTTTTTTTTTTTTGCGAAAGCTTTTAATCGTACGAAATCGTCCTTGTATTATAGACGTCCGGTGTTAACACGTTCGTATTTCGCGCCCTCTTATTTTCCGGGCATCGTTTTTTTTTTTTTTTTGAGAGAGAGAGAGAGAGAGAGTAAGAGGTGAAACGTTCCAGACCAATTTTGCGCCCGAACAGAGTGCCACCTTCGGTCGTTTACGTTAGTGTCAAGCGCAGAACGGAGCGAGACACGCGCTCCTTTACACGCGTGTTACTGACCTTAGAAGATTCTATTTCGGTTCTACGCTCGTATAAACTGCTCTCGAAAGCCACTTCAAAATTCTCTCAGCATGTACCTACCTACGTACAAACATACGTATGTATGTATGGATGTATATATGTACGTATGTACGCATGTATATATGTACGCATGTATGCATGTATGTAGTACTTATGTACAAGCTCTTTGAACTTTCATATGCGACAAAAGAAACCTTTTGTTTTACGAATGAGATTTTCCTCTTTCTTTGTATAGGTGGACGGCAGAGAGAGAGAGAAAGAGAGAGAGAGAGAGAGAGAGAGAGAGAGAGAGAGAGAGAGAGAATGTGTGACAGAGAGAAGAAATATTTATTGTACGGTAGCAAATTTTGCGTGAATAATCTTAAATATTTTCCTTGATATTATATTTCTCTCTCTCTCTCTGTCTATATACATTATATATATATATATATATATATATATATATATATATATATATATATATGTATGTATATCCTACTCGTAAGCTTTTCATCTTTGTCCAAATCATAATTCACTGACAAACGTTAACCTACTTCCACTTTCCTCTTTCCAAGCGAATGGTCGGCGGTGTCTCATTTCTAGCGAATCCGCTCGTGAAAACTTTAGTTCAGCGACGACGATCGTTTGCGGTAGGAACCTAAGCGTCGGGCAAGCTGAGAAAGAGAAAGAGAGATGAACTTCTCAAGCCGACGTAATCGACCCAACGTTGGTCCAACGTTTTTCACGGTTATAAAATATCGTTTAACGAAATCTTCCGAAGAATTACGACGGGATTTAATGTATTAGTCGTGATAGTGAACGACTCTTAAGATAGTAAAAGGAATAGTGAGAGTGAGAGAGAGAGAGAGAGAGAGACAGATTTATATATTTTTTAATGTCCCTTTTATATTCGGCCCTTCCGTAAATATAATTTCTTTATTCGAACATGGGCTTATCTCTCTCTCTCTCTCTCTCCTTTGGGTACTATTAGTTAGAAAAACTTTAAACAATGAATAAGCGTTGTGGCAGTTTTTACATAGCCTACCTTGTGTTGTCCATAAATGTTAAAGAGTTAAGACCTTCGAGATTACGTGCCAAAGAAATTTACGTCGACTACCAACAGTTGGTATCGTTACTCGACGATGCACAAACTTGTAGGAATGAAATTAACTAACGAAAGAGGCTTGATAAGGGAATCGATAAGGATAAATATAGAGTCGAAACTTTAACCAATAAACCATCGGTATATCGTCCCTCGTTTTCAGGACAGAAGGGAATTCAATCAATTATCGATTATCACCCGCATGTCTCGATTAAGTAGTCATAATATTCTGGTATCAACCCATTCCGCAGCCAATTGTTATTGGATTTTAAAATGTTATCGAATTAGTTCCCGTGTATTCCTGCGGGACGCTCTATCCAATACATTTATAATTCCATCGGTCTTACATATTAAAATTTATAATCTTCGTCAAAGGTTTGAAAACTGGTGATCAAATGTATACATATATCCTGTAGAACTTTTTTTTTGTTTCCTTTTGTATGTAGCTTTTTAATAGAACGTTACGATAATGAACAATTGGCAATTTATATCGATATATATGATATCGATATATACGATAGACACATACACGCACACATATTTATACATAGGTAATTTAAAGCGATAAAAAGAAAAAGAAAAAAAATAATAATATTCTCGAAACTTTTAACGCTGATCGGTTCGAAATTCTTCCGGTATCTTCACTAATCATCAAGATCGACGTAATAGGTAGCATGACTCAACCCCCATACCATATATCGTGGAGAAAGGGAGACTCTTAATGGTTTTTAATAAACGATCAGACCGAATCTCGTCTCTTCCATAAAGAGATCGTTAATATCGAGAAGTTAGGAAGACGACAAAAATCCATAGTGGTGTATCCCGTAAATCATAGAATTTGCTATCGATTCGATATCATGAAACGGGTAGAAGGAAAACTTCCAAGTCCCAAAGGTTTCTTATTCGACAATTTCCGTTAGTAAGTCTTTTCCCAACTATACTTTACCAAACCCCTTTCTATTTCTGTCCTCGAGCACCCTCTCCTTTCTTCCCGAACCGTCATGTTTTCGTAAAAAAATTTGCGAAATATGATTTTCAACCAAGTATCTCGACGAACAGAAAGGAATAGATTATGTCGAAGATATTCGAATGAATTTTTTTTTTTTTTTTGAAGGATACGCATAAAGTATACGAGTCGTTTCTATTAATTATTATTATCAAAATAAAAGAGCAAATGTTATCGTGCGAAATATTATCGCGTTTAATAATTAAGCATACAGATGCAGTTGGTCTTCTTTTTTTTTTTTTTTTTTTTTTTTTTTTTCTTTACGAACAACCACTCGAGAGGTTGAAGAAAACAAGCATTCTGGATTTCGGCTTTATCGTCTGTCTCCTCTTCTATTTTCACACTACCTCAGGAACTTCCTAACTTCGACTCGTAAACACGGTTTCCGCAGTCATCATTCAGTAGGCAGCAAAGCAGAAGGAGGAGGATGAGACAAACGAGAGAAAATAAGTTTAAGGAAATAGTCAAAGATGGCAAGTGAAAATTCGTTGACATGCAGTTAAAGTTTTGACACGAGACTTATGTCCGATATTAAAAACGTCCTTTCGTTTTCCTTTTCCTTTTCATCTATATCTATGGAAATACAACGATAATTTTGAATTCTGATTTTCCTCTTTGCATACATCTGTATGACTATACAGTTTGTTCCTAAAATGTTTCGCCAAACTTTCGGAACGTGTTCTAGTAACTATGAGAAAGATATAGGTCCATATATATAATCTAGGACCAAGAAACTTTTCGTATCTTCGTGTCCTCTCCATTTCTATAGGTAAGAGCAAATGTTAATTAAGTTCTTTCAAACATCCCCCAAAGGAAAAAATCCACAACTCCTCTTCAATTAAAGATCTCTGTTATCTTGATCAGGATATCGGTGATCAATATAATCCCTTGATAGTGTGATCAAGATTAAGGGAAGTGGAGTAGCCTCGTCATGCATGAATCATGTTTGACGATGTATCTAGAACGATACATAATATTTGGTAACACTTAAGTAACTAAACTGTTTCCAGACATTTTCTGATAATTCGTATCACTCAGCAGTGCACCAATTATCTGACTGAATTATTAGTGCAAGTCAATTGAAACGCGCTCTAATTCGAACAAGAAACCGTACCGAATTTAGGTTCACATTAACTTATTTTTTCCTCAAAGTTAATAGAACACGCTTTCAAAGTTTGGTCAAACATTTTGGAAACATCCTGTATATATACATATACATATAATTGTGTGTGTGTGTGTGTGTGTGAGTATAGATATATATATATAACAACGTAGGAACTTCTCGACAATGTAATTAGCATTTTTATTGGCCATGCGTATCACGAGACTCGTTCATTCCTTCAGGGTACACAGACACAGGCGCACACACACCATTTGGGAACAGCTTTCTCGTCTCTCACTGGACACAAGAAACTTTTAAATGACTTCGTTCGTCGCATTTTCCCCATATGATAATATCGTTCTCAACTCGGCGGATAACGTCAATCAAGAATATTATACTCCCGTTCTTCTTTTCCTATTTTCTTTTTTTTTTTTCGTTTCTCTTTCTTTCCTCTTTTTGTGCTTTTCCTTTTTTCTTTTTACTTTTTCCGAGAGCATCCTCGTTTCTCTCCGTGCTTTCGAATCCAATGCTTTTTCGAATTTCATCGATAATTCTTTTTTCTTTTTTTTTTTTACGTTTTATAGTTCGTTCCGTAAAACAAAAACAAAAAAAAAAATAAAAAAGAAAGAAAAAAATACAAAGTTAGCAATGGCACTAACGATTAATCACTTTGACGAAATCGGAAAAATTTCTTTTATAGGATTTCGTCGAGCGTGAACAAATATTATATGAACGTGAATATGAAACCAGGGAAGAGAAAGGTTTAATTCTCTAAATTTAACATTCACCTCTCGTTGAATTCGACAAATGTTACTAATTAGGCCGTTCTACGTTTGATTATCATTATCTAATCCTTCCTTTTCTCTTTCTTTTATTCGATCTATCTACATCCTCGGGAATTTTTTATTATGCTAGTTCTTTATCGATTGGTAGAAATGGACCCTCTCATTGCTCTCCCATTCGCATCGGCGAACGATAAAACGAATGTAAACATATTCAACGGTTTGTTTTTGGTCTCGTTTCATCGGAGAATACTGAAAAATACAATTTCGTTGGAATTCTCTCTCTTTTCTGGCATTCCCGGTTCTACAATCGAAACAACCCTGACTTCTTATTTTCTTTTCGCGGTACTATATAATTCGAATTCTTGTTATTTTCGCGAGCTACTTCTGTAACATGTTTCGAAGAAAAATGCAGAAGAGATAAAGAAAAAGAACAAAAAAACAGACAGACAGACAGACAGAGAGAGAGAGAGAGAGAGAGAGAAAGAGAGAGAGAAATGACTCTTTGCACTGCATTTTCCTTCTTAACTTCTCAACTTGAGTCCTACCATTATTTTTCGGACATATAATTTTTCTAACGTAGGTTAAAGTAGAGCGAATCGCAAGCTTTCCGGGACGATAACTCGACGCTCATAAAATTTGATGGTCAGTCTCTTGAAAATCTTCCAGTATTCCTGACCGTGTAAGAAATGAAAAATATAGATTAAAAGAAAGATACCGGAAGAAACGCTCGATTCATCTAAAAAAAAAAAAAAAAAAAAAAAAAAGAAAAAAAAAAAAAGATTTTGCTTTGTTATCGCGTTAGTTCTAACGACGCAATAAATTACAAATATATTTTTCGAGCAATACAATCGAATATTATTCGTCTACGTTGCTTCGCATAAATTCATTTTGACAAGTTGTTCGACGAAAATTTGCAGAGGGGGAAAAATTAATGATAGGCTATCTTTTTCTTTTCACTTTTTCGTTTCTTTTTTCTTTTTTGCTCTTGTTATTACTCGTATCGTAGGGATTATCGTCGGATTATAGTCGATAGATTTTGAAACGTTTTCATTCTGATAGATTCATTCGCAGGGTTTATTCTCTTGGCACGCCAGCGTGCATGCTCGACGCTCGAATTTGGTAAATGCGAACGCCGCTCCCTTTCCCCTCCCCCTCCTCTTCTTCCTCTTTCTCCACTTCCCTTCTCCCCTCTATGTCAGCAGAATAGATAATATATGAATAGTGCCTCCGGTTATGTTGATCATCTCGGAGAAATTGCATTACGTATTCGGTCGCATTCTTTGGAAAATTGCTTTGAACGTGTATCGCGGTGGATATTATCGATGGAACCTCATTATGGCTACCTTCTGAAACATCCTGGCAAACTCTAGTCGATCGAGAGTAAATTATATCGCTAAATTCAAAGACGATACGCCGAAAACTTCGTATAATTCTTACCATTCGACCAATTCTTTTCTCTCCACTCCAGCCGTCCCCCCACCCCCCGTCACCCTTTGAAATGTTTATTACAAGTTTAAATAGATGTGTCCACCTAAAGGGAGAGAGAAAAAAGAGGAGAGAAGAAAGGGCATAGATACGGTTATATCTAGTACGTACATCTCGTTTGAAGAAATTACCGATAAATTCTTTTGCCAAATGAAAGTAAAAGAAAAAAGAAAAAGAAAAAGAGAGAGAGAGAGAGAGAGAGAGAGAGAGAGAGAGAGAGAGAGAGAGAGAGAGAGAAAGGAAAGTATCCGAGCGAAAATACGTTCAATCGTTTGAACATCTTTTCCTGATTATTTCAAAAAAAAAAAAAAAAAAAAAAAAAGAAAAAAAAAGAAAGAAGGAAGAAAAAGGAAACGGGCAAAAGAAAATAAATTCTTGTTAAAGGGAAATAAAGAAATAATATCAGATCGATAACGGAATAATTTATTTCGTTGAGACATTTCAAAGTTCTTAACATATAGGAAACTAACCTATTTTACCCACTTACCTACCTACCTATCTACCTACTTTTAGCATTCAAATGAATGTGACAAAAGTAGGAGAAATAAAAAAGGAGGGGGGGAAGGAAAATGAAAGGAAAAAGGAAAAAGAAACGGTGGTATTATATCGCGTTATAAAGTAGATTAAATTTATTGCGATATATATATATATACGAGTTTACGTTGCCGAGGAAAGAGCAACATCGTCAAGATAAGACGGTCGAGAAATTTTTTCGCAAGATACAGGGTCTCGCACCTCCCTTTGATCCTCGCGACGTTCGCTCGGTTTCTGACGTTCTGACGATCGACGTGGCGTGAACTCGTGGGCGGACAAAATTGGACGAGGTCAAAGGGGAACTTAAGAGGGTGTGAGTAAGATATATATATATATATATATATATATATATATATATATATATATATATATAAAGGAGAGAGAATATCACGATGGTAAGAAGCTTAGAGGGCAACATGGCGAAGAGAGGGAAAGGGGCAAAGAGAAGCTAGGAATTTTGGAGCCTTACGGAAACGTCGTTCTATGTATATGTCTATGTACGTTGCCTCGAGTTTACAAATATACAACATGGCTGCATAGCTCGAGAAACCTTCCGTTCCCTCTCGTTCTCTCTGAACGTAGTTCGACCTGCCGTGAGCACGCCTCCTTAGGCTAGTTATCGCTTGAATTAAAGCGAGAACCACTACACTCCTACGTTTCTATGTAGATATATTATATGCGTATATATATGTATATATATATATAGACGTTTCTACGTTTTCATGCTTTACTTTGGCCTCTGGACCATGATAACAAGAACGTTCGATATATTCCATGCGAACATTCGAGACAATTAAAAACGTATTCTTCTTCTTAATTCAATATAGTCATTTTTTTCTCTATTTTTGAATTTTTTTCAATATACTATTTTACTACACACACGCGCACACACGCGCGCGCGCGCGTACATTTTAGGAATAAATTTTAATAGTAGAAATATAATGAAAAATATTCTTTTTCGGGATAACTTAGGAAAAGTTTAGAAAATAAATGGGAATACATCGAGAACTCGTATATTAGACCAAAGTAAAGTTAGATAGGAGAGATACGAAGTTAGTTTTATTATTTCTATTATTTATCAAATCATTTTTTTCTCTATTTTTGAATTTTTTTTTTTAATATACCATTTTACTATACACACACACACACACACACATACACATTTTAGGAATAAATTTTAATAGTAGAAAAATATTCTTTTTCAGGATAACTTAGGAAAAGTTTAGAAAATAAATGGGAATACATCGAGAACTCGTATATTAGACTAAAGTAAAGTTAGATAGGAGAGATACGAAGTTAGTTTTATTATTTTTATTATTTATCAAATCATCCTGATGGATTTTACATCCACATAGATATCTACATATAAATAAAAAAATATATATGTGTGTGTGTGTGTGTGTATGTATATCTTATATGTATATATTGTAATAGAACGTGATATACAGAAGTTATAAGAAGAAGTTAATTCTCGTCAGCGCAGCGGCAGCGAAATCTCACATCGATCGGTAGTTTCTCTCTTAGTAGAGCTAAATGGAGATATGCTAGCTTGAAAGGGTACCTAGGAAGTTTCGAGGACGTCGATCTCGCCAATGCACTTTGCGCATAGTAGGTACGTACAAGGTACATAGTTCGACTTGCGGTCTACGTACGAAATTTACGGCCGATGAGGAAAGTAAATCGCGCGTAGAGCATCGGGCGATCGATGAGATTAAGAAAGATCAAGAAAAATGTTGGATATCGTTTTCGATAAATAGCGCGTTTTTAATGGCACGCTATACAATAACGTCTTTTTGATCCCTGCGTGAAACAGGGACGTTTTCAAAATCTTTCTCATTCCTTTTTGTCCTTTCATTCTGATTTTTTCTTTCTTTATATTTTTCATTTTTGTTTCCTTTTCTCGTATCTTTATTTCTTCCCTTTAATACCTCGAAAACGAGAAAGATGAAATTTATCAATCATTTCGTGTCTTCATTGTTCCGTTAAAGCGTGAAAGGTTCGTTCATGAATTCTTTATTACACGGGAAATTGGAGTGCGAAGGAAAGCCGTAAGCGATATTAACGATTCCTCTTCGCTTACTCGTTACTTTCCCTCAACCCTTTCTTTTTCCTAATTACGCCCGAATGAATCCTAAACAGCTTGCATCAAACCTTACTCCGACTCGCTTATTAACGAGCCTCACCTCCTTCCTTCGAAATTTCTTATTCGAAGTTTATCTTCCATCGTCGATTCATCGTGGCTTACTCGAATCTTTCGTTCATTATAGTCGAAGGGAATTGGAAAATGTTAAAATCTAAAAGGGAATATATATGTCTCATATTAATTTCACCATATATATTTCAATAACGTACGTTATTATTATAATATCGATTTAATAAAAAAAAAAAAAAAAAATAACCGAGTACAATTATATTTAAAAATTATGAATTAATTTCTATTTCATTATGAATACTTATTTATTTTGGGAGGACAATCTTTGTATCTCTTACGAACGAATATGTCAATATTATTTATTATTTATTATATACCCGTTATAAGGAGAATGGAAATGATTATTAACGTTAACGTGATAATTATGGGATCGTCGGTGATGAAATTAAATACAATTTTTTCTTTTCCTTTTCTTTTTTTTTTTTTTTTTTAAATTGAGAATTGTACAAATTAAATGAAACCCTATTTACGATATTAATATTGTATTCGTGGAAATAGTCAAGAAGTTTCTCGAACAGCACGGTCAAGATTTAAGGTTCGGTCGCAGGGCTTACTTGGTGGTGGTGGAACAGTGATTCATAATAAAAGGGACTAGGAACATGTAACTGTGGTAGTGAGAACGAACGGTTGTTCGCGCGCAAACTTACGCGCCTTTGTTACGAACGACCGTGGGTTCATTTATACGCCACGAAGCTTTCCACACGAAATTATTTATAATATGAGAAGAGAAGAAGAGAAGAAGAGAGAGAAAGAGAGAGAGAGAGAGAGAGAGAGAGAGAGAGAGAGAATTGTACGGAATGGCAGTAGTTAACGAGAACGCTGCCCTCGCAAAGCAAAATTTTCGTGATACATCGTCGAGGAATGTTTTGCAATTAACGATCGTGAATAAAAACTGACGTTCGATTGTTTATCTCGATTAATTATTTCTCGCGAATAATATTATTTTACGTTTATTTTGCATATTATTCTTTGTGCAATGAAAAACGACGAAGGTCCTTTGTAAACCTTCCAATTTTAGAATTTTTCTTTTTCTCATTTTTCGTTATCATATTCTCGAAGGTAGTTAATATAAATTCGTAATTAATATTTATTAATTATATATTATATAGTTATATAATCGGAAAATTTTTCTACATGCATACGTATGAAATTTTGATTAATAAATTAAACTTATACGCATGAGCGAAAACAGCGCATACATATGTGATAATATCGTGAATTTAATTTTATCATTGGAAAAATTATATACATATATATATATATTCTTTTCATTAAATAGAATTAATCAATAATATCGGTGTATCTTTGTAGAATTAAATCGATATATGACATTTGGAAAAGAAAAATAGTAAAATTAAATTCGTATTATTCTGCATGAGTTACGTTGACTCGTTAACAAGTTACAGGAGTGACTGAGCCCTTTTAATGATAGAGTCAATCGTATGAAATCACACTAGAGAGGGGAATCACATTTCTCAATCGATTTTCGACTCGACTTTCATCCAAAAGGCGAGTATCAGATGACGATGTTTGCCGCGTGCGAGAATCCTATTTCTAGAGGCGACATGAGAGAATTCAGTAGAGATACTCTCTCTCTCTCTCTCTCTCTCTCTCTCTCTCTCTCTCTCTCTCTCTCTCTCTCTCTCTCTCTCTTCTACGTGGGTGTGCTTGTGGATGCTTATGTATGGGTGTTCGTGTATGTGTTGTGTTCAAAGATAGTTGATATGTTTTGTCGATTTTCATCAACTACAAGGAAGACTCGTTCATTCTTCTTAGTTTCATATTCTCGTTGTTATGATCGAACTGACGCGAACGAGCATGCTTTTTCTTCTTTCTCTTTTTCTTTTCGGAAGATACGTAGGTGCGTCCTCTCTCTCTCTCTCTATCTATCTATCTATCTATCTATCTATCTATCTATCTCCGAGTCTACTTGTATCGAATAGACGAACGCACTCGTTTCCTTCTTTTTTCGCTGTTTGCTTATAGCTACGTTTCGATATCTTTCCACCTGATCGAGTGCGAAATTTAGCGAACTAAGTAAGAAACTTTACTCGTATATAGAACTCAGAGGATAGTATATTTGTGTGTGTGGATATATGGATGTGTGTGTGTGCATTGCTTGTGCGCAATGGAAAGGGAAGTGTTTTAGGAAACGGTAGACGATAAAGATGAAAAATGCATGGAAGTAGCTGACGAGCGAGCATCGGTCCAAATCCAATATCTGTCCGATGTGCCCGGCTTGCTTTTCTCGAAGAAAAGGTATTTTCTCGTTTATCGGCTCAGATGAAAGTGCGGCCTTTATTCCTAATTCATCGTTTATCGTCCATTTTTTCAATCGAGGAAATGATTCTCTCCTTAGTATACAAAATTTAATATATCATCCGTTTATATAGAAATTGGCTTGGGTATACATTTCTTTCCTCCCTCCCTCCCTCCCTCCCTTCCCCCCCCCCCTGTAAATTCTTCAAAAATCAAGTATAATTGTAACAGTTATAAACGTTCGCTTGATTCCTTTTCCCTCTTTTTTGAAAATTAAAACTTTGGCCACTTTGAAAGTAAACGAATAAAATTTGAAATTAATAGGAGATTCGTCATTTATTTTGGTTCTAAAAAAATGACATAACTCTTTTACATTGATTAATAGATCTCATGCGTTATTAACGATCGTCTCTGTGCAATATCGAATAGGTATAATACTTAATTATCGATCATGATTCAATCTTGAATAGCTTTCCTTATTCTACCTCTTCTCTCTGGGATGTTTTTTTTTTCTTTTTTTTTTTTTTTATCTTGTTCAGTAGCTCGAACTAATATGCGAAGGAGAGGAGAAAGCATGGGATATAATCGAGAGAACGTTATCAAAGAAGTAAACATTGCGTTCACTATGGATGCATCTACAAAATGAAGCTGTCGCTTCCGACGTATAGAAGATAAATGACTAGACACACTTGGTTATACGCTTTCACGTCGTATATACGGTTGGATGTGTTACACTTAAAGGAATGTATCCGTTACTTTTGGTCAAAGAGTACATTCGTGAAGCGAAGCAAATTTTTATGAACGAGAGAAAGATATATATATATATATATATAAATGTGTGTGTGTGTGTGTGTGTGTATAGACAGAGAAAGAGAGAGTTCTCTATCGAGAACTCCCGCATGCTTTGGATATTATTGGCCGAGGTCATCCATCCATCCATCCATCTATCAGGAAGGAAGGAAGGAAGGAAGAAAGGAAGGAAGGCAGAACGATATATCTCAATCAGCGAGAAAGTTCATTAGCCGATTTAGTCCGATAAATCTATCCTTCTTGCGTCCTGGTCGCTTTATTACGTGCGGGTGGGCGTATCATAATGGTTAGCTTCTCGGCGTCTAATCGGCCTGATCGGGACGATAAAGGCGAAGTCATACATCTTACCTTTGACCAACTCGATCGATATTGAAATGCCTGCCCTTTCCCATAATCCACTGGCCATTGTAAAGAGATATCCGCCTCTGCGATTATTTGATATTCTCTTATTCCACGACACGTCCTTACAATTATACTTTGTTCGCGCGTTATTAGTTTTTCTTGAATTCAATAATACCTTTAATTTTTTCTTTAATTTGATAATATCTCCGATATGAGGATGTTACGATAATATTTAGTTATGAGACTCGGACTGACAGGTTTCATAAAATGTACAAATTCTTTTCCCATTTTAATCATCGTCGAACCAATTCGGTGACGTAAGAGAGTACCTAGAAGAGAATCGACTCGTAACGAACGTTCGTTAGCGAATGTCCAAGGTGCGAATACGACTACTAGTGGTGCAATAAGTTCATTTAATTCCACTTGGCGTAAAGTCACGATCGGGCCAGCCCTCTGCCTTCGAACTTCGTAAGTACTCGAAGAAAGTCGAGTCGGCCATTCCCGTAGGGCGTAAGTAATGAGTGTCAGAAAGCAGGCTTTAGGAATGCTTTCTTTATCGAAAGAAAGAATGAAAGAATAGGGAAGAAATGGGGAAAGAATAAAGAGAGAAGTAATGAGAGAAAGAGAAAAAAAGATAATAGAAAAGCGAACGACGACCACAAGGGTTGAGGATATGAGCAATGCTGAGTTGAGTTAGTGCTTGCGAGTTTCTAATCAACGTTTATTACCGAACTTTTTAGCGTCAGTTTTATGAAATTGTCTTAATGATTTCATTTCTTGTTTGCTTTTCTTTTTTTTTCTTTTTTCTTTTTTTTTTTTTTTTTTGAATGAATTTTTAATTTGATGGAATGATCCTTTCGAAACAAATTCATTCCGTATTTGTTTCCTCTCTCTTTTTTTATTTATTTATTTATTTTTTTTTTTTTTTAATAAAGTGAAATTTTTTAACGAGCGCATGTATGTATGTGTGTTATGTGAATAGATATAAAAATTTGCAATTATTTCTAACTTATTTCACTTAAAATAAACGATATAATTCATTATTCCGATAAATTTTAATTTAGTCCAACCTTTGCACTAGACTTTATCTTCATTTTCGAATAATAAAGCATTATACGTAAGATTGATCCAAGGATTTTCAAGCGTCTACGATGTAAAATAAGAAATATAGAAAGGAAAGCGTGGAAAGTAAAAAAAAAAAAAAAAAAAAAAGAAGTATTAGGAAAATACAGGTTCGACCTTTTTGGATCGATCCGTTCTAAGTCGAGAAGCGTGTTTTTTGAGAACGTAAAAAAGAACACCACCGTACTCTTCAAATCTATTTTCACATCCCATGGAGAATAGTATGCATGTGAGGATCGAAAAGGAGATAGAAATATATATATAAGAACAAAAAAAAAAGAGAGAGAGAGAAACCAGAAAGAAAAAACGTCCAAACGTAATCGCGTCGATCGTCACGGTTTTAATTTCTCCCTCCATATATTCTAACCATCCCTGATGCATCCTGTTTTACGAAGACGAAGAACCGACGTCTCTGGCTTTCCCGAAGAGCAAAGATGAATTTCAGTAAGCAGAAAGAAAAAGAGAGATAGATAGATAGATAGATAGAGATAGAGAAAGAGAGAGAGAGAGAGAGAGAAACATGTATAACAGTTTTGAATCTAAAAATACATTCGTCTTCTATCTCTCTTCTTCGTACTGATATATGTATATATGTGTCGTTTCAAAAACATTGTGTCCTCTCGTATAAAAATACTAAAACGTTTCCACCGTATATGATTGATTTCATATAGAAAATTTAAATTAAATATAATCCAGGAAGATAAACGAAATTCGATATTTTTCACATTTTCGAGGATCGATATAATCGATGTTTCAACGGTGAACCTTGACCATCGAAGAAGAAGTCATTCTTATGACGTTTCTTGAAATCTGCTAAACACATATCACCACGTATGTATATGTATGTGTGTGTGTGTGTGTGTGTGTGTGTGTGTGTGTGTGTGTGTGTATGTGTGCGTGTATACACCTACTTAGATACATAGAAAGGTGAACGTACGTCGTACAAGTCTTGGATGTTTTATTCATATCATGCAGGCTTGGTTCTCTGGTTGGAAGCAAGGACACAAAATCCGAGAGAGAGAGAGAGAGAGAGAGAGAGAGAGAAAGAGAGACAGACAGACAGACAGAACCGCGCTCTCGAAAAGGATAAGATCCCGTGAAATTGCCGCGGATGATAAATTTCAGTTTAAACGGGCGGCGTGCGCGGCTTACAAGTGTTTCACAGCGCTGCGCCTGCAAGTGGAATAGGAGGAGGAGAAAGAGGTAGATGTTGCACGAGACAAGAGGCGGAAAAGGAGAAAGAGGAGGAAAAGAGAAGAGGTAAAACGAGCCCGTTTCTCGTGACGTGAGCCTTCTCGCGATCCCTTCGTTCTTTGCAAAGGTATATTGCAATCATTTTTACAACGCACGATCTGTATTCCATTTCGAAAATATCATTTTTTTATTGTAATTTTTTAACATACATTTTTTCTTTATTTTTCTATTCAAATCGTGTCGTTCGATGTATCGATATCGTACGGTGTTAGTATAGTAAAACCATTTAGAACAATGTTATCTTTCGTTCCCTCTCTCTCTCTCTCTCTCTCTATTTATCTATTTATCTATCTCTCCGCCTCTCTCGCTTTCTCTTACTTTTCATCTTATGAAAATGCGTACCACAACGCGTTTGTTAATTGGTTCAAATATGGTACATAAATTATCATGCATATACGTAGAGATTATTCAGTCATAAGATCATTACGTTACATTATCTCGCGGTATTTTCTGTTTGATCAGGAACGCGGTTACAAGTCCGTAAATCACGTTGCTGTCTCTCTCTTTCCACGCTCTCTCCCTCTCCCTCCCTCCCTCCCTCCCTCTCTCTCTCTCTCTCCCTCTCTCTCTCTCATAAAAATATATATCATATCTTATATTCTCTCATTATTCTTTCCAATCGATCGGTGAAATAAATTTTTCTTTTTTCCGTTTATCGTGCATTTCCTTCTTCTTCTTTTTCTTTTTTAAAAAAGAACGAAAGATTTTATTTAAATAAAATTGTAATTAAATGAACATACCTGTGAATCTATTGATATTTCATTGTAACATATTGTTCTACAAGAAATATGAGGTTCGTATAATAAATAAAAACATTTCAAGTAATTGTACCTTCAAAGTAGTATGATCTGGCATATGTGATTTTCGTGCGATTTTTTTTCTTTAATTTTTTTTTTCTTTTTTATTAGGCACACTACTATTTTTACCATATACAAAAGTTTATGTCGCACGTTAAACTCGATTGTTACGTGATGCGTAAAAGGAATATAATATGTATAAGCTTATACACCGTTGCGACGGGTAACATAGTGAAGAGGGGGACAATATTTCGTTTTCAAATTTCGCGGTATTACTCTTGAAGTTCACATTTTGTCCGTACCTGTCGTTAGTTGTTGAAATCATACACGCTTTGAGCGAAACGTGTTGAACAGTCTTAATGGATAATAACCTTGGAATTAGTTTCAGTAAAATCCTTGAACAAAAGGACTTCCTGTCTCTCTCTCTTTCTCTCTCTCTCTCTTTCTCTCTCTCTCTCTTTGTTTTTTTTCTCTCCCTCTCTCTCTCTCTCTCTCTCTCTCTCTCTCTCTCTCTCTCTCTCTCTCTCTCTCTCTCTCTCTCTCTCATTTTTGAAAGCTCAGCTTCGAAGCTTACCGTGAATATTCTACTCGCAATGAAATAGAAGGAAATACGACGAGAGTTTATTATGCAGAATATCAAAGCGTACCGTGTTTGCTGTGGCACACGCATTTTGATTTTCCGCATAAGTGCATATATACTCAGCCAGCAATCCGCATCTTTCTTATTTGAGCAACACAATTGCATATAGTGCAAAGATAGAAAAAAAAAAAAAAAAAGAAACAAAAAATAAAATATTTCTAGAAAGATAGTTAACCTCTTCGCTGATTGCGCTTTTTGAATTTTCGAAATTTCTTCTCATTTTATCTTCACTTTTATTTCAATAGCAAACGAAAAGGTAATATCAATTACAAATTGAATTATAATTAATAATTCGTACAAGATTAATAATCCTTACGTTAATGCTTTAACGAAGGAAAAGAAAGAAAAAGAAACTATGCGCCCTATTATAATTTTATCCCCTTATCGATTGTAAATTATTCGTTAATGAAATTACAAGATTCCCGTTATCTTACTCGCGGTGATGTTCCTTTACCAAGTTATCCATCCGCATAATGTGCGTTATCTTACTAGAGGACTTGATGCGATCTATAGAGAAGCTTTACCTACGGTACTTCGCTAATGATGCTTAAAACGTATTACACGCACAAGCAAACTAAGCGAGACTTTGAACGGTACACCATGGACGATTGCCTGGCCGTTTATCCGAGTTACGAAATTTGTAGGAACGATCTCTCTTGACAGAATAAACAATTCCAGCGATTCCGAGTTGCTCGTTTGGAAATGATTGAAAATTCAGAAACGAGATCAAATTCGATTATAGAAGTGCATCGATTGTAACCACTTGTCTGAAAGGGAACTTTTAACGAGGAAACGTATTTTATCGTTTCGTTATAAAATGAATTGCATAAAATAGATCGTGATACTATGTATAATAGCATAAAGAGCCAGTGAGAAAGAGAAAGAGAAAGAGAAAGAGAGAGAGAGAGAGAAATAATCTTCATCAATCACTTTAGCGAGAAGCTGGATTCCCCGGCGAAGAATCCTTCAACCCTCGGAAGACGCTAAACGCTTTCACGTGTCTCAATTTTGTATATCAGTCGAATGTTCGTATACCAAGACCGGGTAGTCAATTTGTTTTCGTTATTTTTAACTATGCTTATAGTATCAAGGGAACTCCCTAATTGCCAAGAATTTGAATTTCTTAAGTTTTTATGCGTTCGAACGACGCTTCTAACGAGACGTATTTTTCCCCTCTTTCGAAATGATCGTACGAGAAACGATCCGCGTACGTTTCCCCTTTCCATCGTATTACTTTTTTTACTCCCTTTTCGACTCTTCGTCTTCGTTCCTCTTTTCAAATTAAGTCAACGATTTAAAATCGTCAAGGAAATGGAGCCTGCCTATATTTCATACGATTTTCTTTCATTTCGTTGATTCTCCTTTCTTTCGTTTTCCGTTTGCCGAAAGAACTCACGCGCATGCATGCATAATATGTATGTACGTTCTATGGTATTATAAATACGACAAGACGAAACTCGTCGTACGTTGCGCCGATGATGTTTCGACGAGGAACGCTTTCTTTTACTTTCTTTTTTTATTTTTTTTACTTTTTCGTCTTTTTGTTTTCTTTTTGTTTGTTTGTTTGTTTGTTTTGGTTTTTCCCTGTTGTTTCGTTCGTTTCATTTTGTTTCTCTTTCTTCTCTTTCTTCCTCTTCCTCGTCCATTTTTTCTTTGCTTTATTTTTTTGTCGTTCGTTTCATTTGCCCCATTTTCAAAACGAACAGACTTTTTCCCTTTGTATCGATCGACGCACGTCAGAGGTGCCGATGCATCATTCGGCTATTAATTCACAACGTCGAGCAATATTTCTCGTCGTATCTCGTGACTCGATTTATAACCTGGGTACTACCAAAACGTTTATTTTTTTGGCAGAACATAGTAGAATATATCCTCTCTCTTTCTCTCTCTCTCTCTTGTTCTCTCTCTCTTTCTCTCTTTCGAAATATCTACCGACAATGTCTCTTCCTAAAAAGGGAACAAACGTCGATCGACATCGCGTTTGCATTATCTGTCCCATCGAGATTCGGTAGTCTTGCCAAAAATGCTATCTTTCAAAATTACTTATTGTTACTCTGGCTAGATCTACGGTTATCAGTTAAAAAAAAAAATAAAAAAATAAAAAAAAAAAAAACAGGAGAAAAAATATAAATTTTTATTTATTAGTTACGTCTATTATTTCAATTGGGTATATATTTATTTCTAATTTTTGCTCGATTATGTATCTATAAGTTACTCGAAGAGGTCATCTGAAACCAATTATAATATCCATCTATCCTTCTCTCTCTCTCTCTCTCTCTCTCTCTCTCTCTCTCTCTCCTTTCGTCCGTATTCTCACCATAGATAGAATTGAGTTCCGAAACGAGGAAATATTTATCTTAGTAATGAAGTTAAGCGAGTTGAAAATTATTTAACGAGGAGCACGTTATTTTTACAATAGGAAGAAAGCCAATGATAATATTGTATGTGACGAACGTAATCAAATTTTAATATTTCTTTTGAAATGGCGAGAAGATATATATATATATATATAAGATAATAAAATCGAAGATAACAATATCTGATTAGATCTTAGGAGTAATCAAGATTTAATAATAATCAAGACGAGTGTCGTTAGAATCGTTAACGTTTCTGCAAAAAAAAAAAAAAACAGAATGGAGGGGAATAAGAGAAAAAGATAATTTAATGTAAAGATTGTGGAAGAATTCTCCGAAAAGCCATCGGATGTTGCTTTTAAACTGAAAAAAAAAAAAGGGTTGACGATTTAATACTTAGGACAAGGATCTTGTAAATCTTTGGACTTTGCCCTTTTAAAGTTTCATCGGTACGACTTCTTCGTTCCTATACCACGCTCTCCCTCGCCCCCTCCCCCACGACCGTGTCGATCTTCCGGTACTGCCGTCGTCCTCCTTCTCCCTTATTTCCTCTCTAACTACCGCTGTACAGCGCGTCTCGACTTAACGCGTCTCAAGTTTCCATTTCCAGTAAGGGGTCTTTTCAAAAGCACTTGCGGTTCCCGAAACACGCTCGTCTCGCCCTTTTTCAAATGGTCTCGGTGATTAAAAAGTACAAAAGGAAAGAAATTAAAGAATGAAATGAAATTACAAAACAAACGAAATAACTTCGTCAAACTTATCAACGACTCACGATGAAAACCCGATTGAATATTTTTATTACAAATAAATTCAATATCGTATCGAATTTTTCGTCGGATATTCGACCTAGTATTATTTCTTTATATTATTTAATGTAACTATTCTACATTTATACATACACACATACATACATACATACATACATACATACATACATACATATATATATATAATTATTTTACAACGCAATACTTATTCTTAGGGAACAAATTTAATAAGGTTAGAATATCTTAGAATTTAGATTGATCATATCTTATAGTAGATCTAGGAATCTCAGTCAATGGAATAATAATAATTATTCACGTCAATTAACACGTCATAACTGTTCATAAGCATGTAATTAACGTGACAAGGACATATCTCTGTAGACATAACGTTCGCTGAGAGCTAAGCCATATTAGACATGGAGAGAGAGAGAGAGAGAGAGAGAGAGAGAGAGAGAGAGAGAGAGAGCGGGAGAGAGAGATAAGTAAATAGATAGATAGATAGATAGATAGATAGATAGATAGATAGATAGATAAATTGATAGAGAGAGAGAGAGAGAGAGAGCAAGAGATAAGTAGATGAACAAAGATAGCGAGAGATAAATAGATAGACAAAGATGGAGACAGTACGAGTGTAAGAGAGAGAGAGAGAGAGAGAGAGAGAGAGAGAGAGAGAGAGGGAGAGAGAGAGATGAAGATGGTAGATGATGAAAGCCTTGTCGGCAGGTAGCATACATGCGTGACATCGCGTACATACGAATTGTTCGAGGAGGCATATGTGCGTCGTTTGCATTGTGACACCCTCTCCCCTTCTCCTCCTCTTCCGGTCCCCTCAACCCTCCAATAGGCAACGTGGGTGTTCAGGTATGCTTCCTGGCATTAGCTAGAAACTGCGGTGGCAAATGGGACATCGGCTTACCAGTTGACCATGGGAAGACCTACCACTACGTTCTCTAGCCAAGATTTATTGCCTTTCGTAATTCTAGACGCTGATTTCACCTAAACGCAATTAGAAGCGAACGAACGAACTAACGAACGAACGAACGAACGGACTTTTACTTCCAAGCATGTACCCTAACCGTCGTAAAGTATCCCTCTCTCTCTCTCTCTCTCTCTCTCTCTCTCTCTCTCTTTGGTTTTTTTCAAAGTCATTCTGAAACTTCCTCTCTCGTTAATTTTACATAGTAATCAATATAATCGGGAGAATCGATAACTATATCTACTTTTACTTTTCTTTGTTTTTTTTCTTTTTTCTTTTTTCATTTTCTTTATTCCGAGACAAAGTTTATTAGAAGGTTTCCTTCCCCTTTATTTATTTATTTATTTATTTATTTATTTTTTTTCGTAATTTAAGGGAAAATATTTCTCTGCGAATAGATTCTTTTTTTCTCTCTCTTCTTCTTTTTTTTTTTTTTTTTTATAAGGTACCTCCTAACCATATTTATCGTGACTTTTTGAAATATTTTTCTTTTTATATTTGCTGCTGTCGCTGTTGTTGTCGCTGTTGTTGTTGTTGTTGTTGTTGTTGTTGGTATTGTTGTTGGGTTGTTGTTTTACCAAGAAAATCTACGGGATAATAATCTCGAAGAAGGATCAAAATACGTTCGTGGAAATTAATTTATGAGAGAAAAACTACTTCCACGGGAGAGAGAACGAGAACGAGAGCGAGAGCGAGAGAGAGAGAGAGAGAGAGAGAGAGAGGGAGAGAGAGCGAGAGGAGTGGAAAGAAATATTTCTTTCTCTCAACACTTTTTTGTTTGCTTTTTCCTTTTTCTTTCATCCTTCTTTTTTGTTTTTTTGTTGTTGTTGCGACTTCTATAGAAGGTTTCTAGCTGCTTTGGATTACTCAACATGAATCGCGTGTACGATACGTACCATAAAGTTCGAGCTCGTCCGGTAAAAGCGGAAATATTTATGCGCTCGCGTTACTCGATAATGTACGATCTAAAATACGAGGATGATAAGGATCTCTCTTTTTTTCTCTCTCTCTCTCTCTCTCTCTCTCTCTCCATCTCTTATATACGAAAAAAAAAAAAGAGAAAGAGAAATAAAAGTCGCGAAAATTGCGAGGAGCTTCAGCAAAAGTAGAGAAGGACGTGGATTACGCTATGGAATGTAATTTTAACTACGTAAAACCTCTCTCTCTCTCTCTCTCTCTCTCTTTTATTAGCTCGTGAACAACGCTCGGTTTTTCTACGCGAGAGAAAGAAAAAGTTTCGTCTCTTTTTCCCTCTCTCTCTCTCTCTCTCTCTCTCTCTCTCTCTCTCTCTCTCTCTCTCTGTCTCTTATTTTTTCTACTTTTATTTATCTCAAAAAATTGTTCCATTTAATCATGGAGTAATTGCATAAAAATAAAAATAAAAATTCATTGATGCATATATTATCCGATTCACTATTCTTTTTTCTTCCTCTCTCTCTCTCTCTCTCTCTCTCTCTCTTTTTTGAAAATAAAGAAAAAACAATGTAATGATTAACGATTTCGTTTTAGTCACCGAGTTATTAATTAATGCTCTCTAAAGTACATCGTCTATTTTTCTTCGAAAATATCGAAAAGATCGAAAAGATATCATACAATGTTTGTCATATAATTTTGTCTGTTAATAACTTACCCGTTTAATTTCTATTGAAAATGTCCATATCTTTATCGTTGATAAATTTAGAACGAACAAATCTCATTTTTTATCTCCCTTTGACACTTCTCTCTCGTAGAAAGAGAAGAAAGCTGGATAGATCCCTGCTCGTCCGCACGTAATAAATTATACCGAAAGAAGCGTTTGAAAGGTTCGAGACGACCTTACATTTTTTTAAGAAAATTACCAAACGCCTGAGAAGATCGACTCTAAATTACGAAAAACTTTTCTTTAACTGTGTGGAGGTTTTTCTCGAAGTTTCTACATGTAGACGGATGCGAGAATCTTCCTGGAAGAAATTCATGAAAAAGAAATACGATATAATTAATGTTTTATACAATTTTCTCTCTCTCTCTCTCTCTCTCTCTCTCTCTCTCTCTCTCTTTCACTTTCCTTTTTTTCTTAATTTTTTCCTTTCAATCCATTAAATCTTTCATGGTAAATGAATGCCAGACGATCGATGTATTAACATAAGATAGAAAAAAGTTATACCTGCAATAGTATGATGCTTCTCATTTATTTTCCTTGTTTTTGTCTGTTCTTTTCTTTTCTTTTTTTTTTTTCTTTTCAAAATCTTCGAGACAGAAAATATATTGTATGTAAGTCTTCGTGTGTGTGTGTGTTAAGGGAAATTCGCTAAAGTATCGTTGTTTAGAGTACCCACTATGCGAACAGATCCGTGCATAGAAATCATTGATGCTAATCTCGTAGCCGCAGAATAATCCCCGTTCGCGAACCCATTCCACATTATCCGTTTGCATAAATCACACACGATTCCAGTCGGACGTACTACGAATCTTTACGTGATACGATCCCTGCCTCCCGTTGCATACACATGGACTTTTATTATTCGCTCGTCGCTTTATTTATTACTATTTCGTTCCCATATCCCATGTCACATTGTATATGTATAAGTTTCTAGTGAAAAGATACATTTTTTCCCTTTTTCTTTTCTTTTCTTTTCTTTTTTTTTTCTTTTATTTCTTCCCTCTCCTCTGTACATAAATTTAACGCAGGTAAAATCGACTACGGACGCGTTCTTGCCGTTTGAAAAGAGTCGTACGACGAAAACTTTCAAACGACGTTCGAGGATAATCTTTTCTCGCGAGTTCGATCAGTCGAATACGAATGTTCTCTCTCTCTCTCTCTCTCTCTCTCATATCGAATCGAACTTTCTCTCAATGTTACTTTCGATGTTGCTTATCCAAATTCGAACGCCTTTGCACGGACCATATACTCCAAGGAAACTTCAAGACTTCGCAATCAATAGTTTCAGAGACATACGGTCGTAAACCTCTCGGGAGACTTTACAACTATCCGGTATGTACTTCGTCGTATAACTGAACCCTCGTAGAAGTGTCTAGTCTTCGGTATACAAACGTAAACCTTCTCTGATAGTATCGACGATCTTTTACACAATGAAATCGTCGCTTCGCCACAGGCAACCAGAATACACTTGATCGCGATAAAGCGGAATAGTTAATTTACCGACATGAGACAATCACGTTCGGGCAAACTTACGAACAGTCCGTACTTCCCTCTTCCGTTTTCTGAGTCTATCGCAAGACTCACCGAGTCCACTTCCTTCGAATCTTGACATTTGGTTAAATTAAACCTTTAATCGAATTTCTATCCGAATTTTTTCCTAAGATAATTAGATGACCCTTTATCACCCTTCCGTTTGATCGGTCAATATTTTTATTATAATTAATGATAAATACTCGGCAATATGAATGTTAAATGTAAAATAAATATGAATGTTTTATTCGATATAAATAATCAATGGTCATGGTTCGTTTAGGATTGCTTCACTTTTATTACGTATCGATACTTTTATCATAAATACTTATCATTCGTTTAAAATATTGATGGAGCATTCAAAAAAAAAAAAAAAAAAAAAATTGATCCAATAAATAACGACCTTTTTGTTGTTTTAATTTAACTTCCCTTTCTTCTTATTCTTCTTCGTTATTTCCTTTTCTCTTTTTCTCTCTCCTCTTAAACCGTTTACTTTTCTTCGTTGAATTTAATTTTGTATTATTCGCCTCAGACATCTTTCTAGCAAGAAGCTGTTTCGTTATCTTATCGATCAGAGTGATTTCAGGCGTAGCCCACGTCACGCACCCTTTCCATCATTTTCTTTTTCTCTGTGAACGAACGATCGATGCCAGTACATTCGAGCTCTCTCCGATTATTACCATCCCTTTTCTTCCCTAACACTGATAATTCCTCGCGTGACTTTATAAATAAAACATTTCTACGTTTCCGTTCGTTGAATATTACGTCGACGTACACCATAAGTTCGTCCGTTCGTTGAATATTTATTTTTAAATGAACATTCGCGATTTTTTTTTCATTTATTTCTACCTAGGTCGTAACGCTCCCGTTGGATTGATAAATAAATCGTCGTTGAAACGTAATATTTTTTCTTTCTTATCCATTTCGACATTACCTATTATTTTCAATGGGAATTCCAAAGAAGGAAGTAGGAAGATATAAAGAGTGAAATGAAAAGAATTTTTGAATGCAATCGAATGATTCGATTCGAAGAATTTGCATTTGAAGGAAAAAAAAAAAAAAGAAAAGAAAATTATTTGTCGATTTTATAAAAAAAAAAAAAAAATATAAAAAAAAATCAATAAAATCAAATATAAAACAATATGTATATAATGATGATACTATTATCCTCACTGTAAAAAAAGAAAAAAAAAACGAAAAAAAAGAACAATTTTCTTTACGATCGACAAAGAAAAATATTCGAAATGATGATAATTATCGGCTCATTCTATGTATCAACGATCTACTGTTAAATAAAACCATTCCATTTTCAGATTCCATTCTCTTCGGGCTTCTTTGCTCTTCCGTTTATTTCCTTCCTTTCTCCGGCCATTCTCTTTCGTCGCCCGATGCTTCTTTACCACCAAAAGACCCTTTTCATCGTTTTAAACCGTGTTCTTCCACTCGCAGCTCATTTCACTCGCGTTCTATATAACGAGCGATAGCGGGGCACCTTTTTTCAAGGGAAAACCCGTACCTTTGCGGGTAACTACGCGAATAAAAGTGAAAATTCTCGGGGAAATTCTCGAAAGCACCTTTCGCAACCCCTTTCCTCTTTCTTTCTATCCACTCTTGACTTCGAAAAAAGAAAGAAAAACTTTACTAACTCTTTTGAAAAATATCAAAGGCACTTTAAACGATCTCTCTCCCTTTCTCTCTCTCTCTCTCTGTCTCTCTCTCTCTCACACGTTTTACTATAAAAGTCTATAAATTTTCGATTGGTGTCTGGTATCATTTAAAAACAAATTTGCAGAGAGGGATCTATTGGCTCTGGACCCTCAAGAGGTAGGGCGTAACATGGTTAAACGCTCGGCTAACGTTCGAGAAATGAAGACGAAGATAGGAAAGAGAGAGAGAGAGAGAGAGAGAGAGAGAGAGAGAGAGAGGTGAAGGAACAAGGTGAGAACGTCGATCTTGTTCTTGGCACTCTCTACTCAATCAAGCATAGAGGAACGAGGAGAGAGTCACTTCCGTATCGTCTCAATCAAATTACCATTTTACGAAGAACCAAACCGCTAGATATATTTACGTATATTTAACTTTCTTTTTTATAGAAATAAGTGGACGATAAAAGCTGGACCAATTAAAATCCAGAGATAATTTTCACGCTTTTTCCGTGAAGAAGAGATTAAAAGAAAGAGAAGGAAAAAGAAGAAGAAGAAGAAGAAGAAGGATAAGGACGAGAAGAAGAAAAGGAGAGAGAAAAGAGGGGAGAAAAATGAAAATGAAAAAAAAAAGAAAATAAAGAAGAAAAAGAGAGAGAGAGAAAGAAAGAAGCCAAAAAATGCAGAAACGAAAACAATTCACCTATCTTTTTGTCTGCACGTTCGGAGAAAATACCAACGTTCTCTATGGATACTCCCTTTATTTATTTATTTTCTCTGGGAGCGAGTCATTTGGTCGCAGTTTAAGCGCGAACTTTTGGGCAAATGCCGGAGGGTGAGCCGAGTCGATGGAAGAAACGCGGAATCGGAGAAAACGCATGGATTTCTTCTTTCTCTCTCTCTCTCTCTCTCTCTCTCTCTCTCTCTCTCTCTCTCTCTCTCTCTCTCTCTCCTTTCTACCCACTCTCTTTCTCTTACTACTTTCCGAATTCAGGTTGCACCAGCTGGTCCAGAAGGGAGATCGGTATTCGACCTGTTCTATTTTTATCCGTATACGTCGACCGTGAAGATTTAAAGCCGCATAGATAACCTCAACTAACGTACTTTGTATTACGTTAGATGATATTCTTCAACATTCCTCTCGCTTATTTCTCATTTCGACGTACAGTAAGTGATATTGTCAACGATCAAGAAATAAACGGACAGTAAGCGCCGTGAGAAAATTCTTCGACAAATTACAATATAATTCTATTTCCTGGTGTCCTCAAGTTTTGCTCGAAGTTTTCTATCGCTATAAGTTCTTTCGCGATCTCCTTTCGCTGGGTTCCTGACAGAATGACAGTATAGATTTTCTTCGTTATATAACGATATCGAATCTTCTAGAAAATAAAAGTAAAGACACAACAGACGTTGCTAAGTGGATTTGTATAATCAAAACTCTTAGGGGAAGAAAAACAAAAAGAGAAAGAGAGAGAGAGAGAGAGAGAGAGAGAGAGAGAGAGAGGGAGAAGAAAAGAATAGAAATCGACTCAATTAATAGTAGGTATACATGTATTTATATCCCAAACATGGTCGATCTATTTATCACGACTCACCCAGCCTACCCCCCTTAACCCCCGCCTTTACTTTCTATCCCCTTTCATTTAAACGTAAGAAATCTTGCACGCGATTTTCCTTTGGCCCAACTTCCATTCGTACTTTGCAATCAGACTTTCACCTTCTTTCTCCTTTCTTTTTCTTTTTCTGTCTGTATTTCTGTCCGTCCGTCCGTCCGTCCGTCCGTCCGTCTTTGTGTCCCTACGTTCGTCTATCCATCCGTCTCAAGAGGGTTTGCTTAACTCCGCTGCGTGAGCGAAAAAAAGAACACGGAAAAAAAAGAAAAAAAAAAAGAAAAAAAAAAGAAGAAAAAGGAAAAAAGTATAATCCGTGAAAAGGGATAGAGGGACGTTTCCTTGCGTCTATACAGGGTGGATCGAGACAACCTTTACGTCTTTAAACGTTTACCGAACGTTATTATTATTTAGACGGGGTATTAGTCATAATTTTATTAGAAATACATTTTTGAATAGATCTTTACGTTCTGAATAACGAAGATCTATCGGAAAGGAAGAATTTCTAGGGGATAATTTTTAATTAATCGTTCGATGATTAATTGTACACTATGTACACGGTCGTCCAAATGAAAAATTCTTTAGCCGTTTACCATGGGGGGAGGAATTAAATGGGGAGGGGAAGAGGGAAGGAGAAGTAAGAAAAAAAATTTTGTTATCGTTATATGTTGCCTCGCCGACTTTGCCCAACAGTTCTCGTCTTCCAAAGAAACTTTCAAACCTGAGGCGATATTCCTCGTCGTCATCGTCATCTTCTTTGTCGTCGTCGTCGTCGTCGTCGTCGTTTCACGGACTGCTTTGAATCGTTAATGCAAGAACAAGGGTGAGAGATGGTAAAGTCTTAACGTCGAAGGGGCTGCAATGTGTAAGAACTCGTCTGGTATCCATTTCCAAGGGAAGAAAACGGGTCATTCAGAACGTTTGATAAATTAAACGATCTTGTCGAATTAGTAGGGGAAGAAATATCTTCGAGGTCTTCATTAAAAAGGGAACGCTTATTTATATTTATATATATATATATATATATATATATATATATATATATATATTTTTTTTTTTCTTATTTCTTACACAAGCCAACTATTTCGATATAGTACGAATGCATTCTAGTTGAATAAGATATTTCTTTTCCATATGAAACAAATCAAATGGATGTGTAAAGAGAAATAAACGCGTAATATTAAAACTCACTCATATCTTTTTTATCATATCATTATTATATGATCGATAATATTGTTTATTTGTTAATAATGTATAACTACGAATACGGGTTTACGTTTTAAAGAAAGTTTTGTAACATAATATGTGTTTATATAATAAATTTGTCAAATACAGATATTAATTATTCAACATTTCTTTCAACATCGTTACGTTTATTCACAATTTTATAGTGCGTTTATTTGTAACTGTTTATTTGATACAATATTATATTAATTTATCAAGTATTTAAAAGAAAAAAGGAAAGAGTATAATAGCAATTATCATCGATTTCATTGTCGAATAATACGTTCACATGGAATATATCGAATTTCTATGTTGGTTGGTAACCCTTTTATTTCATGCTATTAGTTAAATCCTACATTAATTACGATTTGATTATTTTCATTACGTAGCTGTATATATTACAAATCCATAAATTAATAGCTAATGGAAAAACTATACGAAATTTATCTTTCATTTATTACAGTATATACACATAAATATTATACGTACATACTTAAATAGATTAATAAATGTCTATCAAACGTTTTATTTCTTTTCTTATCGAAAGAAATAGATTGAATAAAGCATTGTACCATTCGTTATTATATATCATAAATATTATACAAACATTATGTAGCAACCTCTATGTGGCGAGACTCGGACAATTGGTATTGCTTGCACGATCTAATATATTATATATTTTGTGATATCGTAATACAACGAGCAAGTACCACCGAGTGTAATAGCTGCTTATATAAACACATTTCAAAATTATTATTAATAATTTCCATTGTATTCATCATGACCTAGTAAAAATCGTTGTTCGAAGAAAAAAGAAAAAAGTCTCTTGATAAAATGATTTATTTTGGAAATATTTTCTATCTTAATCCAAATAAAGTAGGATCGTGAATCCTTAGATCCTGTTTTATTAGTAAAACTCCTTAAGGATATCAATTCGAAGGTGGATCGTTGTAGTATGTAAGATCATAATCGCTATATACATATACATATACATATACATATACATATACATATACATATACATATACATATATATATATATATATATATATATATACATATACATATAAATATAAATATACATATATATATATATATATATATGCGCGCGCGGGTGTGTGTACTCTATGTTATAGGGTCGAACCATTCCAGATAAAGTAGGTGGAAGAAATTTCTGTAGGTCCGAGCCTGAAACGATAATCGTTGGCGTTCTCCTCTCTCATAGCAGCCACTCAAGCGACTTCATCGTATCTTCACGGCTTTGTCGAGCGACGTAAAACTACCCTTTTATGAGCCACGCGCGAGATCAGCGAAAGAGAAAGGAGGCGGAAGAAGAAAAAAGTTGGGAGGGAAAAGTCGGAAAATATCCGTTCAAAATGGCCTGAGATATAAACCGTCCAACGATCTACGCTGTTGAATGCGTATCGCGTCTATTTTACTATTTTCTTTTCTCTTCTCTTCTCTTCTCTTTTCTTTTCTTTTCTTTTCTTTTCTTTTCTTTTCCCTTTTTTCTTTTCTTTTTTTTTTTTCATTTCTTTTCCGTTTTCACGCGAGATAAAATAGAAGATATGATGATAGAACTAATTCGACTTCCATACGATAATTATTGTCTCTATAACATTTCGAAATGTTTCATAGATTATCAATTATTCATTGAAAATAGAATTAGTAGGAGAAAATAATTATTATCATTATTATTGTTGAATACATTATTAGAACAATATAATTCCTAATATATATATAAATATATATAATATAAATTATATATGTATTAAATATTATATATACTATTTATATTAAATAATATATATATATATATAATATATATATATATATATATATATATATATATATATATATGTGTGTGTGTGTGTGTGTGTGCAATATATTATTTCTCGTTAAGTATCATTATCGCTATATTATTTACATAATGGATATTAAATATTTGATAAAATGTTAATATAAAAGTGCATTCTAAGTATTTCATAGATATTATTATTATTATTATTATTATTATTATTATTATTATTATTATTATTATTATTATTAATGAACCCGGCTGAACAAGCAACGTTTTGATTCAGAATTCACGAAATATTAATTGGACAACTAATGGTACAATAATAACAAATTAAAAATAACAAATAATAACGTTGGTAGTACACTTTTGTTACTATGTAAATATATATTTGATGCGGTCTGAAAGAAACATTCTTTTTCCACGGCTTATTTTTATCTGACGTAGTCGAATAAATTTGCCTTTTTAAATATTTCCGTATACTGCTCTAGGAAATTGCTCTCGACTTGAATGAAAAAAAATAAAGAAAAAAAGAAAAAAAAATGAAAACAAAAAAGCATTCGTGGAATTAACTCGAGTAAGATTTGTTTTGACGTATCTCTTTTTGTTTACGTATCCCGTACGGACAAACTTAAAAAAAAAAAAAAGAAAAAGAATCAATCGAATACATTCTTTAGAAATATTTACGTCTCCAATGAGATGATGCCTATGTATTAATTAAAAAAAAAAAAAAAATTAAAAGAGAAAAGAAAACAAAAAAGAAAAAAAAAACATTCAAATGAAAGTAATTATGTTTGTTTATTATGAGAGAAATAATAATGCATCCGAACGACGAGTACGGTGTCACGAAATTAGTTGACGTAAATGTAAAACATAGCAGCCATATCCTAATCAATTAACCGAGTACGGCCGAGGCGCACGCGTTTTCTCTCCGCACGTCGTTCATTCGTGCGACATGGCGTCGCGGCGAGTCGAGTTTTGTTTTATAATTGCCAGTTAAATGGGCCACGAGCGTATGGAAATTTCTTACCGGCAAAGTTATTAGGCGAGCACGGCTTTAGTTTCGCGAACCGAGAGACAACGAGGATTTTGATTAGAATGCAAATTGTACGTGGAGAATAATAGCTCGCGACAAATTCCCTCGCGAATTTCTACACGTCTGTCTATCTCTCTCTCTCTCTCTCTATCTCTCTCTCTCTCTCTCTCTCACTCACTCTCTCTCCCCCTTCTCCTTCACGATTTCAATAATCGCTTGCTTCGTTGTTAACAAAAGTTCAACATACATAAATATATTAACTTAATCAGTTTGATGATTAATCATGCGAGCCGGTAATTATGCAAGTAATTTGTGTAGAAAATTTGTTTAAACTGAATTTATTGTTACGCACACATCAAGATAATAATATAACGTGGAGATGCATTAAAGGCAAAACAAAAAATAAAACGAAAAGAATTAATTGAAATGATGACGATCAATGATATTGAGTGAAATTTAATCAAAAAAAAAAAAAAAAAAAAAAAAAAAAAAAAAAAAAAAAAAAGAAGGAAGATGGAATCAAAAGATATCTCTAAACGAAAAATGTACTATCATTTGCAAGTTGCCCTTGTGATCAATAACGTTTCATTGAACTCAACCAGAAAGGATGGACTTTTATAAAAAGGATTAGAGAAAAATATAAAATCTTTCCTATCGACGGCATAGATGAAACTTTATCTTCTATTATCCATTCTATAGTACTTCGTTGAACTATGGCGAAGTATCGTAGGAATCTGTCTCTCTTTTTTTTGTTTTCTTTCTTTTACTTTTTATTTTGTTCTCTTTTTCTTTTTGTAATTTATTCCCGCATTTGGAGAGAAAAGTACGTAATACGATCGACGAGAGATTGTACGGGTTTTCCGCATGTCGTTCCGTGGACGAACGCTTCGCGAAAAATGATATCTGTAGAAAAGAAAACGTGTATTTCGCGTTCTTTTGAAATGAGCTTTTTTTCATGCCTTTGGGCATCGTAAAGAGTCTCGTACGGCTGCGACACTCGATATTATTTTCCTTGCTCTCGTAATACGTTAGATACTTCGATATCAAGAAAAATTACGACTGGAATCGAATTAATCGTATCCTTTGCGTTTCGTGAAATTAAAAAGCAGAAAAAGGCAAAAAAAAAAAAGAAAAGAAATATCACGCCAGATTTATCGTAACTATTAGGTCGAAAAAAAAATATTCGATTATTGTCAGAAATAGTAGAAAATATATTCCATATTATCATCGTACTGTTCCTTTCAATAAACTTTACTATCGTCTATCGTCTATCTGAGAGATTATTAGTTTTTACACATACATTTTATAGAAAATCGGATTTGTATTATCTTCTTTTTTGTTTTTCGAAATAATAGTACACCCGTTCCAAATTAGTCATTAGTTGTTAGTGTTCGTCATTAATTGTTAGAAAATCCTCGTTTAATCTTATTATTAGAGAATTAGTTCAGAGTGAACAGTAATCGTAAGTATTCCTTTCAAATCAACATCAAATAGTATCAGTATGGTCCCTTGGGTACTCCTATTGGATAGAAGTAGAACGATGGAACGTTATAAAGTTCCATTGGTAGAGTATCCCGTTGCGTCTTCCACACTAGGGAAAACTCACTTCGAAATTCGGTTACTGGTACTCGACGATGCTGCTTCCTTACTCTCTCTCTCTCTCTCTCTCTCTCTCTCTCTCTCTCTCTCTCTCTCTCTCTCTCTCTCCTCTCTTTTGTGGTCATCTACAATAGATAGTTTCAATCGATTTTATTTTGACTTAAGCTCATTTGATCCGATCTAACATTATAACTAGTATCATCGAGCAATACTTTCATAGAATTCAATTATTCTCACTAAATAATTTCATATAAGTATACATATATACTTATATGTATATTTATATGTATATTTTTTTGAAACAATAAATTTTTTAACGTAATTTTAATTAACAATTCTCTTCTTAATGATCTACCAATATAATAATAGTTAAATGATCGAATGACAATCAAACAGGTTCGTTAGAAATTGTGTTAAATAAATAATGTTTTCGAGTATTATGTTTCCCGAAGGCACATTCGTCCTTAGGGTTGAAATCGAAGATAATCTTACTCTCTTGGATTTCTCAACGTAAAATGACAAGAAGAGGAGGTGGTAGTAACAGTTTGAGATTCGATTCAATCAATTACGGAAAGTTCCCAAACTAGTGGCATTCTCTTGGCTGCATAGACTTTCCTGGCTTCGTCGTCCGTTTGTAATGGCAACGATCGTGCTCTGTATTCGAGATTCCCGAGACAATAGATATCTAGGTTTCGATAGCTCGCTTGGATTCGTGATCACTCGTTCCCCGTACGATGAAAACAACGACAACCTATTTCGTTCGTTAACGGACGATGTACGCGATCGAAAGCTTCTCGTTCGTAACGATCAACCGAGCATGATCATCGATGAAGGATCAACCTTATTTCACCTTTGGTCTCATGATCGTCGTCCGAGTTCGTTCCGCCATCAAATCGTTCTTTCTTCTCTATCGAACTGTACTTTACGATTTATTTGCCAGATTGACTTTAACGTTTCCAACCATTATTTTTCTATCTATATACATGGAATAAAACGTCTAACGTTATATATATATATATATATATATATATATATATATATAAATGTATATCTATATATATTTCCTTTGACTATATTTATTCATACGTGTTATGTGTATGTTTTATATGTGCATAGACGTGTTATGTGTACGTTTTATGTGTGCATAGATATTCGTGCAGTGAACTGTATAACGTGAATATAATTCGACGACGTTTTAACAATTTTTTATTAAATAAATAATTCGCAACGGTTATACTACCAATTTCTATTTCAAGTCGATCAGATTATACGGTTCACTCCGTTTAAAAATTAATCCATTTTTCTCATCGTTTACTCAACATGTTTTTTTTTTTTTTATATCATTCTTTTATTATTCATTTATTGATTGTACATATTACTCTCGAGTGAGTTTCATCAGAGTTCTTGTTTTTGATTACTATTAAGGTAAAACATTATTCTTAGTTTTATTTATTTATTTTTTTCCAATAGATAAAAAAGAAAAAAAACGTAATTTTATGTTAAGGATAAGGGAAAGGAATTTGTAAAATAATCGTCTAGAATATCTGTTTAAGAAAGGTTGTCGAAAATATAAATAGTTCGTGCAATGCCATAGAAAGATCTCAAGGAGGATAGTGTCGAAAGGTAACACATACCGTATCTGGGAGTTAGGCCAGTGTGTTTGACATTATTGGAAGCAATTCACCCTTACCCAGCGCACTTCGATCCATAGTCGCCGCATTATCATTGCAGTCTACCGTGAAGCTATAACGTTTTCTCTATCTCTCTCTCTCTATCTTTCTATCTCTATCTCTTCGCACTATGAGGGAGACGACGACGACGACGTCCAACAGCGACATGGAGATACCAAAAGGTCCAGAAGATATCGATATATCGATTCCAAGCTACGAACTCAACTTTGAGAAAGGTATTCCACGTATCTTCCTTCTGTTATTCGCGCGAAATGATTCCTGTATGTCATACAGACTTCTCTTCTCTTTTCTTTTCTTTCTTTTTTATTCTCTTTTATTTATTTATTTATTTATTTATTTATTTATTTATTTATTTATTCATATATCCGAACACAAATATCTCGAAGCTAATCATTCGAATAGATTTTAGAAATAGACACATTGTATCGATAGTTGAATGGAATAAAATATACAATAGAATTGAATAAGAATTTATTTTCAGTCTTACCTCACGTTCGGTGACGTACCGAAAAAGAAATTTCGTTTTAGAATTTTTCATTCATCCTTTCGCACTGGCAACCATATCAATTTTCGTTGTATAAAATGTATTTTGATCATGATCGCCAGTAATTTTTTTTTTTTTTTTTTAATCTCTCATCTACTTATGTCTACAGATATATATATATATATATACACACACATACACATTTATACTTTGAAAAAAATTTTTTTATATGTATTCAACAATAATAGTAATATCAATACAACAACAACAATAATAATTTATTTATATTTAATGATAATAATAATAATAATAATAATAATAATAATAATAATAATTTATGAATTGTCTCTTGAATAATCGTCTTCGTTTCTTTACAAAATTCTGATAGATCACTTCGTTCTGCTCCTTGTATATGCTAGAAAAATCGAATTAATTAGAAAAATCACAATCGAAAATAAATCTATTTCTACTACGGTGGATTGTTGCAATAATACGTCCAGAAACCATCGACGTGGTAAAATAATGAAGGGGAAATCAGATTAGATCTTCGCGCACCGAAGGTAATCCGGAATCCCAGATAATTATCTCACAGAAATTGCAGGTGCTACGTGATTGATGTTTGTACGACATAATTTCGTCTACGCGGAGGCACATAGTACTTCGGCGAGATTAAGATGGACGTGTACATGCATCTCTCTCTCTCTCTCTCTCTCTCTCTCTCACTTTGTCTGTCTGTCTCTCTCTATCACACACATATATATATATACACATATACATGGTATCGTGTGTGTCACAAAATGAACGGAAAAAGAGACGGCCGATGTAAGAAGCGGTCGAAGATCGTAAAAACGTTCTGAAATGGCGTTGGCATCAAGCTTTCATCGGAAATTCGATATTTAAAGTTATTTACTTTGGGTAGACGAAATAGATAGGACGTAACGTTGGCTTCGATAGCTACGAATAAATCGATCGGAAGGTCTATCGTTTTACAAAAATAAACGAGTAAGGTTAAAAGAAGAAGAAGGAGAAGAAGAAGAAAGGGAAGAGGAAGAAGAAGACGAAGGAGAAAGAAAATGATGATAAATAAGGAAAAAGAAGAGGAAGAAGATGAAGTGGTAGGATGTTTGAATAGCGAGATGGTAAGAATTAAGACGCGGCCAAAGATCAAACGCGTACGTGCTTAACGGGTTTACAAGAGGTGCCACCTCGAGAGTAAACTTTCGTCAGCCGCAAATTACTTTCATTTAAATCGTTATCGGCGAGCGGCTTGTCCTACTTGCCTTGGTTTACGCGATTAGCATAAATTTACATCCGTAGAGAAGGCACGTAAAGGCTCGAAGGGCCAACGCCGTGCGTTCGTGTTATACTACTTGACGACAACGGCGGGGAAAAGGACGAAGGGAAACGACTCTGCCGAAGGGGTTGGAAAGTTTTGCTTGAGAAAGTGGAAAATGGAGGAGGAGAAGGAGGAGTAGAAGGAGGAGGAGGAGGAGGAGGAGGAGGAGGAAGAGAAAGTCGATCGCTCGAAGGATAGGTGATAAACCCACGTAAAGGCAAAACACGTGGGTGTTTGTACATATTCGATTTGGAATATTTCGTATTAAACGTTTAAAAGTTAATAAAACAAAAAAGGAAAGAAAGGAAAAGCAAAGCAACGAGACTTTATTAAAACGGAAAAGGAACAAAATCGTCTAATTTACTTGCATAATATATATAAACCTCAAATCCGATAGCCAGTGTTTATCAATAATTCTCTTTATTGTAAAATTTATATCGATAACTGTATACGAAAAAGTGATAAGATTAAAAATCCATGTTTATATATATATATATATATATATATATATATATATATATAGTTCCATATAAATAATAGCATATGTACATTATGATAGTAACAGTCGAGAACGAGTCATTCTTTCATTCGGGAAAAAAAAGAATTAAAAATAAATAGTCTGAAAAAACAGTAACTATATTTATTTAAAATGAACAACATTAAAAAAAAAAGTTGAAAGCCCACACAGAAGCCTTACCTTGCTTTTTTCTGTTAGTAAAATTCCGTTTGAAAGTTGTGCTTTAATTCAATGGAGTTTAAAGGCTTCGAACAGTACGCTTTTCACCCAACGATTGTTCAAGGAACACATACTTCTTATATACCTATGCCTCTCGTTGAAGCAATGATTCGTATATATATATATATACATAGATACACACACATACGTATATGTATATGTTCTTATATAGCAATGCCCATTCACCCGAAGATTTGAAATTTCCCGCGCCGGATATCGTCCTCGATCTCGCGGAAAACGTAAACGCGATCGTAAAACGCACCGTTCTACGAAAAATTCGCTAAGGAAGGCACGTGCATCGACCTTATCCGAAAAAATTCGACGCTTCTTTTTCTTGCAAATTACCATGAATTTCGCCTTGAAATTTTCTGTACACGAAGAAAATGTGGAAGATAGTAAGATAGATAGATAGATAGAGAGAGAGAGAGAGAGAGAGAGAGAGAGAGAGAAAGATAGAGAGGTGGCTATACGACCGGTACGATGTCGTATTTCTTAAAGAAAATGTTTTCTCTACGAAGACCGACATCGAACAGCACGTGGGAGAAATTTCAGGTACCTATAGGGATTTTCTACGTGGCTCGAATTGATGCATCCCTGATATGTTCTGATATAAACTATGCATCCCGAAAACATTGCGATTTCAAACAGTTCCACAAATATTATACGATATCGATCGAAAGGAAAAAAAAAGGGGGTTGATTATGTTATCGATTTATTTTATTACATTATGCATATGTGCATCATATATACCGTGTGTGTGTGTGTGTGTTTTTTTTTTTTATATCAGTTAATTAAAAGTATTTTTCCTATTTTTTTTCTGTTTTCTTTTTTTTTTTCTTTTATAGACATCAGAAATTTCAAACGTCGATTGGTAATATTTCTCGCAGGTTCGGGCTCCTACTTCGAAATGATGAAGTAAATATAAACGTTTACTCTTCATATACGTTCACATACTCGGCTAATTTACATATTCGATTACATTGAATCATGTTTTTATTTCATCAGGATTTATATTCCGATAATTAAATTTATTCGAGTCCAACGGAAATTAACGTAAATCGATGAGAAGAATATTGCCGACAATAAAAGCACCATCAAAGCGGAATTAAATCGAACGTAGTAGCAATATCCTTTCTTTGCCTTGGTAAAAGAGTGGAAAAGTTAACGGGTAAAAGCGTGCTAGTTTACCATTAACGTTGCCTCTATCTCAACCACCATCGTCTATTTTCCTGCAACTTCACCAGTCATTCGATCATATTGAACGAGAGAGAAAGACAGAGGGTCAGATAGATAGATAGATAGATAGAGAGAGATAGAGATAGAGAGAGAGAGAGAGAGAGAGAGAGAGAGAGAGAGGAGAAGCTGGAATATCTATGAAGCTTACGTTATACCGGAAGTGACTGACCTTCCGTGCGAACGCATTCACTGTCAATGATGGTAACCATCCTTTCTCATAGTACGATGTATGTAACACGATAGTTGACAGCGCGTTGCTCGGCTTCAGGAGCTCATCTAACTAGAAAAAGGAGGAAGAGAATATAGTCGATCGCGTCTCCTCTTCCGGGCAGGAGCACCCTCTGTGCGATTATTAGATGGATCGTTGTAAAAAAAAAGAAAAAAAAAAAAAAAGAAAAAGAAGAAGAAAAAAGAGAAAAAAGAAAGGAAGAATGGAAGATAAAAAAAATGATCTTCGATCATCTTCGAGTCGACGTTAATAAATAAAGAAAAAAAAAAAAAAAAAAAAAGAAAAAAAAAGAAAAAAGAACGAAGGATTGACGATATAATGAGGAATCTGAAAAATAAATTATTAACAAGAGATCGGTGATGATGGGATGTTGAGTTTGATGATGAGGGGGGGGGGCAGGGAGGAGGTGGAGGAGAAGGAGGACAAAAAATAAAAGAAGAAGCAGAAGAAGTCAAGTTTTATAAGATATCTTTCATTTCCGAGAACTTCCCTTTCAATAAGAAATTATTTCCTTATTACTTCGAATCCTTGGAATATAATATTGAAGAATATAAGCGATCAAAGGATATCGATAATTGAAAATGGCAAGGAATAATGACATAAGGAAATTAAAAAGAAAGGGGAAGGTAAAAAATGAAAGAGTGCTGAGATATCGTTGGTGGTCATTGGATAGAGAAAAGGTCAACGGGTGTTCCTCTGACGAAAGAAGAGAAAGAAGAAGAAGAAGAAGAAGAAGAAGAAGATGATGATGATGATGATGATGAAGATGAAGAAGAAGAAGTAATGCGAAAAGTCGGTAAAGAATGGTAGGCATGTTATAGAGGAATGAAGGGTAGGAAGAGAATAGCGTAATAGGGAGAAGGAAAGAGAGAGAGAGAGAGATAGATAGATAGAGAGAGAGGGAGAGAGAGAGAGAGAGGACGTTAAGGGGACGGTTTGAAACGCGGGACGAAGTGCAGTGACGTGTCAGAAGTCGTAGGCGAGATTGATGAGGGTCCCTCTGTGACTTCGTGGCTGAAAGTCACGAGCTAGTAGTATAGCCGTTCCTGACGAGAAGGAAGACGTATACACACATGCCTAGACATACCTGCCACACAAACATATATATCCAATAGACATAAAGTAAGTAAGTAAGTAAGTAAGTAAGTAAGTAAGTAAGTAAGTAATAAGATGAACGTTTCACTCGCAACACCTGCTGAGTTTGGATTCCACGTTTCGTCCATATAATATCTAGGCCGAACTTGGATATTAATCGAACTCTAACCTTCCTTAACTCCCTTTCATCATCCATTTCATTTCATGGCTTATTCCCGAACCCGTACGGTAAGAGATCGTTTCGCATACGTTAATTAGAAACTCGAAGGAGAAACGTGCACAGCCATTCATAGCTTACGTAGGATTCTCTCACGACTTCTCATTGGTCATACCAATGTGTGTTCTACGTATATTATACATAGAACATATGTTATATGCATGCGTTCTATGTATGTGTGTGTTCGTCGTCTATCTCTACAGATTCGTTTTATTATATTGGCTTTTCTGGAACAGTACTTCCGAGGTTTCACCGATTCGCTATCGATTCTAACGGAAAAGCAATATTCAGGGACTTTCGTATAGAATCCTAATTGTTGCATCTCTCTCTCTCTCTCTCTCTCTCTCTCTCACTCTCTTTCTCACTCTTTTTCTAACTTTCCTCCTTTTTTCTTTATCCAATAGCGTGTTCGTAACTTGGTAATTTCGTTCTAAACCGAGCCGTCGACGTGTCGCCTCATTCTAGTTTTTCGAGGATTACATTGTGGAGAATCGTTGTATATAGTTCGTAGGGAACAGCTAGTGGATGAGAACGATCGGATTTCAAAACGAAACAAGGATGTCTCTTTCTCGATCCAACGGCACTCGAGTTTGTTAGTAGTATCTATAGATAAATACCTACTAGTACTCAAACCTTAAGAGAAAGAGAGAGAGAGAGAGAGAGAGAGAGAGAGAGAGAGAGAGAGATGTACAGTGGACCTTTTGATCTGACTATTCTCCGATCGGTTTCGAGTACTCGTCTACTCGATAGAAATACGATCTCTTGACATTAGGCACCTCTTCTATTTCCTTTCTATATGCTACACTATTCTATGATTATGTACGTACGACAAGAGATGTGTAAAAGAAAGCAAGTGAATTGTTATCAATGAATGCGTAAAGAAAAGATAAATTATCTTATGTAATTAACGATCATAACAGATGGTTAACGTTAATTCATTCTTCTTATTTCTTTCTTTTTTTTTATTTTTTTGATATCTAACTCAACTTCCATTCAATGATATTTTAGAACAGTGCTTTTCCCAAACTACGTTCCGTGATGCACCGATATGTTTTCCTCGTAAAATCGATAAGTATTACTATGTTTTAGAATAATAATAATCGATATAATTTTACTATTACCGCGTGTTAAATTTTAAGATTATTCAAATTTGAGAACGAACGTTTCTTTTACATTCATTCCTATTACAATTCAATTTGTATTTATCATTTACTCGTTTAAATCGTTTATTATTATTATCTATTTACTTTATAAAATAACCGATGTGTCCCGTTAAAATTTCAAGGGTTTGTTTAGTCCTCCCTCATAGGAAAACTTTTCAAAACATTATTTTGAACTATCCTACTATATTAAATCTTGTATCTATCCAACCATCCATCTATCTATCTATATATTTAATCTCAGGCTACATGGGAAAACGTCAACGAGTTATCCAAAAAGCAATAAATCGAGCTTACGAAGCCGGCGAACGAACGGTCGTCGTTGTCCGTGAAATTTTCTGAACGTGTCCTTGTCGGCTTTTCCTCTGTCTCTCTCTCTCTCTCTCTCTCTCTCTCTCTCTCTCTCTCTCCCTCTTTCCATTTGAAATCGGTTCGGGTCCTGGGATTAGATCCGGAAGTGGTTGGCAACCGGTTTGAATATTGGATAGGATGACGAAGACGACGACTTAGCGGCAAGTATTCGTTCGCGTGAACACGCCTTCGAGAACTCTTATTCTTATTCTTATACTTATTCTTCCTTCTTCTCTTCCTCTTCTTCTTCTTCTTCTTCTTCTCCTTCTTCTTTTCTTCCTTCCTTTTTTTTTTTTTTTCTATTTCAACGTCTACTTCGACGTCTTCCTTTTCCTTCTTACCGTTCGAAATCGCGCGTTTGTATTCGAGAATATGCTGGCCGTAAAAGGACGTGGAATAAATTATGTCACCAAACGGGGAAAGAAAGATGAGGACGAGGCTCGTCTCTTCGAGAAAAATTGCTAAAGCTCTCTTTCGTCGTCGGATTCGATCGAAATCTTCTTCGAAGAGCTCTTCTTCTTCTCCTTATACTCCTCCACTTCTTCTTCCTACGTTCTCTTCCTTTTCCACTTCTATCTTCTACTTCTTCTACTACTACTACTACTACTACTACTTCTTCTTCTTCTTCTTCTTCTTCTTCTGCTGCTACTACGTCATCTTCTTCTACCTCTTCTTTCTCTACTATTACTCCTTTTTCTACTTCTTCTTCCACTTCTTCTTTTTATTCTTCTACTTCTTCTTTTCTTCTTCTTCTTCTTCTTCTACTTCTTCTACTTCTTCTTCTTCTTCTTCTTCTTCATAAGAAACTTAGAGAAAAATTTCGAAGCCATACTTTTCTTCTTCGAAAAACTTTGAGATCCACCTTCGGGAACTTTAAAAAATCACTACTCGATCCGATCGTACGAGATTTTAAAGAGAAATAGCGAAGTTGGAGGGTAAACGAGTACAAATACGGCACTCTCTTTCTCTTTCGCGTTCTCTCCTCTCTTATTTCTCTCCCTCTTTCTATCTCTCTCTCTCTCTCTCTCTCTCTCTCTCTCTCTCTCTCTCTCTCTCTCTCTCTCTCTCTGTCTCTCTGTCTCTCTTTTTATCTTTCTCTTCGAACTTCTTCCTCGTTTGTTTCGATTTGTCTTCAATTTTCTTTTTTTGTTTTTTTTTTTCAAATCTTTCTTCGATCCGCTTGATCTTTAATGAAATTATAAAATACGTGTTCTCTGTGTGTTCAAAAAATAAAAAAGAAAAAAAAGAGGAAGTAATATTTTTGAAACAATATACTTCACATTTAAGAAGACATATCATCTCTTAGCCTCGAGAAATATTGTACGTATATATTTACAAAAGTATCTTGGTACTGTCATATCTTATTTCTACTTAAAAAATGTTGCAATAGCTGACTTAGAATCTTATAATTTTGTCTATAATGCCAATGGCCATAGATAAAATAAAATAATGTTCGAGATAGTACCTGCAAACGAAATCCTTCCTTTCGGAAGAACATTCTACTTTACAACAAACGGTATGCGCGTTCTAAAAATAAAAAGATAAAAAAAAAAAGAAAAAAAAATAAAAAAAGAAGTACAAAGAAGGAACGAAACACGCGTTTAGTTAGCAAAGGTTGTATAATAATTTTTTAAAAACTCAGGTACATATGCACATAAATTACTCGTAGAGAATCGTAAAGGAACGGCGTTGGGTTCTCGCGCGAGAATAGAAGTAAATCTTACTCGTACCCCCCGAGGAAACATCACTGTAAAAAGGAGAGGAGAGAAGGAGGAAATGGGGTGAAAGAAAGAGCGGTAGAGAGAGAGAGAGAGAGAGGATTCGAGCGAGTGTAAAAGGAAAACGCGTGAGTTTCGAGCCACGATATCTCCGTATTCGTTGCAACTGACTTATTCAATTTGTATTCCATAATACTCGTATTACGTGGGAAGGAAACATAGTGGGAGGGGAGGAGAAAAAAGGAAAAAAAGAAGAAGAAGAAACGGCCTTCGAGAGATATCTCGAACTTCTCGCGTCGGTCGAAACTCTTGGAAAGTGAATACACGTATACTTCTCTCTCACTCGATGCATTCAAAGACATGTGAAGTTCAGATTAGACTTTTCTTATACGTGTATGTATGTATGTACACATACACACGTATAAGAAAATATACGTGTATATACGATATCCATATGTACATATATATATATATATATATATATATATATATATATTCCACATAGAAAACATATACGCATTTACGTAGATTGATGCGCGCGTGTGCGCTTGTATGTGTATGTACGTATTTGAAAATTCGACCGAAAATACATATATTTCACGATAAAAGCAGAGAATATTTTATATCCCTTTGGCGACAACGTTAACGCGTTACAAACTCCATTTTCCTTTTATGTTGGATTAATATACGTATATATGTACCTTTAATTTCTAGGATTATTATTGCAAAAAGAAAATCTTTCTGCGAGCTCCTATTTTTCATTAAATTAACAATCCTTCATAAAGTAATATATATATATATATATATATATATATATATATATATATATCGTCAAAGTACTACCGTCAAAGTAATTCAACTTTTATCTGAAACATATTCGCTATGGATAATAATAATATTGACGTAAATCAAGATGTCAATATCAGCTGAGACACCCCTTTTTATGTATATACCCATACAACATTTGACGTTTTTAATGGTGCATAAAAAGTCGAATACGATCGTTTATGTGATTTACGTCGTATACGAGGATACACAACGTTTTATTTCGCACAATATCGTCTACACATTTTACATTCGGAAACGGAACGTTCGGAAAATCGTCGAACGATGTTGACCCGTGAGTATAGAACCGCGATGGGGAAGGTTGACCGAAACGGTCCAACGCCTGCGGCCAGTTAGTTCGAATGTTTCCAGAGGGTTGAAACGATAAAGTGATTCATCGTCAATAGACGAGATGACTGAAAAGAGGAGAAAGAGAGTAGAAGGATCGAGGATTGAACGGCGATTTCTAGTAATCGATTACCACTCGATTAATTATCTTTTAGAGACCGACAAAGTGTTTCTGGACATCGTCAAAAGGCTTTCCTAGGTTTCTCTGGCTTCCTTCTTTTTTTTCTCTATTTTACTTTTTTTTCCCCTCCTCTTTTTTCTTTTCTTTCCTTTTTTTTTATCTTTCTCTCTTACTTCAACGACTACTAAGCCGGCGTCTTATGAAAGGCAGAAAAGAAGTTCCCTTGTTTCCGGACGTGTTCCCGTAATACAAGCCACTAACGAGACCCTTTTGCTTTTGCAGAGGATTCAAAGCTTACCGATATTTCCTCTCTATCTATCTATCTATCTATCTATCTATCTATGTATATGTAGGTATATGTATCTCTTGATCCCTCTCTAAAAGGAAGGAAGAAAGGAAGGGAGGGGAGTTATCTTTGACGACAAAGGAACTACTTTAATATCACACGGTTTGAAGTAGATGAACAGGAAGCTTATCATTTTAAAAGTGTCAACTTTTACACGATCAACTCGTAAAACGTACTAAGCATAATATAATTGACTTTTATTCGAATCGAATAGTCGTATTTAGATAATCGATATCTTTCGAAAAAACAAAAGAACGATTAATTAATTATCTATAATTTACATTGAATGACATTCAACGGTAATTGATAATTTTTTCATTCATTCGTACTAATTATTTAATAAATACGTAAGAGATCGTTTTCTTCCTCCATTTTTCACGAATAACTGTATGTCTTAATACATAGATGGGATTATCGATGGTTATAGTTACCAGTCGATGAGATAAATATCGCATTAGCATTGAGCTCCACGACGATACGCATTCCAAATAGAAAAATCGATTCTCGCGAGGATTCGTTTCACGCGTACCACGAATGCGGTTTAATATCGGCAACCGGCTGCCGTAGATGAGCATCGAAGACTCTGTCTATATTCTCGTCTATATATTCTCTGTGTCTATATATTCTCGTTCTCTCCTATATATATATATATATATATATATATATATATATATATATTTCTCTCTATATCTATATTCTGATTAGAAGCGTACTCATCTCTATATTTCTTATCGGACTACGCTAAAAATTATTCATTTCGCGAGACTTCCAATAATACTTCTTGCATTTAGTATAACGAGTATCATGATATATATCGTATCAATAATTTCAATATTCACGAGATTGTTCTCAAATATCAAGAAATATTAATAAAGGGAAATAGTCCAAAGAGAGAATATCGAAAAACTTGTTTCGCATAGGAGCAATTATTTACCAATATGAAGTATGTAAATGTAAAATATAAAAAGCAAACTGGTATAGGTAAATTGAACATTTTCTTTAAAGGTACAAATAAAATTTGGAATAAAAAAATTTCGTACACGTATACGTATGTATTGATACGTCCGAACCTATCTCATATATTAAAAAATTAGGCGAGCAGAGATAGATTTATTTACCGTTCGATCGAGGGGTAGAATATTTTATGGGCCAGAACGATAAATAATTCCGAAACGTCGAAGAGTCGCAATATATTTGAATTGAATACATATACATCCTGGCCGGGGTCCCTCTGTTCCGTAAATACGGATTACCTTTCCCATAGGACATACGTTTTCCCTAGCTAGTTCTTCCATCCTTTTTCTTTACTCCCTATCGGCCGCTTTTCGCGCCGTCAAGACATACTCGACGCAATCTGACAAACAAATATATTTCAAGCGGCCTTGAAGCAACGTGGATCTGGAAAAAGAATATAGAAAAATGTGGCGAACGTAAAACCGAATTGCAGAAATGGTTGGGGAGAGTGGAAGAGAAGACGTAGAGAAAATCAAATCCCTCGTATACTCTCACCGAGTTTCAAATGAAACGACGAACGAACGAACGTCTTCTTTATATATTTTTTCCATTCTTCTTCTTCGTCTATTTCGTCTACTTCTCTTTCTTCTTCGAATCACGTTGTACATTATGCGAGTGTAAATGTTTATAAAGTGAAATGTCGGTCGTTAGTAATGTTAACTTACTGAGCCGTCAAGTTAACACCGCTACGTGTTTACGACTTTGGTACTTTTACAGTCGCGTCGTTAACGCGATCCGAAACTCAATGGCGAAACGTCCCGCGTGAGAAGACCAAGAATGAAACATCCAATGAGAGAAAGAGAAAGAGAAAGAGAAAGAGAGAGAGAGAGAGAGAGAGAGAGAGTGAAAGAGAGCATATTTAACACTTCGTTAAACGTAACACATAGGACAGGATACATAATGCGGAATCGTGTCATCTTGGTTCCGTGTAATAGTAGTGGGTAGCGTTTAAACGAATACGTACACATATACTACATACGTGTATACGCATATATATATATATATATATATATATATATATACACATAGGTATAAATATATATACATACGTAGATTGAATTTTCCGTAAGAGATGTAAATGGGGGTTAAAAGTAAAAAAAAAAAAAAAGAAATAGAAAAAAAATTAAAAAGGATGATGACATGAAGGAGACGAAGAAGAATCTCTCTCTCTCTCTCTCTCTCTCTCTCTCTCTCTGTGCGTTGCAACGAGCAACGAGTCGTTGTAACTTAAGCCGTAATCCGTGAGAGCACGCTCGAGTTTCGCTTGCGAGATGAAGACGCAAATGTTGCACTGCCGATACCCTGCGCCATGTTTTCCTTCCGCTCCACTTTTCGCGAAAGTGTACGTGGGATTTGCATCGCCCACGGAAAAACGTTGAGGCGCGTGATGCATCGTAACGAATCGAGGAGGCTCCTCTCTACGAGCAAATAAGACAACAATTTTCATTCAGAAAATGTGAAAGGAACGATAAGGGAGAATAAAGAAAAGAAAAAAATTTTTTATCGCGCGTTTCGACCTTCGATACTCTAGTTCTTCGATTTTCAATCTAATGAAAATCAAGAACTATCGTTTTGTTTTGTTTTTTGTTTCCTTATCGATCGTAACAATCGAATCGTCGAATTGTTCGAATAATATCCCACGAATTTTCCTTTTCCATTCGTTCGCATCGATCTCGAGCTTTCTTCTGTTCTTTCTCTTTGTTTCTTCTTTTTTTATTTTTTTTATTTTTTTTTTTTTTTTTTTCTTTCAATCCTCTACTTTACCACCGATCCGACCTGCTCGTAGATTTTACATTACTCGCTCATTTAATTTTTCGTCTTATCTCTTTCATCAACGCGGACAGATATATCGGTAGATCGAAGAGACCGTGATTTTCACGGTGGATCAGAATCCATGATAAAATTCGGTCCAAGCGGTCGGAGATGAATAAACGTTAAGCGTAAATGGACTCGGGAAACGGATGCATCGTCTATTGTTTTATTTCACGCACACCTCATCGCTTATTACTTCAAAGGTAATGGCACGATGCGACAACGCGTTTGGTCCTCCCTCTTCTTCCGTTTCCAACGACTCCTATGCCACTCTTCCGCCCCCACCCCTGGTCCTACCTTCGCTTCATAATCCCCTACCCGAGCTCACACCCTTCTCTTCGTCGTCGGCCCGTTTTATTTCCATTTCCGGACTGCACGCTAAACTGCGGAAAATTACGGTCAGCCACTTTGACCAACCCGCGCCATTTTATTTGTATTATTTGCATATTACGTGACGTACCTGCCGACTCGTAGGTCGATCGGCACGAATTTGGGTCGCGATAAAAGTGCGAGGCTCGTCGTTAAAAAAAAAAAAAAAAAAAAAATGGGAATCTGAGTGTCATGGGAGTAAACGGTTTATCTTGTCTATCTGTATTCGTAATAAACCTATCTATTTATATATTATACGTGCGTCTTGAATCGAAATTCCTACGAATGGCGGGAAATTAAAGCGGAATCTAACTCATATTTTATTACCGCGTTCTGCGCCCCCGTACACGTTCGTATATATGTACTTTCTTTTTTCATTTTGTGTATTCCTTTTGTTTGTTTGTTTCTTTTCTTTTTTTTTTTTTTTTTTTTTATTTATATCGGTGTCTATCCCAGCGCGTAGGTATACGTTCTCATGTACGTCAATATTCTCTCACAGAAGTATCCGAATAATATTTGCGCACCGTGGTGACATCATAAAAATGGAAAAGAATGCACGGATAACGGGGATGTCGGCGAATAAATATCGCTTCTCCGATCTCCGAACGCTCGTCGTTTGCGTATCGAATAAACGCACTTTTTATTTATTTATATATGTATGTTATATCTACGAATGTATGTGCTATGTATGTGCCAGTGTGTGTGTGTGTGTGTGTATATATATATATATATATGCATAAAAATCGGAGTCGCCGACTAAACGAATCAACTTGTTTGACATCCTACGTATAAAATCTTTTTATTTGTCTGTTTTAGTTTTATACGTATCGGGTAGACTTATTCGTAAACAGATATCCCAGAGAAACGTGTTTCCAGTTAAATCATGGATTTTCGTAAAACTCAAGCCAACAAATGCGACGCCGTTCGTACGGACAGCTTACATAATATTACAAATGCACCTACTCTGTGCAAGAATTTCAAGAATAACGGGCCTCCTACGAACCTTTCCCCCTTGTATTTTTCTCCTAGTAAAATGAAGTACAGCATCTCGTATATCGAGCGACTTGCTTGCCACGATTCTTTCTGATCGTTGTGTTTTCTCTCGTGAAAAATAAAATACGTACACTAAAGATCTTATATCCTGTAAATGGCGTAATTTAAAATATCTAAAGAATCGTTATTTATTCCCCTATGGTTAATAAACTATTGCTTCGAAAAGAATTTTTTCTCCTTACTGACGTTAAAATTTTATGTGCGATTTTCATATTTTCTCGGAGTCTTACGTTTCGCGCGTTTACCTTTCAGAAAGAGAGAAAAAGAGAGACAAAGAGAGAGAGAGAGAGAGAGGGTGGGAGAGAGAGAGAGAAGTCAGCCACGAAAAGCTTTGCTTCGCTATCGGAAAGCTATTTTTCGTTAACGCCTTTCCCTCCAAGACGACGTTAAATACAGCCTTGTTCGAATAAGTCGTTCGATCTAAAGAATCGTGGGCACGTGCGAGACATACTTAAGAAAACGGCAGCTCTTAAACGAACATTAGAGATACGTACTACTAACGTTCTTGTTTTCGGAAGAAAAGTATTCCAAAGATCGTATTATATTTTGAAAAGTCACGTAGTGTGATACGATTACGTAGTAATATTTTATATGTGCAATATAAAGAAAAAGATAACAATAGAGAAAATAATAATTTCATTCTTACGATAGAGGTACGATAATATATATATATATATATATATATATATATATTTTTTTTTTTCTTTTTTTTTTTCATCATAATACATCTCATTATTTTCTTTGATGATGTAAAAATGAAAAACTTGAAAGAACACTGAAGATTCATATAACGACCGTGATACATTTGGAGATAGCATTGGATTCTTAAGGCGAATATAGATTGTATCGGAATCGTATGTAAAATTTCTCTCATTATTTTCATTGATATTGTAAGATATATGAAAATAATCATTGAAAAGAAATCGAAGGATTATATATTACCATAATTGCTTTCTTTTCTTTTTACTATACGTAGAAAAAAATCGAAAAAAAAAATCATTTAAAGTAAGACATTCAAAAATAGGACAGAAAGAGATAGAGAGAGAGAGAGAGAGAGAGAGAGAGAGAGAGAATGTGCGTTTTGATTTCATTGATTTTAATAGCACTCAAATGGTACTTGGCTATTTGACATGGAATGACCCAAGTATTGAAATTCTATGAACATCCTTTTACACGACCTATTTCTACTCTACCTTTCTCACCACGTATTCGCGGAAGTGGAAACTCAGCGGAAAGGAAGTCGCTAGGTTCGTATCGAAAAGTCATTTTTCGTTAACACACTTCCCTTGGCGTATACACATTGACAACTGCTTTCTTTTGGTCTGGTACTCGATCAAGGAAACCCATGCAAACTTAAAAATACGACGAACGTCGAGAAAATTCTTTTTCAAAGATTCCATACCCCCGTAATATTTCTTCGTCGTAAAGCAAATAAGAATCTGAAGATGTATCAAACACGTCGTTAAACTCTTTTAACGGGACATTAATCGTTTCAAAGAAAATCGTAGCCAGCAAATAAATAATAAGAGAAACATCAGATGATTCAATAATTTATTGATTGAATGAATTGAATTACGTTGTTAGAGATTACGTCATTGCGAGAGTATTAAAAGGAATAGAAATAATAATTACGAGATATGAATAATAATAAAAAAAAAAAAAAAAAGAGAAAGGGAGAAGGAAAAACCTTCGAAAGAATTATATATCAATGATAATAATAATAATAATAATAATAATAATAATAAACGTAATAAATATGGTAAAATAGATAATAAATATAACAAATAAATGAAATATAAGTAAGAAATATAATAAAGTTATATAACGATAATATACGTATAATTAGATAACGTATTTATTCGAATCGTATCTATGAAAATGATACGCAATCTTATCGATCTGATCATTAGGATCAAAGGCCCTACGAAAGTTTAATCTACAGTTTCTACAGGTACCTAAGTACTTACGTTACATAGAGCTATAGAAATGAACTTTCGTGCATAGACTTCCACTGATGAATGGCGTTCTGGAATGAACGGGCTAATAGGCGAAAGTTCGCATTAAATACATTAACGTGAAGCTCGTGACTTTAGAAGAGAAGCCGGGTCTGCTAGCGTTAAATCACGCATAAAATTCGTGGCCGACCTCTGTTCGTGATTAACGGCTGTTCCCACTCGAACGCCGGTGCATTTTCCAAACTATAAACACTCACGACCCCGTTTCCTCTCTCACCGTTTTTCCATTCATTCACGTAAACTCATTTTTTGATTTCTATTTTTCTTTTTAATTCTCTCTTTTTTTTTTTTCGTTTTTTATCTTTTTTTTTTTCCTTTCTTTCTCTCGCACACACACGAGACTTAATTAATCTTCTTAGAATCTTCTTATCGCAAATATTTCAACCATTCATCTAACTATAAAATATATCTTCTGTTTCTGACAATTCATCTATATATATATATATATATATATATATATATCGTTTAAAACTTTAATAACGTTCAAGAAAGAATAGATTTCTCGATATTGTATCATTTAAAAGATATTCTCTTAAAGCATACAATTATCTGGACTTTTTTTCAACGTTTCTCTCACAAAACACTTTCTCCCTCCCCCTCTCTCTCTCTCTCTCTCTCTCTTTCTTCTTTCTCTCTCTTTATTTTTTCTCATCTCCTTCTCCTTCACGTCGAAAGCTTTTTAGCACGAGGTTCACTCACTCGAGTATTTTTCAGGAAGGCAAGACGATCCGATAATTATTCGAGCTAAGCTCTTGCGGTTTCGGCTGCTTTGTTTTCTCCACGTTGCCTGCTAAGGAGAGGAAAACGGAAATGTGATTTTAAAAGCGCCAACTTTCCTCGCGAGACTTCAACCCCCGTCCCTTTTTATCATCCTCTCTCTCTCTCTCTCTCTCACTCACTCACTCTTTTCTCCCATTCTTTCTTCCTAACCCTCTAACCGACGTTTCCTTTCGCCTTCTTCTTTCTCCTTTAGTGATTTCCCTCATTCACTCGCTCTTTTTCTTTCACGCTTGCTTTTTTAAACCGCGACGCGAGCCAAGCGAAGCGCGGAAAGTACGAAAGACGTAAAAGAGAACGGTTCCTTTTATTTATGGCTTTCTCGGAATTTCTCGCGGCGGACTTTACCGTCAGCATCACCTGTCTAATTTATGAAAAATTTTCAAGAGTCGAATTTACCGAGCGTAAAGACATAGTTCTTTCTTATATTCAAGTACCAGAGAAAGATGTTCTCTCTCCTCTCGTTGAGAGTTTCCTCTTCGGGACCGCTTGGTACGACTCTTAACAAAAAAAAAAAAAAAGAAAAAATAGACGCTTTGATTGTTTTTCGAAAGTGAATCCTCGATCGATCAAGAAGCAAAGAGAGAGAGAGAGAGAGAGAGAGAGAGAGAGAAAGAGAGATAAAGAGTAGAAAAAAAGAATGACCAGCCGGTATTGGCGAGAAACCTTTAGAAACAAGGATGGTCGAACTATCCTTTGAGGTTAAATTCGAAACTGAACGGAGGAGAGAAAGTTTGTTTAGTCGAAAGATCCGACAGTGCTGTGCCGAGTCAGAGCTATACCCAACCGAAACGATCCTGCTAATGGATGGTGTAGATTTTGCTCTTTTTTTTTCCCCTTCCTCTTTCTCTCTCGTTTTTTATTTTTTGTTTGTTTGTTTTATTTTCTTCCACCCTTTCCTCCCTTTGCGCTTTCACCCTCGCTTCGCTACCGTCCGTCCCTCCTTCCCACCCTTGACTCCAACCTCTCGACAAACTCGCGGCAACGCGCGAATGTTTGCTCGCGATGATTCGAACGAGCTCGTTTGTTTTACGCGAATCGACACGTCGAACCATGTGGGGCTGAAGCTAAATCAGGACGGCGGAGGAATGACCGACAACACGTACCATTGTATTTTTATCATCATTTTTATTACTATTACTATTATCATTATCATTATTATTATTATTATTATTAGGATTATGATTATTATTATTATTATTATTATTATTATTATTATTATTATTGTCGTTGTTGTTGTTGTTATTAAGTTTCGAAAAATTTTATTTTCCTTCTATCTTCCTTCCTTTTCTTTTTTTTTTTTCCCCCTTTATTCTTTCTTTTATTTTTACTTTTATTTTATTTCTTTTTTTTTTTTTTTTTTTCTTTATTTTTCTCTTTTCCTTCTTATCGATCATCGCCGGTAAAAGATATTCGTTAAGTAGATACGAAATTCTAATTTCGTCGAAATGTTCGAGTCGAGATTCGGAGAAACGATAACGTTTACGTTGAAATTTTCTACGAGTGCGATTAAATGTCATCCAGATTTTAAGTGCTTATTTTTATCTTCGTCCAGAGAGGTCGTTAAATCGTCCCGAAGTAGTACGGCGATATCTAAGGACGGTGACCCGAATAACGTGTAAAAATAAGTATGGAACTATCGATTTCTCGTCGAGAACGAAAGAAGGAAGAATGAGAATCGCCCTTTCAAGAAAAGAAGGAACGTTTTCGTTGGAATGAAAAGGGAGGAGGGAGGGCGTTTATGCAACCGGTACAGCTGAATGTTTGGCACGATTTGGTTGCCAGTCGTCCGGGTAATAAAGCACAGGAGCAAAACGAGTTAAGTAGAACAACGTAGTAGGGTACGACACGAACGCGTTGCGGAGGATGCGTTTTATGGACCTTACCCTTCCTTCTTAAACTTGCTTAGAACTTGGAACTTTTAATATTCACGAGCCGAATGTCGCTAAACTATTTCTATTTTTTAAAACAAACGCTCAAGTATTGGATATATTTAAAAATTATCTTTCTTTTTTTTTTTTTTTACCTTTCCTGCAAAATTCGACGGATACAACAATTATTTTAGGTGAGAGCTCTTAAAGTTTGCTATTTAAAGTTCATTGAAATCATTCACGATAGATTCTGGATATTTCAATTTTTTTTTTTTTCTTTTTTTTTTAGTTTCTCTTAACATTTAGAGATGTTCACGCAAAAGTCATCGATTTTAATTGTATAAGATTTATTTGCAATTAACGAGTTAAAATCGATATTGACGAAAGAGTATAAAGATATCGAAAGACGAACTTTTATTTCTACTTTGGAGTCTCCATTTATATACTAACCTTTGGCATTATGTTTTTCGTACGCCGGATAAATAAAATTAAAGCTTACTATCTCCGCTGTACGAGACTTCGTATATATTTTTGGGCGGTTCTCCTTCAAGGCGCTTGAATTTCGTTGCACATGGCCCATCCTCTTTGTAACAGGAAAGAAACCCGTTAACCCAATGGGTCCTTCTTGCCTCGATGCCAGAGCGGATGTGCTTCCGAAGGAGTACGAGATCTCTGCAGTTTATTCGTAATCTTTTTCTTCTACTCTGAACAAGTTCTTTGTCAATTATTTATTTCGTTCTCGATATCAACGATTTCTTTCGATTCACAAATTCTTTTGGGAGGATATTTCCCTATATGATTTATTAAATCTCGAATGAAATTTCATCAAAAACCTTTAGTTTTTGTCCTTCATAAAAGGGAAAGAAAGACGGAGTGAGAGAGAGAGAGAGAGAGAGAGAGAGAGAGAGAGAGAGAGAGAGAGAGAGAATAGCGATCCGAAGGAAAATTTTATGAGCTCATTTACAAGCTGATGACTGTTTACGAAACAAGGGTTCCTTGAGCAAACGTTTTCTGGCATGAGTTAGGTCTCGAAGAGGGATAAGCTTTGTACGGTAAACTTTCGTTCATGCAACGACTGGTGCGAGGACACGATCGCGAGATCATTCACTTGAAAGATCGATTAAATATCGTTGTAACGCATTTTTATTGAAATTATATAAATATACAAAATTTTAATTGTATGTATATATATAATCTAATATAAAGAAATAAATATATATATATATATATTTATCTGCTTCGTTAAGTTCCTTTCTTGAGCGAGCTGTTTTGTCGAATCAGATTTTCAACCAAAGTCAACAAAGAATCGGTAAAATCGTTCGTAGCGAAGATACGAAAGTTCCTTCAGAAATATTTAAACTCGTCTATTTTTCTTTATTTCTCTAAAAGGAAAAGAAATATATATTTATATATATATATATATATATATATATATATATATATATCGGTCACGACGAGACGTAACTTCAAGACTCAAAAGTTTCAAGACTTTTCGCGATAAGACGCGAACTAAAGACGTCATTCTATCTAGATCTAGGTTTAACCAAGAATTCGCGACGAAATTTTAATTAGAAAGCTTGTGACCAACATAAAACTTCGAACCGAAGTGGAGCTTAATCAGCGGTTACGCAACAATTTCGAATATGGTTCCGTTCGTGTCCTGGATGATTCACAATAATTACGAAGAATGTTTGGTATGTTCGAGTATTTTGCAATGCAAACAGAGAAATGCGATATAATCGGATAAAGATTGTTTGGAATACGATAGCCCGATTAAATCGACGTAAAATTGTTGTTTTCAAAAGATGTTATCCGTCGACATTTGTGAATCATTCAATATTATTATTTTCACTACGTTCGATAATTACCCGTTTCGAAAGTCATTGATAAGTTTCATTGATAATTCAACGACAATAAAACAAAAGTCTAAAAAAGGATGGAAAGTCAAGAGAGATTACGAATTAGCTAAACATGCGGAAGATAAAGAGACAAGGGGGGAAAAAAAAAAAGAAAAAAAAAGAAGAAAAGAAAAATGATAAATCGTCGTATAAATAAACCGGTCTGCGTCGTAAAAATCTCGATCTTAGTCCGATCCCCCGTTCCAATACAATTTTTCAATTACCGTTCGCTTCATTTCCATACCCCGTTTAAACCTTCGTGGAGATATCGATACTCCGGTATCGAATAAAAAGTATTTCGTCCCTTCGTAAAAAAAGGGGGTTAAGTTTTGTACGGGGTCACGATCATCTTTTTCCCGCGCGCGCGAGTGTTTAACCTATCTTCGCAGGTTAGAAGAGTAAGAGGAGAAGGGTTAGGCGAGGCTGAGAGAAGCGTTGCCGCTAGATAGGTGAGGGCCGGTGGTGGGGGGAAAGCGCGACGATTGGTCGAGAGCGTGGGGTGGGTACGGGTTGTGTGAATCGTGACGTCACGCGTCGCCTGCTTTGAAATCGGCCAGGCAGTCAGTCGCGCGGCGAACTTCGTGGCGTGCGTCTGTCGATTAGTTTGTGTTCTGTTTATCTCTCTCTCTCTCTCTCTCTCTCTCTCTCTCTCTCTCTGTCTTTTTCAATTACTATCTATCTATTTATTTATTAATCCATCTATGTGTCTCTTTCATTCTTTCTCTTTATCTTTCTTTTCTCTCTCACTTTCTTCTTTTTTATTCTATTTCTCTGTTTCTATCTCGTTTCATCTCGTTTTTTAGACTCGTCTTTCGAGTTTGGAGAAACTCGACGATCACATCGAACGAACGAAAATATCGTAGAAGAATCTCTCTGTTCGTCCTTCCTCTACTCCCCTCTCTCTCTCTCTCTCTCTCTCTCTCTCTGTGTCTCTTACTCCCGTTGGATTACTTGATTTTTATCGAGAACGATCTTTTATACGGATTCTCTCGATTATATATATATATATATATATATATATATATATATATATATATATACATATATATTTTTTTTTCTGGTTTCTCTCGAGAAGTGCGAAAAATCGTCCGTGAAACTTCGTACGCTCTTCACGAAAGTTTTCCGCGTTAAGAGATCGCGGTGAGGGAGGAGGAGGAGAAGAAGGAAGAAGAAGAGAACCACGTGACCAGAGAGTCGAAGAACAACGCGAACAAATCCTTAGAGAGAGAGAGAGAGAGAGAAAAGGAGAAAAAAAGGAAGAGATAAGGGGGGGGGGAGAGAGAGAGAGAGAGAGAGAAAGAGAGAGCTTCGTATTCTCCAGACGACGAGAAGAGCTCACAGCTGGCAAGAAGGATTAGAGGAAGAGTTACTGTGAGATCAAAGGAAGAAAAGAGAAGGAAAAGGATAATCTAGTGATATATGTACGATCGATAAAAAAGAAAAAAACAAGAAAACCGTGAGTAATACGTACGTACAGGAGGATCTTTCTAGGATCGGTCGATAGATCGATCGATTGGAAACTCGAACAACGTGTTTTGTGTGTTGATCGTTAATTGTTATTTATTGGTTACGTGAGTGTTTAGAGAGATAATGTGTATATGTGTGTGTTTACGTGTGCTATGACATGTTGATGATGAAGAAGCACATCGAATATAATGATTCGAGTAATACAATCGAGTACTCGTCGTTCATGTGAAAATTAATATATTTGAAGGATTAAAAGTAGGGTTAGAAAACAGTCTACATATATATATATATATATATATATATATATATATATATATCTATATATGTATATACACAACAACGCACACGCATTACACAAAACACGCACACACATACTCCACCACACGTGTATATATATTTATACGTAAATCTCTTGCATCTTCTCGTCTTCTCTTTGTGTTTTTATTATTGCTACAATAATAATAATAATAATAATAATAATAATAATATATTATATTATATTATATTATATTATTATTAACGAGAAAGAGCTCTCTTTCTTTTTCATAAACATACTCACGCACACATATACATATTACACATAAGTACATACATTCTTACAAACTTCATCCACACGAGATCGTATATCAGAGCCTTGAAGAGAGATCGAAATGGGAGTGGTACTGATGCTGCTGCTGTTGCTGGTGCGCGGATTCGTTCGAGGTTAACCGATCACTCGGTGCCTTCTCGCGCCTGGCTGCTACTCTCGAGTGGATCCTCTCGAAGGGTAATTAGTCGCTGGACGTACGAGAAGAGCTAACTCCCCTTTTCTACATCGTCACATGTCCTTACTTATCGTCATGCTGACCGTCACGTTGTTGTTATTCTCCCTGCTACTTGGCCGTCCGGTTGCCCGTGCGGATAACTTGGGTAAGTTACATCATTAATTTGTTTTAATTTTATCATTTCGTTCCGGTCATCGATCGTAATATATTT
>OU964965.1:6424463-6479463 GCA_918808275.2 Dolichovespula sylvestris
AAATTCCTTTTTTCTTTTATTAACAGTATTACAGCATCGTTCTTTGTTTTTTCTTTTTCGTTTCCTGACTTTTATGTATTCTTTTCCTAAGAAGATAAAAATATGAGAGAGAGAGAGAGAGGGGGGGGGGGATAAGGGAAAACTCGATTAGACAATGCGAGAGATCGAGATCGAGATTCGACCCCTTGAAGAGGTAGGCACCTCTTAGTGGTGCGCTTAGTCTGCCTGCCAAAAGCGTACCAACCTTACGACAATTAGGATAATTATGCGCTTAATTATGTTAAACCCGCATCCCTCTTCTCTCTCTCTCTCTCTCTCTCTCTCTCTCTCTCTCTCTCTCTCTCTCTCTCTCTCTCTCCCTTGTTCCTCTTGAAACTTTACGTGAGAAGGGATGCATGTTCGAGTCAACGAGCCAGAAACATCGTTACCCGTTTCGTGATAAATTTTCTCCGGCGATATATCCAAATCGATTAAATCTTCAACGGATTTTGGATCAACAACAACGATCTTCGTTAGTTTCTCTCTCGGAATGGAAAGTAAAGATTTTCCCCTTTTAGATAGTTTGTGTTAGCTCGTGGAACTTTACGATGTAGTAGCAAGGACGAAAGGAGTAGAGGAAAAGTTAGTCAAACTAGTCCCATGCGAGTTTAGAAAGAGATTAAGAAGAGGAAAGAAGCCTGAGTTTGGGGTATCCTCGCCACGGTTCGTGGAGGCGACAAATAGCTGCGAAGAGAGGCACATAATTACCGTCGTAAATCCGTCCTACTGTCGCAAAAGTAAAACGAATAGAAATAGAGAAATAGATGGATAAATAGATAGAGAGAGAGAGAGAGAGAGAGAGAGAGAGAGAGAGAGAGAAAGGTGGACCAAGAGTAGGTAAAATACGATAGAAAAATGGAGAGCTGTGTTAAGCTCTTCTCTTCCCGTGTGCGCGTGTGTATGTGATCAATTTCGCGCGCGCGCGCGAGAGAGAGAGAGAGAGAGAGAGAGAGAGAGAGAGAGAGAGAGAGAGAGAGAGAGAGAGAGAGAGATCTATCAAAGATGGCACTTTACCGATAGTACTTTAAGAGAGAAAAAAAAGAAAGTAAAAAAGAAAGAAAGAGAATTGGAGTCGCTCGTAAATTCCTATTATAATTGGCGAGATATCTCTAAGACGTAAGAAAATTGTGATTGGTCGAGTTTGTTTGAAAAACTTGGCGCCATCTCCATAAATCGTTCGGTTGGGTTGAGCTGACGCGCTGAGCGATGGCCTCTTTTCGCGATGGGAGTCGTCGAAACGCTCGTCGTTTCAATGCAAAAACGATGAGAGAGGGGGAGGGGGGCGGAGGGGGAAGGAAGGAAAGAAGGAAGGAAGGAAGGAAGGAAGGAAGGAAGGATGGATGGATGGATGGATGGTTGGTTGAATGAATGGACGAATGGATGGATGGATGGATGGATGGATGGATGGATGGATGAATAAAAAGAGAATAGAAAAAAAGGATAGGATAGAGGCTAAAGAAATTTTTGCGAGAGATACGTGTAGAGTACGAGCGGTGTCGTACGTGTTCGCTCTTTATTTGGACATCGAAGGTGAGCAGTAGGCAACGCGATAAAATGGGCTTCCGCTTCTATGATCGTGAATAAGAGAGAGAGAGAGAGAGAGAGAGAGAGGAAGAGAATGGATATAAAAATTTCAAATGTGAATCGTTAACGAAGATACTTTTTTTTTCTCTCTCTCTCTCTCTCTCTTTCTCTATCTATCTATCTATCTATCTATCTATCTATCTATCTCTCCTTTTTTAACTCGTTTCCAGTTTGAGATTCATCAAATATTCTTTTCGACGTATCGATTTAGAGGATATCTAAGGTTTTTGCCGTTCTATAAGACTTCTCGTATATACATACCCATTAGCAGTTATTTTTATGATATTTATTCGTGCCGGCAGGTAGTACGTAAATACCTACTACACATAGTATACGCGCTTGCACGTGTTTAACACTTATGTAAGCGATAATAGATGCTGCCGTTTATCTTTTGCGCAACAGAACGATACAAAAATAGCTGTTTTTTCTTCTCTCTCTCTCTTTCATTTTTTCATTTTCGTTTTCCTTCTTTCTTCCTCTTCTTCTTCTTTTTTTTTCTTTTCTCTTTCTTTTTTTTTTTTACTGCACCACTTGAGTCGTAATCGTGAATAGTAGTGGTATTATTGGTAACAGTAATAGAAGAGTAAGTAGTGGAGTTGTAGTAGTAGTATAGTAATAGTGGATTGGTGTGGTAGTAGTTAAAAGAAATGCACGAAGGAAGACCTTGGACCATGGTAACCGCAAGAGAGGAAAAGAAGTGTGCTTGCATAATTAATTTCCGTAGTAAACCGTGCCGCGCCGTCTTAAAAGTCAAGTCGAGCTATTAAAAGCTTCTTTCCTTCATTGATTCACCGTCGCCGTACCGTCTTTCCTTTCTTCCTTTCTTCCTTTCTTCCTTTCTCTATCATACTTTTTCTCGCTCTTCTTGTTCATTTACATTTGGCTTATTGTTTTCAACGATGGACCCTCACGTTCGTCGATCGTAGTTCTTCTTTATCAGTGGAATACGTTCTCTCTCTCTCTCTCTCTCTCTCTCTCTCTCTCTCTCTCTTTTTACTTTTTTTTTTTCGAACGATATCCTTTCTATTATCTTTATTTTTGTCAGAACGAAAGGAAGATCTAATTAAAAAAGATATTTTTTCTTCCTTCTCCCTTTTCCTTTCTCTATTTCTCCCTATTTCTCTCAATATCCCTTATTTAATCGTTTCAAGTGAAAGGTACGTGCCGGTCGAAGGTTCGCTTCATTTTAATATACAACGGATATGATTTGATTCTTTTATTAACTTTTTTCTCCATTTCTTTCCCGTTTTTATCTATATCTCGCCATTCTCATATCTTTTTTTCTTTTTTTTTTTTTCTCTTTTCTTTGCGACGACTTGAAAGTATAAATATTTATTTCTACGCATCATCCATATGCGGATATATATGAAATTATACATATTTATAATAATATATACGTGTCTTCTCCGCGTTGTAGGCGTGTGTATTCGTATTTGAAATGTATATAGTAAATATCGTATTTTCAAAAACGATTATAACGCAATTCGAAAATATCACGTTTGCCTTATAATGATAAAGTGATACCTGTATCTCTCGCCTCGTCTCGTCTATTTTCCGTTTTCGTTCTATCTTTGTCGTTAGAATGCCGAACAAAATGCATAATCGATACGATTTTCTAATATGTAGGCAACCGACTAGAAGCATTCTTGGCGCGTTACGAACTCCCCTCCCCTCCCCTTTTCCATCCGCAAGTCGGTTACCCATGTTTCTTCTTACGATGGAAAAAGGACAATTTTACGAACGTAGTATCTCGATTTCGAGCTTTTCCATTCGTTCTTTCTCTCTCTCTCTCTCTCTCTCTCTCTCTCTTTCCATCTATGTCTCTCTAGCTTTCTGTTTGTCTGTCTGTTTCTTTTTGGTACACATCGTCCAACCGATTCCAGATTCACCGAGTCGCATAGCTTGCCAATGGTTTAGTATTCCTCACTTCACGGAAGTGCATTTACCTATTGTTTGGATGGATCGTCTTTCTTTCGGATTTGAAAGCACGTCCAATCTGCGTATCTGTTCGCGCGTAAACTTTTCCACCCCTCTTCATTCTCCACCTCCTCCTCCTCCTCCTCCTCCTCCTCCTCATCCTCATCCTCCTCCTCCTTCTCCTCTTCGTCCCCATCCTCCTTCTCCACCTCTTCCATTTTCTTTTCTCTCTTTTAAACTCTACTTCTGTTCTCTCGGCATCAGCGTTTCAGGGCACGTGTAACGGATCACGATGATAGGAAGACTCGTGAAATTGACGTGCCATCGACGACTGCTATAATCGTACATCCGACAGACTTCTTTTGTATCTTCCTCTTCTCTCTCTCTCTCTCTCTCTCTCTCTCTCTCTCTCTCTCTCTCTCTCTCTCTCTCTCTCTCTCTCGCTCTTTCTCTCACTCTCTAGATCTCTCTTCCATTTCGGCGTTTTTATTTTCCTCGTCTCTTTCTCTCTATTTTTCTTTTGAAAGGATTCTGAACGAAATCATTTAAAATTTCATTTCGACTTCTGAACTCGTTTCCGTCTAATTTCCTTTTTTTTTTTTCTATGCTCTTTACATGTTATATTCTCTCTCACTCTATTTTTGTTATAACAATTCATAATCACGATAGTATTGTTTTCTTTTATTGAGAAGGTTACGTTACTTTTTTTTTTCTTCCCCATTATTATAGTAATACGTTCGGTTGAAAGTATGTGAGTGCTTTTTTTTTTTTTTTTTTTTGAAACGAGAACGAACTTTCCATAAGTTATATTTTTCTTTTAAAAGCCCTTATTAATGCATAACAATAGCTTCACTTTTCTATCAGATATTTACGCCCGTTATAACGTATTAAACATTAGTTTTATGTTTTGTCTTGTAATTACGATAGAACAAATTTATATAACCGCCATACGAAATATTTACTTTTGATCGAACGTTTGTCCATATAAAAACAATTTTCTGTATTTCACGAAAAAAAAGGAAGAAGAAGAAGAAGAAGAAGAAGAAGAAAATAGTACTATGCAGCGGAGAAATATACAAACAAGCAGAGAGAGGGAGAGAGAGCGATATTTGCATGTCAATATCAATCGCCTCTATTCAAATTTTCCGACTATTTCTCCGATCTTTGTCGGCACGTCGACGAAAAAAGAACGGCAGCAATAGAGTTAGAAAGTGAAATATTGTTTCAAGTTTGAAACGCTATCGAAATATTTTATCGCCGGGAACTTTTTCATTTGATCTCAAAGCATTCCGATGTTTCTAAGGGTAGTCTAGTGACCGTCACCTGTAGAATCACCATCAACCGTTACCCAAAAATATATAATGTATTAACGTTTCAATATGAAACACGAATATGAAGAGAGAGAGAGAGAGGGAGAGGGAGAGAGAGAGAGAGAGAAGCTCGACTTAATATCTCTGTAATTCGGGAAAGTCTAGGAAGATTTTCCGATTTTATTCGAAGCACAAACTGCTAACGTTGCACGTCTCTCCGAGCAAAATCAGATTATGTGTAATGAGGATTCAGTGGGTCGTACGAATTTATTGAATTAATTGCTTGCAATGTCTGTTTCTTGTTCTCGAAACGTGTCTTTCGATCTTTTATTAATACCAGTTCTATTTCGTACACGTTCAAAGCTTATGGGCGATTATGTAATCGATGTGAAAATTATTTGGTTGAACGATCACACACCAGCAGCACACACACACACACACACACACACAGAGAGAGAGAGAGAGAGAGAGAAACACATATGCGTGTTTATGTATATACGGTTTAGCACAGAGAAATTCGCTCTCCTGAATTTTATACCTACGTGACATCGATGGGTTATCATTTTGGCGGATAACTTTCCGAATTGAGCGTGAATCGTCAACGCCTATCACTTAATTATCAGCCGTTAATTTAGCGATCGTGCCGTTTGACGCGACACGTCGTAGTTCGTTGCCTCGATGAGCTTGATTTATTAATAAACATGTAGAGAACGGATCGATCATCGTCGACGCGTTTAACCCTAGAACGATTATTTCTAGCCTTTTGGCTGACCGCATATGTTTCTGGATCACTTGCACAGTTCATTTTACCATCTCCCATCGTATATATCGATGGTTTGTATTTTTATTAATTACGTTGCTAACAGAAACAACACAATCCCGATCAAAATCTATTGTTATTATTTTGTTCTACACGTTCTTTTCTCTCTCTCTCTCTCTCTCTCTCTCTCTCTCTCTCTCTCTCTCTCTCTCTCTGTTTTATTTTTTTATTTATTTTTACTTTATTTATACTTCCAATGATTTTATGAAACAAATTCAATAAATCATTCCATAACTAATTGGCCATCGTGCATGGATATTTTCAAAAAAATTCTTTTAACAAATATCGTTGTATCGTTCGGTAGGGTGGTTGTAAATGCAAAATGTTAAATCATTTCTCGCTCCTAACTCCCTTCCCACGAAAAAGGAAAAAACTGTTCGACCGATTAACCATGATAGACGAGAAACATTCGTCGATAGCGAAGTTAATCGCTTCGAAATTTTCTTCTCTTCTTCTTCTTTTTTTTTTCTTTTTCTTTTACTTTTTTTTTTTTGCTTTTTTTTTCATTCATCGTTATTACCGAGTTGGGAGAAAGAGAGTAGGTGGGAAAAAAAAAAAAGAACCGCAGAGAAAGACGATGGGCGTAGATCTTTCTTTATGGAAATATTCATAAAACCAAATCCGATTTCGTCGCAAAGGAAATAATAAAGGATTTTTAAGAAGACGTTGGAATGTAATAACGAGAAGATAACGTCGATGAAGAAGTACGAGGAGAAAGAGGAATGAGATAAAGTTGAAATTAGTTGGAGTACGACACGTACATACATACATCATATATATATATATATACACACACACACACACATACACACACACACACCATCTTACCTACGACCGACGGCCAACCAGTTTGCAGAATTCACTTTGAGGACTAAACAAAGAAAGAAGCGTCGTAGCATGCGGGCGGAGGAAAGACAAAGGAGAGGAAGTAAGAAGAAGAGGAAGAGAAAGAGAAAGATAGATAGAGAGATAGAGAGGGAGGGAGAGAGAGATACAAGTTTTCTATGATAAAACGGAGAAAAACTATCATGTGGGTTAGATCGCTGGCACTGCAGCAACGATGCTGAATCATTGAGACATCTGCTAGACGCGCTACGAAATTTGTTCATGCGCCGACCGAAGAATTTTCGTAAAGAATGAAAATTTCGACTTTCCTCTTGCTATCCGTATTACATTGCCTGTCGTGCAACTTAATCGTCCTTCTCTCTCTCTCTCTCTCTCTGTCTCGTTTCAAATAAAAAAAAAAAAAAATAAATAAAAATAAAAATAAAAAAAAATAAAAAAATAAAAAATAAAACATTCCGCTTAAAACCGAGCTAAAAGGCACATTGGGACGGAGTTTTGAAATTTACATTTTAATGCGTACCAGAGATTCGGCCGCGACACGAATATTAATTTTTCGGAATCCCCGGAATCCGGACTTTAACGGAATCCTCGTGTATTTGTACGCCTAGATATACAACAGTTCGATTTTGATAAGGGACGAAAGTTTCTCATTTCGTAACGATTAAAAGCAAACTCGATTATTTTCATTTACGAAAGTCACGCTTGGTTTATTCGTCTCTTATATCTAATTATATCAGTATACATGTATACAGAGAGAAGGTTTCTCTCAAAGCTAGAGAAGCTATCATCTATGATGATATTTCCCAAAGGATCAGTGTACAGTTACTATTCTCTTCTATGTCTTCAGAACGCGTTAAATATGTTAACTAAACAAAGCGGATGATATTTTCGAAGCGAAGATCGATGCCGTCGTTGTGCAGTTATGAATTATTTTCGTCATTAAAAAAGAAAAAAAAAAATAGAAAAAAAAACAAAATGGAACGACAAAATCCTCGCTACATAGTTTTCATATCTCCCAGATTTCCTTTATTTCTATTCGTTGTGAACGGGGGATGTAGAATAAAACAAAAAAAAAAAAAAGAAAAAAACGAAAAATGAAACGAATCATAGCGCGGAAGAGAGGAAAGAAAGAGAGGAACTACATTATGAGATCCACGAAGTAGGGAAAGGGGCGAAAACGAAATTAAGAAACTGCTAGCCGGGTCAGCTCGGCGGGATCCACAAAGCATATTACGTTTTCTCTTGTAAAGTGAGTAAGAGTGAGCAAAATGGAGATAGAGAAAGAGAAAGAGGGAGGTAGAGAGGCAAAGAGAGAGAGAGAGGGGGAGGGAGGGAAGACGGGAGAAAGGTAGAGAATGTAGTACCTACGTAACAACCGGCGGTATTCTCCGGAACACGTCGGCTAGAAACCTTCTCGACTATCTCTCTTCCTTCTCACCCCCCTTCAACCCTCCATCTCTCTCTCTCCCTCTCTCCCTCTCTTTCTCTTTCTCGCTGTCTCGCTGTCTCTGTTTCTCTCTTACTTTAAGATATATTGTAATAGCCGCAGAGAGGAGCGTCCTGAAAAGTCGCTGAATTTACATCTCGGTACATTCGAGCGCCAAGTGTTTGAGACTTAAAAGGCATATTGCAGCAGGGCCAATTGTCTTCACGTTATTAATCGCGTTCGTATCGGGGAAACGATTCTTAGAACGATCTGTGACCGTTCAACGTAAGTCGTGTTACGTGGATAGGTAAGTATGTAAATGTAGAAATACATATGTAGATAGATAGATAGATAGATAGATAGATAGACATTCAACGAAAGCGAACGAGTGTGTGTGTGTGTGTGTGTGTGTGTGTGTGTGTGTGTGTGTGTGTGTGTGTGTGTGTGTGTGTGAGAGAAAGAAGAGAGAGAGAGAGACATCGTAAGATTGTTCTCTGAAACTTCATTGATGCTCTTCACGTTACAAAGTCAATTTCGTTACTGTATGCTACCAGAATGGAATTACAATGTCGTTTTCTCGTGAGATTTAATCCTATTTTTGGTTTGGCGGTCGGGCGGCGAAGTTGTGGGGGGAGGGAGGAAGGAGACTGAAAAGAAAGGGAGAAAAAAGGAATACAAGAGGATAAAAAGTTTTAATTGATTCGATACATTTGCTGATCGTTCCCTTTTTTGTTCTAACTCTTTTCGAAACAAAACTTGCCGGGGTAAGTATCGGACGACGAGTAGGACACGTCCTATAGCGCGATCCCCAACTCCCTCCCTCCCTCCCTCCCTCCCTCCCTGCTTCCTTCCCTCTTTCTACATTTTATCCGATGGCGCGTGAAATCGAAGGACCAAAAGGGCATCCAGCCAGGCCGGGCCAGGCACGAACTGTCCGTCCTTCGATGGACGGATGGATTCTCAGTGGTGCATTGGTAAAATGTTCAGGATAAAGGGTAACTACCGTCTTCGTATCTATCCTTTTTTCATCCTCTTCCTCTCTCTCTCTCTCTCTCTCTCTCTCTCTCTCTCTCTCTCTCTCTCTCTCTCGGTCTCGCTTTTGCCATTTCTCTTCCTCTTTTTCGTATTTTCCCATCCTCCTGTCAGACGAATCACAGAATACGTGGGAATGACCAGACACATCGCACGTACGAACTCAGGTACCAGCACGTAAAATCCAAATGGCACGCTCACGCGCGGTTGAAAGCATTTGCATAATTAGCAGAGATTTCGTTCTTCCATCTCCCAATCCTCTCTTTCTCTCATACAGGGTCATACACAGGCACATAGAGACGTACACCGTCATAGAAATTTTTTCGTTCTACGATCCAACCACGTGCCACCTAATGAAGTTCCTATTACAGTTCGTGAATCTGGAAGGACATGTCGCGTGTACCCTAATAAATTATTTTCTGAAACGCTCAGCCACGAGAACGGAAGTACCCCCAAAGAATTCGTCGTCATATCTCTTCGTAAGCTAGTTCTCTCCTACTCTCTTTCTCTTTCTATCTCCTGAAAAAAAAACAAAAAAAAAAATACCCATTCCGATTTATTCAGAATTATGGTCTCGGAAAGGTCCATAAATCTTGTCGACGAAAGATAAAGCGACTCTTACTTTTCATTTTGTTACAACTAGATTGTACGCAAAAACGATTGGTTTAATAAACGCTATTGAAGATATCAAGGATAATGTTAAGGGGGGAAATGATTAGCGCGAACGTATGTACCGTTATTATATACTAACGATACACCCTATTGTTTCTTGAAATAAAGAATTTTTCGTTAATTACGATTCCATTTAAATTCAGACAAATTAATTAACGATTGATATAAACGATAGCGATATATCTACCGATAACTCGTATAAAACTTTCTCATTCTCCCATGATAAGATCGAGGATTACCGAGAAGATGAGTATTATAAAAAAAAAAAAAGGAAAAAAAAAATCGATCGCTAACGTCGAACGAAATGCATAATTTTATGGTTCAAGGGGTTAATTCCTGAAACGCGTCATTATGATTTACGAGGTGATAGATACGAGTTTTGGCTCTGGGCCAAAACACATCGGAGAAAAGGGAGCTTAGAAGATCTTTACAAGAGATTAGATGGCCATAAATTTTGAATTAACTAAATATCATAGAGGAGGTGGGCAAAGGGGAAGAAATTTCTCTTCTTAACGTGTGCACGACCGTAATACGTATATTTATCTATATCTGCATATATGCAGGAGTCCAAAAGGCAGATAGATAGATAGAGGGGTCGGGGGTGGGGGGAAGAGATCCATGTTATCCATTTCTTTTGGATTTTATTCCGACCTCTTCGAGAGTTCGTCTTCTTAGTTTTGCCTCTGGCGAGGTCTCCCGCCTTTCATCCATTCCCTCCGTACCACCCACCCCCTTTGTTACCTACTTTCGTTTCTTCCTTTGTGAATCCAGGTCGCAGAACGTGTACATCGCAAACGTTATACCATCGATATTGAAGTTCGACGGATCACCACGTGTCGTCCACGATATAATATTCCCCCTTAAGATTGTCTTTTTCCCAAAGTCCGAGGAAAGTTCTTTTTTCTTTCCTTTTTTTTCTTTTTTTTTTTTTTTTTTATTCAGCTTATCCAATGTCTTTCTAGTTCTTTACGAAGAAATTTATATTAGTTATAACGCAGTGGTAATATTTTAATATTGGTCATATTAATGACATTATAAATGTAATACGTAATATTATACATACATTATTAATATTTGTGATTATTAATATTACTGTATCGGTGATACAATTAATTAATTTCACGAATTTTATTTTTACAATCGATCGATCGATGTGTTCGATGGTGTTTTTCTTTTTTTTTTTCTTTTTCATAGAATTATTTCGACGCAAAGGATATGTGTCGAACAATATGATAAGCTATTGTGTTTAATCGTTTAACTATTACAAGTGTATTGTTTATGTTCTTCACATATTGGAAAAATATCCTTTCTGGTAGGTAATAAAGAAACTTTTATGAGATAGAGACAGAGAAAGAAAAAGAAAGAAAGTGTGATGTGTGTGTGTGAGAGAGAGAGGGGGGAGGGGAGGGGAGGGGAGGAAAAGATGGTTATCATTTGTTAGCTCGTTTGTAAAGACATAAATCGCAATATGAAGAAAGTAATAACACTATTGATATTTAGAAAGGAAACAGTTCTTTATCTTACGTACTTGCACATCGTTTTCGAGTATACCTATTGTTCGAAACGTCGCTCGTAATATTCGTATTCTCGATATCGATCACTCTGTCATAGCAACGCAAACAAAATGTATCTACGATTACGTCGAATTGAAAAGAAAGGGTTTGGTTGGTTGAAACGACGAGGGGGAAGGATTGGAAATCACTTTTGGCTCGTTTCTTTCGCATAAATCGCCCTTTTTGTCGATATCAATGCTCCGTGGTTTTCATAAAAGATTTAATGTACCGTTCATTCAACGAGCTGTCAGTCTCTCTTCACTCGAATAAAAATATTTTAAGCGAGCGAAGGGATAATATGTTCATTAATAAACAAATACGTAATATAAAAATGTTACATTTTATTTTAATAATAAAAGCGCATCTGTACTCGCGCAGCGGAAAATTGTATAAAAAAAAAAAAAAAAAAAAGAAAAAAAATAAGGGAAACGAAAAGGAATAATAATTAAAACAGAAGCAAGGAGGAAGAGAGAAAAAAATTAAAGAATTGTACTTAAGTATTACGTATATGATATGGTTAAAAAGAAAAAGTAATATAGTAACATTTAATTATTCTAATATCCTCGATGTAATCTAATCTTGTGTTATACTTATATACGTAACAGAACATGTTGAGATCGTTCATTTTTTTCTTATTTTCTCTCATCCAGAATATGCGTAATTCAACTCTCGTTTCATTTCCTACTGTTAGATGATCCTTTTTTTTTTTTTTTTTTTTTTTTTTTAACAGTTACAATGATAAATCCTTTCACGAACATTGATTCGTTGTTTTAAATGTCATATGGTACCTTCGCGTAGTTATTTCTGCCACGTTCACATTTTTCGTCTTTTCTTTTTTTTTTCTCTCTCTCTCTCTCTTTTTTTTTAATTTTCAATGTTTCTTTTCTATTCTCGCGAATTTACATATATAGAAGGGAAACCAGAGAAATCGGAAATGAGCCGGATGTCGAACGATTGATTTTCGATCGATGAACGGAGTAAGTACGTCTTCCATTGGTAATCCTTTTTAATCTTCATATTATCCTGTGTGTCTACAGATCACGTAGTCTAGTCCTTTCAGACTCTTATCCTCGAGTTTCTTAAGAAATGGAAGAACATTTAATAAAACTTTCTGTGAGAGATAAGTGGCTTTTGAATGTTTCAACCCTTCCTTTATCGATTCTCATTTAACGCGGCACTTCCTGTTATCAAACATTTTGATTTGGACAAATTCGTGAAATATTTCGATTTTTGTCTACGCTTGTATATTATATTAATTAAACGATGATATAAATTATATCATATTTTTTACTTATAGTCACTTTCAAAGTAATCATTTGCTGCGTGCAATCGGAAACGTAGTTACTATTTGTTCTGCATTTCACTGAAAAATAAAATATATCAGAGAGAGGGAGAGAGAGAGAGAGAGAGAGAGAGAGAGAGAGCGCACGGTATAGAGAAATATGGATATTTCGATGGTGTGCATTCTAGTTTGAAATTCCAATCGTTCGTATAGTGCATGCATAGGTACGTCGAAGTTTTACGAGAAGGGTGGGGGGTTCGACATACAGTTCGACATATAGTATGTCCTTTGCTACGAGATAGTCAGTACAAATCGTTGTACAAATGGTGGTCAAGATAGATGGAAAATGTCTTCCACTTCTCCTATTTTGTTTATAAAGATGCAACACGTTTATTCGAAAAGAGTATATGATGAGATCGAGCGAGCGAGAGAGAGAGAGAGAGAGAGAAAAACAATCACCTTTATAAACGCAATAGAAAACCCATTTGTTCTAATGATCGTTCAAGACATATTTATATCTGCCGACAATTCCAGAGAAATATTCAATTTATTTTTATCACATTTTTTTGTCTGCGCATAGAATGAATACAGTCACATAATTTTTCATGGAACACTCGAAAACACTTGTTCATTTATCATCGAACGTTAACGTACCTTTTACTATCACAGTTCGTTGATACAGCGCGAATACGATTCAAATAACAGATAATGGATTAGAATGGCAAATATAATTTTATTATTTGCGAACGAATGAATATATTTGATCGAACAACGTGCGCGAGCCAATGATATTTTATTCATTATATCTATAATTATTCGCTTATCGTTCCAAGTGTTTTTATCAATTTATTATCGTATGTATCCTTTGTGAGTCTCACGAATATAGGCGTGTGTGTATACATCATACACGAACACACACATTAGGAACAAAACATGATTTATCTCAGTGGATTATTATTCGAGTAAAGAAAGTGAATTTATTCGTAGCATCTTATATAAATGTACGAGTAATGGCCGCATTTGCTTTGTTTTTTATTCTTGAAATACCCTCCGGATGAAATTTCAGCATCGATATCATTTTAAAATTCGACACACGTAGTGTCCCGTAAATAATACGATTCAGAAGGAAGAGAGAAAAATATTTGACAGGTACGTCTCTTTCGATCAATCCGGTTACTACGTACTATAAATCAGAACAAATAAATATTCTTTTCGTTAAATCAAAATGGTCGCGGTCCCTTCGAGTCATCCGTCCTTCGCAATTGTTCGCTTATTTATTTTCGAATGTCAATTTTATTTAATCCACTTGTCGGTTTCAAAGTTTCAATTCATGCGTTTTGCGTTAGAGAATCGGCATCGTCCAGTTCAACTTGGCAAACCTAACGTCATTTGATTAGGCAGAGTTCGAACTCGTAATCAGCGGACACACGTGGATTCGATGGAAACTACGATCGAGCAACATCGATGTCAGCATTCCAGGATAGGCGAATGAGAGTAGCAGAAAGGTGTATAGCTGCAGTATAGCGGATAGAATAATAATGTAAAAGGATTCGAATGACAATCGCGCCAAACGGACCTCTGTAAATGTGAATATTGCAAAGCTTTGTCGTTCGATCGTAATTGAAACGTAAATTTTCTCCTGGTGTCCAATCGTCCCTACAGACCTAGAACAAACTCGCTATGCGTCGATAGCCTAAACGTGAGCACGAGTTAGATTGGTATAGGATCCCGGTTTCCAACGGGTCACACGTATAAAGTACGAAACGTTATTCTTCGTGAAAATAACTCTTCATTTCAAACGGTTAAGCGTAAAATGGGGAATATGGAACGATCGTTAAAAAATAAAAAAAAATAAAAAAAAGCAATTTCAAATGGCATATGTTGCCAAAACTAATTTAGCCTCATACATATACATACATATAAATTTCCGAAAAAGTTTTTCGATTATATGTTTTAAACGAGTAATCGAATCTATGCGAGAGATTTTTTTCTAGAAAATATATATTTTTTTTTTCTTTCGAAATAATATCAACTTTTTCAATGAAATAAATTCCTTTCAGAAAACTGGACGTTTAAAAATAGTATCTCTCTACGCGAGATACTTACTCGGTGCTAAGCGTTAGATCACAAAGGGTTTCAGAAAAAATATTATCAAAACAATATTCAATTTTTAATTATACGAAACGGTTAAAACTATTTATCCGAAAATTGAATTCTACTTACATATATCAAAAATAACATCTAAATGATTTTGATATATAGCAATCGATTTTCTAATTGTCAATCGAACGGCAATGTCGAAGATCGTAGTTCCGTTGTTCAGAAATTATTTTCGAGAGAGAGAGAGAGAGAGAGTACTTGGATCCACCATAAAAGATAACATGGTTTAAACCTATACAAGTATTCTTTCTTTTTTTTTTTTTTTTTTTTTATTTTTGACCACATACTCCCATGACACACCATTACGTATGTTCCTCCCACGTGCGAATTCGTTAGACGAGCGCAAGCCTAGCTGGCAAATCACCGGAGGCATTTTTCACGGTGAATTGCTTCCGTTTTACGTGTTTAACACATTCAAGCGTTTGGTTAGAGAGTCTCGCGTAAGATGGTCTAGGACTGAGGTGTCGGAAGTGGGAGGTGGGGGGGGGAGTATGACGCGTTTAAAGTTACGAAAACCCCTGCGGCACGGATCATCCTTGATGTGGTGACGAGTTGGCGGCAAGGTTCTCGCAATATCGTCGTTGGACTCTTGGCCAAAGGCGATGAGTACAAAGTTAACGTCGTCTTGTTTCTTCCTTCGATTTTCTTTTTCGACGGTAAGATCCTTTTAAAAAATTTTTCCTTTGAATTTTGTCATCTTCAACGTCGCGTGAATTTTCTTTTCTTTTTTTCTTCTTCTACTACTACTACTACTACTATTACTACTACAACTACTACCTACTACTACTATTATTATTATTACTGCTACTACTATTACTACTACCACTACTACCTACTACTACTATTATTATTATTACTGCTACTACTATTACTACTACCACTACTATTACTATTACTACTACTATTGCTACTACTACTAATACTATTACTACTACTACTACCACTACTACTTTTACTACTACTATTACTATTACTACTATTATTATTATTACTACTACTACTATTACTACTACTAATATTACTACTGCTACTACTACTACTACTACTAGTATTATTATTACTACTACTATTACTACTTCTACTATTATTATTATTACTACTACTACTACTACTATTACTACTATTACTACTACTATTATTATTATTACTACTACTAGTATTACTACTACTACTATTATTATTATTACTACTACTGGTATTACTACTACTACTACTACTACTACTACTACTACTACTACTACTACTACTACTACTACTACTACTACTACTACTACTACTACTGCTACTGCTATTATTACTTCTTCTTCTTACAGGATAAGAGTTCAACGAAGTGTTATTTTCAGGGGCGGGGGGAAGGGAGGGAGGGAGGGAAGAAAAAAGAGAAAGTAAAAGAAGAATTATTTCTCAGAGTTAATAAATTCGATCGTGAAAGAATTCGAGATAGAGAAGAAGAAGCGAGAGAGGGAGAGAGAGAGAGAGAGAGAGAGAGAGAGAGTGAGAGAGAAATTTTTCATTTTCTTCGAAAGCTTCTCGAGAAGATAAAGAAAAAGAAAATGATAGAGAAAAGGAGAGAGATGGAGTGAAAAAAGAGAGAGAGGAAGAGAAAGAGAAAGAGTCATTATACGATGTAATAATTCTTCGCCTTCCGACGGCTTTTAATTAAGGCCGCCGCACTTGCGTCAAACGTCTTAATACGAGATGTCCCGAGATAAGGAGGAGCTGCCGACGCCACTGTTAGACGGCCGTTCTGTCTACTAGTCAACGAGGAAGAGAGAAAGAGAGAGAGAGAGAGAGAGGGATTGAGGTAGAGAAAAAGAGAGAGAGAAAAAGAGAGAGACAGAGAGAGATAGATATATATTGCTCGCGGTGAGTTAGTAGGCGCGTTTACATTTCTCTCGAGCCGCTTACAACCGTGATTACCACAGACTGATGCGAGTAATTTCGCGAGAAAACTGCCCACTTACCAAAGTTTCCTGAGGCCACGTGTTATCGTCCAGGACTTTATAGCCTTCTCTCTCTCTCTCTCTCTCTCTCTCGCTCGCTCTCTCTCGCTCGCTCGCTCGCTTTTTCCTTTTCATTCAATCCTCGGCTGTTTATTTGAGTTCTCGTTCGCGAGAAGTACGATAATTTAATCTTGGACCAATCTGATCGAATTTTTTATCACGCATTATTTTTTTTTTTTTTTTTTTTTTTTTCCTTTATATTTATCAATAATGATACATCGACCTAACGATGATAATAATATCAACGCGGTAGATCGTCGATCGGACACTGCATTGCTACCTCGATTGAAACGTCAGAAAGACTAATGGTTGGATTCGTCTACCGTCTCCGTTCTTTGGCCCTTTAGATAGCTCTATCCGCCCTTTAAAGTCCGTCGTCTTCGTCGCCATTTTCAAAGTTACCACGCGAAGAGTTCTTGGAGAAAATCAAATTGAAGAGAACACGTAGCGAACTGGATGGAGGGAGGGGGTGGGAGGTGGGAGTGGTGGATGGGAGGAATAAGAGTCAGAATGAGAGGATGATATCTTTTTCTCATTCGATGACTTCTTCTATTCGATTGCTTTCGATGACCGCTGTGAAAAGTTCACCAAGTTTTCACGAAGAATCATCAGTTTTGATCTCCGAACATTTTTGTTCCAGCTAAGCTTACATTTGAAAGAAGTATAAATTGTATAGATATTGAGGATTTGTCTTTAAACGAACGGGAAGAAAGAAAGAGACGGACGGATAGATAGATAGATGGATAGATAGATAGATAGATAGATAGATAGATGGATAGATTGCTAGATAGATAAATGGATAGATAGATAGATAGATAGTTGATGAGGTCGAGAGTTAACAAACTCGAAAACACCTACCTCGTTTCAAGCCGTCCAATCGATCCATCCACTTCCTTCTTCGAAATTACCTGCTGTTGAGAGATAACGCGTAAGGGCCTAGGTATCATTTTGTACCTATGTACATACATATGTGTATATATACGTAGGATACGTGCTACACGTCATGCTGAACGAAAGCTGGCCCTACGGAGCTTGATTTTGCGGATCTGTTTAGGTATTAGATAAGCAGCCTCGATCAATTACTTACTTCAGACATCTTGAGCATTTCACTATTTACCACTTGACTTACTTTAGAGAAAGATAATTACAAGTTAGATCTTTAAACGATATTTCTTCATAATTTTATTTATCATGAAATGTATTTATATATATATATATATATTTTTTTTTGTTCTTTCATAATTGATATAAGAGTCATAGATGATTGCAATTTTATTCGATATTATTTCTAAAATGAAAAAAAAAAATATCTTCGATATTTTTACTATTGAAAGATATTTTAACTCACGGAGATTGTAATTTATATCTTGTACAAATGGTAATCCTTTGGATATGATTTAACTCCATTATCGAGCATACGTAAAAATTTTTAATAGTAATCTTATATCATAGTAAACGAATTGTTTAATATGGAAGAGATCTTTAGAAGGTTCGCCATGTGGAATGTTATTGCGAATTTGCGAATATCTTATTATCGTGATTACATATAAAAAAAAAAAAAAAAAATCGTATATTCAAATTAATACGCGATGGCTTCGGTATATCAGGTTTTTAATAATTTTGTATTAATGTTATAAACGTGTGTGCCGCGGTGCACGGCAAACGAATCTTACCGCACGGCAAAAAGTTTGAGAGAATGTTGATCTAAAACTAATTTCGACTAAGAAACTTGAAGTATCTCGTCCAATATAAAACTTTCGGAGCTTCCAATTGTTAAAAAGAAGCAAAAACAATTTTCATTATAAATAAAACGGAAAATGTTTAAATCGTCAGAGTAATCGATCTAACGACGACAGAGTTACGTTTTAACGATCATACTTGTTTCTCATTAACGGTGAAACAAAGAAGAAAGAAATCAATCTTTGGAATGGTAAGAGTTTCTCTCCCTTAATCGTAAAAACTGAAGATTTCGAAGCGCGTGCCAGGAAGAGGTGAATTAGAAGGCGGAGGGAAGGAGAATTAGTAGGAGGAGGAGGAGGAAGAGGAAGAGGAAGAGAAGCGATGGGCCATTGCAGTTGCCGTTGTAATAACGGTAACGATAGAATAGTAGTATAGAATACGGTGAGATCCGATCTTTGGTACACCGACGCCGAGAGAGATATGACTTATGCAATGGCCAGCAATGTAATCGCTGCTTACGGTTATGCTCTTGCTAATACCAGATAACATATTACTTATGTATAGGGAGCACGTGTATGCATTATGCATAATATCTTTCTTGGTACACTCTCGTCGTTCTGGCTTACCGTCTTACCAACGTTCTTTCCTTCGTTATTCTTCCTCTATATTCATCCTCTCCTATATCCTTCCTTACTTTATCCTTCCTTTTAGATCACGTAAACGAGAGTGTACGTACATATATATATATATATATATATATATATATATATATATATATAAAGATCTATGGGTAGGTGCCGTGCGTGTGAGTAGTACGGTGCGACTTTACCCTGTGTTTAGTAGTTTTTAGCGTGTGCATGTATCGCATATGCCGGCCATACGTTACGCGATTAAACGTGGCTTCGGTTACTACTTCGATCCAATTTTCGAGGTCGTTGAAGAGAGAATACGGTCACTCCGATGCTGCTAGAAAGAGAAATAAAAAGGAAGAGAGAGGGGGAAGGAGGAGTAAGAGGCTTTTTTGCGAGACATCGCGCGTGCTAGCTCTAGGTCTCAAAGATAAAGCCTTGAACTGGCCAACTAGAGTGTGAGGATAATAGATAAATGTCTCTCCTCTTCTGCGTTTTTTTTCCTGATCTTTTTTTTCTTTCTTTAGTCTTCCCTTTTTCTCTCTTGCTCTTTTTTTTTTTTTTTTTTTTTTTTTTTTTTTTTTTTTTTAACTAATTACAGTCTCACGGATATCGGAGAAAAAGCGTTCGATCAATTAACTCTCACTTTATTTTCCCCCCATGCACTCAATGATTATTTATTATATCGAGGTGAATTAATTGTTGCACGTAATTGGATAGGAGATTTTTTCCTGTTTTTTTTTTTTTTTATTTTTATTTTTATACTTAGAATTTGAATAATTAATATTAAAGAAAATAATGAATAATTTACGTATAATAAAAGTTGATGGATATATCAAAGAAATCAGATCGATGGCTGAAGTGTTACGTCGAAATTTTATTTAATTATCTTCGTTCGCTCGATAGAAATAAATTAAGTTTTTATGCAATGAATCGAATTCCGAAGTTAAATCGTCTACAAAGGTTCGATAGGAAACACACTGGCGTAAACTTCATTAAACGAGATCGAGATGGCCATAATCATGTGAGGGATGCATAACTGGGCACATTATGTTTTCCTGAATATTTGCAAGTTAACCGACTGCATCCGAAACTTGTTCCTCGTACCTATTGTAATGAAGTACGATAACGACTTCCTAACTACGAACATGTAATGTGGCTTCTGTACGATGAAGTAATCGATATTTACGCGCCGTTCGATATCTAATAAATTTTATGTACGCTGTGCTCGTGTTTTTCAGAAGAACATCTCTCTCTCTCTCTCTCTCTCTCTCTATATATATATATATATATATATATATATATATATATATATATATATATATAAAGATAAAGGGACAAAAGAGTCAGAGAGAGAGAGAAGTTCTGTTCCATTTTAACAAACCAAGTATTTTTCAAATCCCCGGTTCTAAACTTTCGAGTAGTGATGCATGAGTTTCGAAGAAATAATGATTTTCAATCAGTATCAATGAAAATCGTGAGAAAGTCAAAATCGTCTTTGATCCTCCCTCTAACATAAACTTTTCAAAAGGAAACGTGTTGAACGTTCATCGTATATACATAAATGATTTTACATAGTTTGCATGTGAACTCGAGCGAAGGATAGCGAAGAATAGTTTCACGTATGAAAGACAGAGAAAAAGAGATAGACGCGGAGATAGATACATAGATAGATAGATAGAGAAAGAGAGAGAGAGAGAGAGAGAGAGAGAAGGAGAGAGAATAAAGAGCACGGCAAGTGCTTAAAAGGATCCCCGTGTTTGAGCTTGGAAAGTGACGTTTCTAATACCCCGTGAAAACGTACATAGTACGAGGAAAGGAAGTGACGCGAGTATACGTGCACCACGCGGTACCGCGATCACGCGGGAAAACGACGATCGTGTTGCATTAAAGAACGATGAATATTCATTCGCCCATCTCCGCCACGTCTCTCTCTCTCTCTATCACTCTATCTCTCTCTCTCTCTCTCTTTCCCTGGTTACCAAAAATCTGAATTTTTCAGGCTGCTTGTTTATACAAAATGTTATTTCTCTCGTTCATTGATTTGTTTCGGATGGTTTTTTCATTTGTTCTACTGCAATCCATTCAGTCGAAATAACGAGTTTTTTTAATTTTTTTTTTTTTCATTTTGTTTATATATGGATATATATATGTATGTATGTATGTATGTATGTATGTATGTATGTATGTATGTATGTATGTATGTATGTATGTATGTATGTATATGTATGTATATCTTTTTTCCTTTTTTCGATAACAACGACGATAATGAAGCTTAACTCGCATATGATTTATTTACATTGCATAAACCTACGTAAAATGATTTTTGTCGATATTAAATGAATAAATAGAGAAAAAAAGAAGAAGAAGAAGAAGAAAGGAACATACATATGAAAGTTTGGATAGAATAATCGAATCACAATCGACTCCGAGAGATTACATCAGGCATGTTTGCACCGTTGTAAAGGATCTTTAACGAAGCTTGCCGATCTTGAAACGATCGACTTATGACGTAAAGATTCTTGTAGGAAATGCTTAGTCATTCGTCGCATAGTAATGGCTCTATAAATCGACCGGGATTAACCGGAATGGCAGAATTTAAATGTTGAGCGTTCGTAGCATCCAATTTGCTCGTGAATCGAATCGACAGATGCGTTTCCTCTTCTATCTTCATATTCCTCTCTTTGGCTCTGTGTGTGTGTGGCTGTGTGCGTGTGCGTGCGTGTATATATATTTCTTACTCTTATGTATGTACATAGGAAATGTGTAGGTGCCTTTTTCGTGACGAGAAAATGACTAGCGAAGAAAAATGTCTTACCTCGCAGGATCTTTAGATCAATAGCACTATCTTGACGTACTATTTCTCTCTCTCTCTCTCTCTCTCTCTCTCTCTCTCTCTCTCTCTCTCTCTCTCTTTCTTTTTTCAATACGAGCGTTCTTTTACCTTCGCCCATCATCGTTATTTATACACCGTTCTCCGGTTAATATCGTCGTGTTTTTTGCCATCCCGAACGATCTTCCATGGCTCGCCGTGGATTTATTTATACGCCGTTCATGTAGTTACTCCATCTTTTTTTTTTTCTTTTTTTTTTTTTTTTAGAATCTCGTGCATCTCGTTGATGTAGAAGATTTGTCATAAAAAAAAGGAGACGGCGGTCTTATGACTCTTCGATCGTTCGATCAAAAGGGAAGAGAAGGAAAAAAAGATAGATAGATAAATAGATGATAGAGAGAGAGAGAGAGAGAGAGAGAGAGAGAGAGAGAGAGAGAGAGAGAGAGAGAGAGAGAGAGAGAGAGAGAAAGGAAGGAAGGAAGGATTATAAGCATTCTCTGCAAAACTCGATGGGGGTTAAAGTTTACGCGTGTAAACCGTACAAAAAATAGAGAGAAAGAGAGAGAAAGAGAAAGAAAAAGAAAGAGGAAAGAGAAAAGAAAATCAAATATAAAAATTCAGGCGTCAGTGCTTGTCGCCGTACGTGTTCGCAAGAAACAAACAATGGCGTCTGAGAGACGGAAATAATGCAGAGTCGAAAAGTTGGTCGGTCGTGTATAGTAAAGCCTCTTTCCATCCTCCCTTAGCTGTTTTGTGTGTGTGTGTACTCCCATGTCTTTCTCTCTTTCTCTCTCTCTCTCTCATTCTTTTTCTTTTTTCTCTGCCTCTGTCCTTTATTACTATCCGTACCTTGTATGTATATACATATACATATACATATACATATACATATCATATTGTATGTGTGTGTTGTGTGTGTTGCGCCTCGCTGGCTACCTTACGACCTCTCGTTGGCTGCTGGTAGTGTATCGTCGCCGCGTCGTGCGACAAAAGTTCTAAAACAAAAGTCGGCCTGCTTTCGTGAATAGCCCATCCACCAAACTTTCGTGCGTCGTCGTTCCGTTTCCTTTGACAAAGTCACCCGTTAAACAGTGCTACAAGGCCGGCTCCATTGTTTGCCTGCGTCGCTATTAGCCTGTGAACATTCTCTCTCTCTCTCTCTCTCTCTCTCTCTCTCTCTCTCTCTCTCTCTCTCTCTCCCCCTCACATTTTTCTAGCCTCGAGGTTTATCAGACTGCCGCCGGTTTGTGTTCTTCTTCCATGTGCGAAAAGAAACAATGCTTTCTCTCGGTTCCTTCTAAGACCTAGAACGATTCTTCTTCTCTTTAAAACATATATCCGTACGTTTGGGGACCAAAATTTTTTGACTTCGATTTATTACTTTTTCGATTGTATGGTTGACAGAAGGAAGAGAAAGAAATAGAGAGAGAGAGAGAGAGAGAGAGAGAGAGAGAGAGAGAGAGAGAGAAAATCGGTGGATGGTAAAACCATTTCAAAGACGACGAGACCGTCACGATCTGACCATTCGTTTAAAAAAAAAAAAAAAAAAAATGAAAAGGAAAGGAAAAAGAAAAGAGAAGAAAAAAAAACAAAAAGAAAGAAAAAGAATCTTTTTGTGTAATGAACATCGGACGTCGAAAGTCGATAGATAAATTAAAGTACGCTTGACGGTCAAGCTTCTGCCGTTTCAATTAGGAATCTGTCGTTTTGCTGTTATACCTTCTCCTCCCTCCTTACCCTCCCCATCTCCTTCCCCTATCCTCCATCCCCTCTACCGTTCCGTTCTCCTTTTGTTTTTTTTTTTATTTTACTCTCCTATTTGCTTCGTTTGGTTCCTATCCCCCCACCCTTCTCTCTCTCTCTCTCTCTCTCTCTCTCTCTCTCTCTCTCTCTCTCTCTCTCTCTTACTCGTCTTTTGTTTCCTACGTTGGTGGTTAATATTTCATTTTCTCGGTCCGGTGGCGGCACGGCTGGCGAGGAGCGCATGCGCGTTACGTCGAGGTAGTCGAACTAAAACAAAAATCAAAAAAAAAAAAAATGATGGGTGAGGTTGGCCGGGAGGAGTTGGGAGGGTAGGGGGGAGGGAGAGAAAAAGAGAGGAGAGGTCGTAAAGTTCGTTTCATTCGAATGCCGAACATGTATCCCTGGAGCTAGCCGCCGCCGCCGCCGCCGCCGCCGTCATGCGCATTTACATACGCTGCGTTTGTGTATCTTCTAGGTGTATAACGACATATGTGGAAAATATACATACGTACTCTACGTACACGGACAAAAGGGAGGGGTATGGGGTGGTTAGAGGTGGGGTGGTAATCTCGCTGATGGTGGGGGGAGGTTGGCAGCACACAGGGGGCTGAAACAATGCGCAATCGCGACTGATATAACGATGGGAGTTTCTAAGGGTAAATTCACTGAAGTAAATTCACTGGTATAGTTACGTTCTGTTATCGTTGAAATTATTATCGATTAATCGACGATAATAGTCGAACGAGAATTGAAGATGGTCTTTCTGGTTAAGCTGATTTTATTTTATGCGCATACATTTTTAATGAATGATCGATAACAAGATCTGTGTGCGCGTGTAGTCAGATAGAGATATAAAAATAACGATATAGAATTTGCTTTTACTAGGATAGTATCGTTAGTATTGCATAATAAACTATAGTAATAAATATATAATATATTCAATATAAGAATTTATAGGGACGCGTAATATATATACGTGTTACGCAATTATAATATAATCAATTATATATAGAAACACATATAATACGAAGCACATACCCAACATATTAAATATCTACTTCAATTATTTATATTTAAGCATTAATGGCGTCGTCGTTTCGTATATTGTTAAAGTTAAATAGTAAGTATAATTATTGGTATTATAGAGAGAGAGAGAGAGGGGGGGGGGGTGAGAGAACCGTCGAGTCACAAGTTAAAGTTCATTCTTCGAGTTAATTAATTTTCAACGAGTTAGGTACGCGGAAGGAAGTCGGTGAAGCTTCGGTAAAGTACTTAGGACGTTTTGTTTTGAAAGTTTCCCTGCCTATACGCCATTAGAGTCATGCGCTCAGAGTCTTAAGCTCATTTGTACCTCTGGGACATGCATGTATCTATCCATAGGTGGTCAGTAATCACGCCAATGGGGCGGTGTGAGAGAGGGGAAAAGGGTGGAAGGGGGAGTGTAGAGAAAGAGAGAGGGGTAGAGAGGGAGGGAGGTAATCACCAGGATGATGGTATAGGTTGACGCTAACGAATAATAAATTAATCACCGTAATCTTACTGTCATTATCCTTCATCGAGTATCTCTCCCTCGTCACTCTTTCGTTTCCGTAAGCAAACTCCTACCATCTATCCGTCGCTTTGCTTACCTTCCTCTCTGTTCTCGTAATACGTCACTCCGAAGGACGACTAGCCGATCGGTATTCGGTTTATCCTAACGGTAACCATCTGTCGTCGTAGTTTGCTCACCGTAGCCATCCAATGAGCCATCGAACGAGAGAGCGGACAGGAGACGTTCGAGATAAAGTCGAACGAGAGGAAATTATGTTGTCGAGACCGAGAAAAAAAAAGAGAGAGAGAGAAAGAGAGAGAGAGAGAGAGAGACTGAATGGATGGATAGATCGTTTCAGCTTATCGTTTTAGAGATCAGCTGTCTTCCTTTTTTTCCTTCTTCTTTTTTTTTTTTTTTGGTTTTCTTTTTTTCCTATTTTCTTGTACCATAGAGTTTTTTCTTAGGATTAATCCCTGTCTTTTTAATAATTCTGTTTACTTTTTTAATGTCCGGAGGATGTTTATTATGCCAGGTTATAACATGAAAATATAATAGAACGTAATCAAAATATGGAAATAGAGCGAGCTTATTAAAGCATTGAGAGAGAGAGAGAGAGAGAGAGAGAGAGAGAGAGAGAGAGAGAGAGAGAGAGAGAGAGAGAGAGAGAGAGAGAGAGAGAGATGTATATACGTTGACTCTAATTCGTGGTAAAGTAGAATAGAACGGAGAGAGAGAGAGAGATAGATAGAGAGAAAGGTAGAAAATGGGGATTACTTGGATGATTTATTGTCCTCGCTCTATCGTTGTACATCGATTTCCACGTTATTCTCGTTTCCTACCTCGAGGAATATGTTTTCTTTTAATCTACTCTCGCTAAAACCCTTCGCATCTGGCTTACGTGTGAGTTAGGATAGTCGATGGTTTACTTTGCAACGTTTTACGTCTACGTTCGGAAAAGAGGTATTAATATGATATAGAAAATTTTTATTCATTAACTGAATCATCCATTGATGATGATGATCATCATCATCATCATCATCATCATCATCATCATCATCATCATCATCATCATCCTTTTCATTTGTCGAAGATCGTCTGACGTGTAATTGATTTTTAGACGGGTAATTCATTCTCGAAGGTAGATTATTCTGATAATATTGCATATTATCAAAAACGTTTTAGATGTTGGTAATTTAAACTTCGTACAAAACTACCGCTGAATTGGATAAGTTTACTTTTATTTCGGTATTCATGCTCATTGCTTATTCATGATATATATATATATATATATATATATATATATATATTATATATATATATATATTTATCTTTATTATATATTCTCGTACTTTAGAACTTTTATACTCTATACCATTCATTCATTCATTCATACACATACATGCATAGAAAGAGATAGATAGATAGATGATAGATAGATAGATAGATAGATAGATAGATAGAGAGAGAGAGAGAGAGAGAGAGAGAGAACATCTGGTAAAAATAACGCTGATTTTCTCTTCCATTTCCGGGAAGTGAAACGTCACCGTTACTTTCGTTCCTTCTCTTCGAACCCTTTTCTGAAAAGGGTCGAGCGTGTCTCGTTGTTTCTACGTCTATCGTTATCATCGTCGAAAGGGTCGAGACTACTCTTCTTCTTTCGTCGTCACTCCTTCCTTTCCCTTCGCGTTGTCATGTACTCTTAGAAACGAGTTTCGAGCGATGTTAGCCCTCACCAGAAGTAAACGCACTCGGAAGAGACGACTTTTATATTCCGCGAATGACACGCTCAAGGAGCAGCATTAGCACCATCATCATCAGCACCAGCACTAGCAGAAGCAGAAACCACATGCTCCACTTTGTTATATCTTCTTTTATTCTATCAATCGAATATACGAACTGATTTTTAAGATAGACCAGTTATCGTCTTTTTTATTTATTATTTTGTCAACGTCGGTGATCCCCGACAGTTGTTAACAACATCAATAAAACAGTACCTTTTGTATCGTTATAATTTTATCTTTTATATTAATAATTCTCTTATCGTTTTGATCACGTTAACTATTGATCTTCGAATTGGTTCGAAGAAATCGTTTACGTAATTTTTCTTTTCAATACGTCTTAAACGTGTCCAGCGTTTTGACGTCGGACTCGTTAGTACAAAATCCGATATCAAATGAAAGTAAAATGTTAAGTTAAACTTTTTTTTCTTCTTCATTATTATTTTTTCTTTTTCTTTTTATTTCTTTTTTCAATCGATTCCTATCATACTCGATACGCACAATGCGTACACGAATATGTACGCGTTATAACGAAACGTCGATAAATTCGTGAGTTTCTTGCTCGTTAACGGATTTACCGTAACTAGTCTTTCTTTTTGTCGTTTCATTGGACATATAATGTATTCTTTTATTTATCTATTTTTTTCTTCTCGAAAGTCCAAGCGTATCTAAAGTCTCATCTATATAACCTCACGTACACACGCACGTAAACGCGCGCGCGCGCGCACACACACACACACATGCACACGCATATATTACATAGACGCACGCAGAAACACACACACGCACACACACATGTATATACCCGAGTCCGTCCGAAAATGTCATGGTACTATAGTAACATTTTCTGGATTTAAAGAAAGCTCCTCGATATATACCGAATACCGATTTCGATCGTTTCCAAAACGATTCCCAGGATCTGCACGTCTAACTGGATCTGTCGTATACTATTCGTTGCATTATCGTGAACTTGGAATGTAGTCGGTTGAAGGTAGTCTGAATTATGCAACTGAGGGAGAGAGAGAGAGAGAGAGAGAGAGAGAGAGCGGATGTAGTTTTGAACTTCTCTGTCCTAGCTTCCGTTTCTCTATTTCTCTCTCTCTCTCTCTCTCTCTCTCTCTCTCTCTCTCTCTCTCTCTATCTATCTATCTATCTCTATCTCTCTCCGTCTATCCTCCTTTTGAGATAGTAAGAAGACTCGCGGGAACGCAACTTCAGCTGTACTAGGAAGCTTGCTCGCCCGTTATGTTCCACGATGGTTGCGAAGACAGGTTTATTTCCCTCCTCTCATTCCTTCTCTAACCTACTGTCCTCCTCTTCCTCCTTCATCGTCTTGCTTCTCACGTGCAATCTTTGAGAACGCATCGATCCCCACATGCTACTCCTCTCTCTCTCTCTCTCTCTCTCTCTCTCTCTGTCTTTATTTTCCCTTCTCTTTCTTCCCCCTCCTCCCACCCCTCTTTCTTCTTTCTCCTTCTTTCTTTTTCTTCTCATTCATTGCTGAAAAACTTGAGGAATCAGGGATAAGGAACTCGAATACCGGCCGCCTGGCCTTCTTTTTAAAGCAACGTGAAACTCTGCTACACATAAGTAGATCGTTTACTTTTTTACAACACCCCACGAGTTATCGATGATTGAGAAAATGTCTTCCCAAGATGGTCACATCAGTGTTTCGCATATTTATCGAGTGAAAACTGTCGATATTCTGCCTTCTTATTAGCTGTCTAATTAAACACACACACACACATGCGCGCGCGCCCACACACAAATTATTTAGATATTGAGTATGAATCCTGATCGGTACAGTACAAATATTAATAAAAAACAAATATTACAAAAAATGTATGCATTTTATCATAGAATCTTTTGTAATTTTCTTTTTTCTTTTATTGTTATTATTATTATTATTATTATTATTATTATTATTATTATTATTATTATTATTAATCTAGGACAAAATTGCAAAGAAATAAATGAAGGCATAACGTTTAATGCGCTAAATCAATCGAATATTATCATTTTTCATTAATCGTTTCGTTAAACGACGTGGAAAGAGAACTGAGCGTCTGAATTCTTTCATGGATTTGTTTTCTTTCTTTCTTTTCTCTCCTTTTATTTATTTATTTATTTATTTTTTTTTCGTTTTTCTCCTTTTCCCCTCTATTTGTAAATTTACGATCTTTGCGGCTAACTTCCGCGAGGAAACGAGTTCGACTCGAGGAAGGAAATTTGTGCCGATCGCTTTTTCCGGATGAACGCGAGACCTCTTGAAAGGACTTTTACCGATCGATACCATTCGGAGACATCTTAAAAAAAGGAATTTTACGATCTCTTACCCTAGGAACATGAGTCGCCTCTAAATCGAGCTGTCGTTGATTTTTCGAGAAGTTTATTGTTTATCTCGAGCATGCATTTCTCGTTACGAGGATCGACGAGCGTTACGTTTCTATGTAAAATAGAGAAACACGAATATATTCTTGTAATATACATAAACACACACACACACACACACACACACACACACACCACACGCACATACAACACACACTGCTGTATAGCTACGTGTACACGCACACATGCGCGCGTGCGAGCGTATATGAGTATATGTATACCCATATGTATATATGTGTGTGTGTGTGTGTGTGTGTGTGTGTGTAGGTACATAGCGAATACATTCGATTGATCTCGAAACCGGGCTAGAGTACAGCTGCAGTAGATGAGAAACGCGATCTTCCGTGGTTTCCGGATATCCACTATCCGCCGTGTCCCAACTTATACGTAATACAACCGAACGAACGAATTTCCTGGGATGGATCTCGATTTTTTGCGTTATACGATCTCTCCTTATCTTATCTCATCCTTTATTTATTATTTTATTTTTTTCTCTTTCTTTCTCTCTCTCTCTCTCTCTCTCTCTCTCTCTCTCTTCTATTTCTATCTATCTCTATCTCTGTTTTCTTTTATTTTATTTTCTTTTTTTCTGTTTTTTTTTTTTTTTTTTTTTTTTTTTACAAGAAAATTAATGAAACTCTCCTTTCCCCGATAGCAGATCGATAAGAACGATTCTCTCGAAGAGAAATAATACAATTTCACGTTAGCACGATTCAAGATGCTTGGAAATTCCTTTGAATAAAACTTGCCATCAATACTGTTATCATTACTTTTATCGTCGTTACAACTGATTGTAAGTAGTTTGTAATAATAGTAGTGCTCTATTGCCGGCCATTCCTATAAAGAGAAAACGTTCGATTTGTAGTCGTCACGTAGAGACACGAGGCGACGGAAAACTATTACGGCTTTTCTTACAGGAAGGATTTTCTTTGTTCTGTTTTACTTTTCGAGATTCAATACGATTAGGATGATGCCCTTTTAAATTCTTCCTTCCGTTTCTAGTTTCTACAACTTTTTATTTTATATTCTTTCTTCGTCTCTTCCCATATCTTTAGTACTCGTTTAAAAGCTTTGTTTCAATTTCTCTCTTAACAGAGAACGTTTTTATTCGTTGACAAGGAATTATACCGAAAGACAATACTCTCTGTCTCTCTCTCTCTCTCTCTTTCTTTCTTTTCGTTTCTAATATAAAACATTTAATTTTTGTACGAAGAAACGAAACCCGTTACATGTTAATAATTTCTTTATTTTTCATATCTTATATACGACTGTTACACTAAACACACATACATTTTGACTCTTTCAAGTTTCTTTACCATATGTTTAAATCATTTCGATACTATAAAAGCTCACTCTCTCTCTCTCTCTTTCTCAGACTCTCTCCCTCTCTCTCTCTCTCTCTCTCTCTCTCTCTCTCTCTCTTTGTTTTTCTCTATCTATCTTCGAAGTTCGTTGGAAAGTTCCGAAAAACTTGGATTTTATCATGTGACACTTTCGCGATGGAAGTACTCGAAAAGTTTCGTTGTAAAAGTAGCGTATAATACCGATGACTCGAACTTACAGTAATTCAACTTGGCGTTATATGCGGAGAATCCTTGTGAAATTACACTCCCTACTTTCAAAATTTTCCCGAAATAAGTTCTCTCTTCCTTCGTAACATACATTTTTAAGAAAACTTCGGGCGTATATGTAGTTAAGAAAGAAAACAATAGTATAAATTGAAAAAAAACTCTAATGGTTCTTTATAAATGAATACATAGTTGAATGAGTGAGTGAGCGAGTGAGTGAGTGAGTGAGTGCACGCTCGCGTGTAAACACTTCTATCTATTTTTGATATGGAAATCACAATAATTACATTATAACGATAACGAGTAAATCGGTCAGAACCTACCCCATTTGTTCGATAAGATTATTCTAGACAATGGTTAGAGATAATTAAATTAAAAACAAAACGACGTAATCAAGCGTTCACATTATTCTACGAATATCTCGTCCTATCCCTTACCGAAAGGACCTAGCAACATCCCTCTTCTCGATCTTGAGAAGACGATACCTGTGGTATCTTCCAAATAAATTACTCGTGTGCATGTGTGTGTGCCTGTATATATATATGTGTATTCATTTTAATGTACCTACCATCGGGTGGATTCAGGAAGCTCGGATAAATTGCTGCTTGTTATCTCGTGAAACTTAGGTAGCTAGAAATAGCAGTAAAGGGCGAGAGGAGAGTTTATTTGGGTTCTCGGAATTGTTTTTTCATTAACGATTGATTATTTTCTCTATTGAAAAGGAAAAAAAGTTGTAATTAAAATTTGACTTATTATCGTACCCAAAATAGATTTATTTTTATTTTTGACCAAATTTTCTATAGCCGAAACCATTTGAGATATAGGGAAATAAATTTTGATAAGAGATTGTACGTAACGATTAGTTGTAACGGTAGATCGAGAGATAAACAACAAGGAGACGTGCCAAGAATAACAAACACAGACACATACATATATAAGCACAAACACATTCGAAAGGTCGTGGCGCATGTTTCAGTAAGAATCAGTTCTTCGTAGAGGTCGGACGTGTTATCTAGGTTGCGTAGTACGTCGATAAAGATCGACGAGTAGCAGCACCAATTAAAAGGAGAATAAGCGAAGCTAATGAGTGAAATCGGATTATTCAAGTGCACACTTCGCCTACACTCTCCTTCTGTCTTCTGTTTTACTTCCTGCTTATTGGCCGAGAAACGGATAGACAAATGACACAGATAAATATTTCGATTTATTTATTTTATTTATTATTTATACTTGTGTGTGTGTGTGTGTGTGTGTGTGTAGGATATATCGTTTGAGTTAAATTTAATAACGTAAGATAGAATATGTAATATAGAATATATAATAAGGAATATAGAACGTAATGTATTACGATTAAAATATTATCAATTATGTAAATAGGTAGAAAACGAGTACACATCGATCGTAACAGATTCATTAAACTATTCCTAGAACATAATATGATATAATCAACGAATATTGTGTTTATATTTTGTGTGTGTGAATAAGTAGATGTGTGCATGTGTGTATATTTCTTATTAGATGTTATAAGTATTATATATTTGATAGTAAAAATATACTTTTTGTGTTAATTTCTGTAATTTTAACGAAATGATCCGAATTTCCAATCACTAAATATTTTACGGAGTTCCGTGTCAGTCAGTAATCACAAGGTTCATTAATTTATACAGGATATTCACGATAATTAATAGCATGAAAGTGTATATTTCCGATCGATCGATGATCGAATGGCTGATTGGTGGTAATGTAATTTTTCCAATTTGAAAATATTCAATTTGTGGTATAACATTATTAGTTCTATTGATTGATGTATCGATTAAATATTATTGAAAATATATATGAGAGTCATAACATATGTGGTTACCTGCAATAATTAACACGTTTTCTTGTTCCGACTGTGGTCGAAAGACTTTGGTCCGGAATATACGAAAACAGCTGTGCGAATTTAACATGTCTCTCACTTTTTCCTCGAAAAAGCAAGATAGAGCTAGCGAGCGAGCGAGAGAGAGAGAGAGAGAGAGAGAGAGAAAGAAAGAAAGAAAGAAAGAGAAGTAAAGACGAGAAGTCGAGTAGCAATTTACTCGTTCGTGGTATTGTATCGTATAATTGCTGTCGACCTTATAGTGTGTAGACGTCACGTGTAACGCTGTCCGGAGTTACGCCGTGTCACGTTTCACCTGTAAACGAGCGTACGTGGACACATTTAGAGGGCGTTTTCCCGCGACGAACACCTCTTGCAGCTAATTACCTTTCCTAATTAACGCGCTCGCCAAAAGCCGCCTCCAATTTCTTTGTCGCTCGTTCCTCGTGTTGCATGAAATGGTGTGAAAATTTAATCGCTTCGATCGTTGGGTACTTGCTTGCTTGCTCTCTCTCTCTCTCTCTCTTTCTCTCTCTCTTTCTTTCTTTCTTTTTTTTTTGTTTTATTAGGTACCTTCTTTCCCATGCATAAGAAGGATCCAACGATTAATTATGTTCGATGTTAATTAATCTTTATATACTTTTTCCTTTCTTTCTTTCTTGTTTTTTTTTTATCTATTTTATTATATTTATCTTTCTTCGTCTATTCTCTTGTTATATTTCTCTTAACGACATTTTCTACCCGTTAGATTATGATAACACAGCTGTTCACACGATACGAGAAATTGATCCTCTGGTATTAAGTCGATATAAAAGAGAAGGAACGTATCGTTCGACTAACGATGTCGGTACGAACGTAAAAGAACGAGTAAAATGACGGCGAGCGGTACTCGCGTGTTAAGTCGACATATCGCGATTAAAATCCCTCGGTTAGGTATAGAAGGGCTCGTTATATGGACTTGGGACGAGGATTGATGAGGGATGAAAAAAAAAAAAAAAAAGAAAATACGAATTCGTTCGCCCTTCCTACTAGCAAATTTTCATTAGTTTGAAGCCTCATAAAATTTCTCTCTTTCTCGTAGTTTAATGCAGGTCGTTGCACTTTATATGTGTGCGCGCATGTATATATATATATATATATATACATATATACAGGTTCATCTGTATATATATATATATATATGTTTTCAGTAAGAACTTTGGGAATGAGCGACGATAAAAATTTCTCTACTCCCGATTAGATTTATTACAGATGAAACGCGAAGATATCCTCGAACTCGTGATTGTTCCATGAGAGAGGAGAGAGAGAGAGAGAGAGAGAGAGAGAGAGAGAGAGAGATCCCAAGAAAAGAAAAAGAGGGATAGGAGAGGGGTGGAGAAAAGGGGTAAAACATTCTAGATATCCAACCAAAATCGTCGACCCTTTTCATTCGGTCCATTACCCTTTTCTTTGGAATTACTTTGCTCCTTTCTAACGCGATGCTTCCAACCTTCTTGAATTCTTTCTTCTTTCTCTCTCTCTCTCTCTCTCTCTCTCTCTCTCTTTTTTTTCCTCTCTCTTTCTCTTTTTCTTATCCTTTTTTTTCGGAGAAACGAGCCAAGAGAAATTGATCGTATCGAGTCTGTTAAGAATCTTACGGGATCATCTGTATTTTCGTTTTGCGTTTATGAGAGGTACAAGATCTTTCTCCATCCATTTATAGTCGAAATGCGAAGCTCTTTCTTCTTTACCGAAACGTTGCGAAAATTTGCAGTAATGATAGTAACGATACGATTTTAGATATGAGATCGTTGAATATCTTCCGAGCAAATCAACAAAAATTGTATCGTTGAATTAGTGTGTGTGTGTGTATGTGTGTTGTGTGTTAACGGTACGACGTTGATATTATAAGTACGCTTTGCAAAAAGATATTTATGCGTAAATTTATGGCTTTTGCATCGATGTTATTAATTTCTAAAGTTAGATTTTTCGAAGGAATATTTAATTTCGATAAAGTAGATATTATAATTGGACTCGATCAATCCTTCCTAACAATAAGATTTTCGTTAATGTAAGGATAATTTATTTAAAGGAGTAACATCTCCGAGAAATAGAACGATCGATCAGATAATGCAAAATCAATTTGCAAAATTCATACGGTTAATCGTGTCGATCGAATTAAAGTCCACTTAAGTGAACTATATGTCGGGTTAAATAATTACATCGACATTAATGGTGGTTGCTTGGAGCGCGGATATATCAGGGCGCAACGGCGAAATGAGAGATATTAAATGGTTAAACTATATATTATTAACTATGTGCCGTTGGAGCTTGAAACTTTGACATTTTTATCGTTAGAAACGATTTCTTCTCGAATTTCCTCGGATATAAATTAATTTAGTCGAAACGAGATGGAAATGTGTATAAAGATAATAATAGGAATTAATGCAATTAAAATTGTAGTTGTCGTTTTAATTGGATATATAGGTAACGTTAACGAGTTAGGAACATCAATAATAAAATATCTTATCCACGATGATATTAAATATCGCATTCGTCCGAAAAAAAAATGCGGAATTTAATTAAAAGGTATCCCGTTATCGTCGTTCACTTGGCCGCAAATTAAAGTCCTCTCTACCCTAAAATCCGGAAATGAAGCCGACGGGGTATCTCTTTTAAAAGAGACTCGAATTTTGTAATGAGGTATATTTTTATTCGAAGAGAAAGGTATTACTCATTTACAGAAAACAATTCACAGAATTGTTTCTCCGTTAGAAAAGGAAGAGAGAGAGAGAGAGAGAGAGAGAGAGAGAGAGAGAGAGAGAGAGAGAGAGAGAGAGAGAGAGAGAATAGTACAAATTGTATTCTTTGCCTTTGTATTCTCTTTGCATCTTTCGACTATCCGATACATATTTAAAGAATTTTCTCTAGTATCGCGTATGGAACGTGATTTCTTAGTCGTTGAAAGGGAAACGGAAATATAAAGTTATAGTACGTGACAAAGCACGTTTCAAACTCCAAGAGAATATAGGAGATCTTTTGATAAAATCAAGTGACTTTTGAAAAAATTCAATTTTGAATTGTAGATATAAAACAGAAGCGAAAGAAAATTTCTACGCGTTTTCGTGCGTGCGTGTGCGTGTGTGCCGTAAAAGAGGTATGACGAGACGAGATATCCGACCAACGTCATAGCGTTGATAATCCTGAGAGTATTAGTTCGTCTACGTCGAACAACGAACATCGAGCAATTTACCTTTCGCGAAAGGGGTTCGTTTGGTGTGTTCTGTTCATCCATCTGAGTAGGATCTGCACGGGTCAGCCTGTTAATTCGGTATAGTCGTGCATTCGCACGAGGACTCGATACGATCGAAGTATCTGTCGCTAGGTTATTGCTGTCAGGGTGCCTGTTATCTGCCTTCTCTCTCTCTCTCTCTCTCTCTCTCTCTCTCTCTCTCTCTCTCTCTCATCTATCTTTCGCTTTCTCTCGACGTTGGCGGAGTCGTGTTAATGAAAGAGAATTTTGGCACGTCCCGTAGGAAGAGGGGAAAAAAAGAGAGAAAAGCTCAATGGCCAAAACGAAAGACGCGTCGACGAGCGTTCGTTCGGAATTTCGACGTTAATCGTTCCTCTCTTCTCTCTCTCTCTCTCACTCACTCACTCACTCACTCACTCACTCTCGCACGCACACATGCGCGCACGCACACAATTTTTTTCCTTTTGTATTATTTTCTTTTCCAGTTCTTCATTCTTATTTTTCTTTTTTCTTTATCCTTTTTCTTTTTTTTTTTATCCCTCCCCCTTTCGCAGACTCGTTCCCACGGGAGTTCGTAACCGTCCGAAAATAAACGATCGAACGATACGCGAGGCGGTAGTAGAATTTTCGAAGAGAATTCGAATTTTCAACATCTATATCTATGTGGCTCGCTTTAACTTCGATTCGCTTTATCTTCCTCGGGAAATCATCATCGAAATTGCATCCGCTCGTCGAACGTAGAAGACACGCATGGTGTACACGTGCTGCTGCTGCTGCTGCTACTGCTCTGTTACTACTACTACTCTACTACTACTACTACTATTACTACTACTACTACTACTACTACTACTACTACTACTGCTGCTGCTGCTACTATTTCTACTACTACTACCACTACTACTACTACTACTACTACTGCTACTGTTACTATTAGTATTAGTACTACTATCTATCTATCCGAAGAGAGAATCGATTTCTCGAAACTCGGTCGAGTCTCTAGCGGACATCGACATCACCCTTCTCTCTTTCCCCTCTTTCTCTTACACAACGAAGATATTTATATTGTATAAAGCTTGTAGAAGGAATTATATTTATGTTGTAGAAAATGTTTGAAAAGAGAGAGAGAGAGAGAGAGAGAGAGAGAGAGAGAGAGTGAGTGAGAGAGTGAGAGAAAATTTACGAGATATATCAAAACGTACTAGGTCCGATCTAATCAAATTTTTCTCGCTTCCTTCTCTTGTAATAACGATTCGATAAACACACACACAGGCACTCCCTTTATCTCTCTTTCATTTTTATTTTCATTTCGATGGTATCTTTTTTCCCTTTTTTTTTTTTTCTTTTTTTTTTTAATAGGTTTTCAACGTCGTGTGTGACCGGATACATATCTCTTTTTCTTTTTTAGGTTTCAACAAATTTTTACGAGATTTTTCATCTTCTCCTTCCTTCCTTTTTTATTTCCCCCTCTATATTTTCCTTTTTCGAACCTTTTACGATTTCTCACGAGACGCGCAAAATATATTATTCCACGATACTCGATTACAAACGAGATTCCCAAGTCTTTATTCTTAATTTTAATCTATTTTTTTTTTCTTTTCTTTTTTTTCAATTATCTCTAACGAGGAATAACATTGAATACCCTCCCCTTTATCGTTAGCGCGGTATATACGCTTCTATCGAATACATTATGTTTCTCTTTCTCTCTCTCTCTTTCTCTTTCTTTCTTTCTCTTTTCTAATCATTAGAACTAGTAGAATGTAATATTGTCAGCTTTTGCACACGAAACGGGACGAGCAAAGCAAGAACGCGAGCGCGCGTAATCTCTCTCGTATCTCTAATTGCAATCGTAGAATGTGAAGTGATACTGGAGACAATGGACCATGGCGCTTAGATAGATTTACGCGAGCAGATTAACCGCGTTAGTAGACGTGAAACCTGTGTCGTCCATTTTCTTGTTTCCTTTTTCTTCATTATTTTTTTCGTCGTTTTATTTTTTCTTTCCTTCTTCCTTTTCACCCTCGCTCTCCCCTTCCCCCATCCCATCATTCTCAAGTCTTTAATTACCCGATACAGTTCTTCCTTCCTTCTCGCTCTATATCTCTTTTCTTCATATCGATAGATCGATATTTCTTTCTCTTTCTTTCCGAACAAAAGTATATAATATAAAAGAGATTTTTCCAGATGTTGGTTAAACGACCAGAAGCAATAGGTATTTCGTACGATTTCTCCCGTCGTTTACTACGTGCATACAACTCTTACGATTTTCCCTTTGTCCACTCTTTGTTCGAATCAATATATACCTGTTCGAATCTTCAAAGGAAACGAATTTTTAAAGTCCCTCCTTATACTCTTTCTCGATGGAGTTCCCGACTGCAACAGTCCGATGCGTTTTCTCGAAAATACGCTTGACTTTTTCGACGGTTAAGCGAAAAGTCTTTGTACGTGTATGTAGGGGAGGGGGAGAGAGAGACAGAGAGAGAGAGAGAGAGAGAGAGAGAGGGAAAGAGAGAGAGAGAGTATGTAGACATACGTGCGGTAGAAACGTATGAGAGAAACCTTATACGATATATGCGAACATATAGAGAAAGAAAAAGAGAATGAGAAAGAGTGAGTGAAAGAGAGAGAGAGAGAGAGAGAGAGAGAGAGAGAGAGAAGGAATTGAGAAAAGTGTAAGGGAGAGGAACGGGGAAAGAGGGAGTGGGAGAAAGAAAGTCGAGATACGTAGAAAGAAGGTGCAGGTGTGTAAGGCGAGTGTCGCGGAAGCTTTATGCGTTTGAAACGTGTTCCTTCTTGTAACAGGGTCGAAGCATTTTACCTCGAAGATTTTTCCTCAGCGCGTTTCGCTATTAAAATATTCGACGATTTACAAGTCGGATAAAAGCAAATCTCTCGATCGCTGGAGCTTTGAACGATTTTTATATTACGTATACGTACCTTACCTACATTGGATAAGTTGCCGATAGAAATTATTTCGTTTTTCACACGGCTCCTGACTCCCAGAAGTAAGGTAGTAGAAAGAGATGGAGGAGAAAGTGGATGAGGATGAGGATGAGGAGGAGGAGGAGGAGGAGGAGGAGGAGGTGGAACTCGGACTCGTGGAAATGCAGATTTTTCTATCCTCCGGGGCTGATCCCATGGGATTTACTGAGTATTGAAAATATTCTTCAGCCTGGGGTGAAAAGCTCTTTCCCTCCTTGTGGGGAAGAAAGAGACAGGGAGAGGGAGAGAGAGAGAGAGAGAGAGAGAGAGGTGGGGGGGGGGGGAAGGGTGGAAAGGAGAGAGTAGTAGTGTATTCATACCTTAATCCGCGCACATAAAGAAGCATAATTGAAAGAATCTGGGATAACTCGGTGTGATAACAGATTCTTCGTGGGAAGAACCGGTACGAACTCGTGTGAAAATATATAGGAGGGATGCACATTATTAGTAACACATTTTGTCCCGATTCCTCGCGAATTGCCATATATGCGATAAATTCGCGTTGAAATGCGACTCTCAAACGTATCTTCTCGCTTCAATTTGGTTTTCTTCCTCTTTTTTTTTTTTTTTTTTTGATTATTTTTTTTTCCTCTTTACTTTTACTCTTTTTCCTCTCCCCCCTCCGATATCTTGTCCCACGTTCGAAGATTTTCACGACGACGATGAGATATTATTACGTTTATCCCATCCTTTGCATTTCCGTCATGCATTTTCACGATCTATTCGAAGGTACGTCCTGGCACGTCCCGTTACTAATATCATATAATTCTCCAAGTTCAGTGATCCCATGAAAATTTGCTTTAGCCGGCGAATATTGAGGATGAATATTCGCGGATGTCGCGATAAATCTCTAAATTTAGAAACCGTTAATTTTATACTCGGTCGAATTAATCGAGCGAATACAAAGCGTTGCTTTCCATTTTTCATTGGTAAATCACGTTCATTCGTAAATTTGATATCGTTTTGTTTGTCTCTCTTTCTCTTTTTTTTTTTTTTTCGTTTTTTTTTCCCCTCTTTTTAAGATTCTCGCTGCGGACGTTAGAAAAATAATTAAGTGACGTGCATCTTAGATGGCGAATCGACTGTGGTGGCGTGTTAATAATCAGGAAAGAAGGTAACTTTCTCGGGCGCCGTTGCCATCAACCTCGACGTTTTTATTCTCCTCCTTTTCTACCACACCCAGGCCATCAACTAATTACCGTCGGGTTCTACCGCACCCTAGCTACTAACTCGTTCGCTAGCAATTCGTTCGTGTCCTTTTTTTTCCGCACACCTTTCAGCCCTTCTCGGATCACGACCGATTTGCATTAACATCAAAAGATTCTCTGAGAGTCAGTCCGTTCCTCGTTATAGAAAGAAGTGGCTGCAATGTTAATGCATTTCACTAAGATGTGTATATACATACATACATATATATATATATATATATATATATATATATATACATACATACATACATACATATGTACATATCTTTCTATTCATTTAATAAAACGAATATATATATATATATATTATATATGATATAACGATCGACATAAAAGATATCTCAAGTGGTTTTCTTTTTCCAAAATTCACTTCTCAACTTAACGTTACTTCCTCTTCAAATTTCTTTTTCCCTTTTCGTACAGTGATTTCTAAATTTAAAAATGAGAGAGGGCTGGCAAAAAGCGTGACGGAAGAAAACGCGTATTTCAGAGTGCAGTTCTCTCTCTTTCTCTCTTTTACTCTCACTCTCTCGGATGCAACGGCCGAAGACGAAGAAAGAGAAAAGAGAGAACGTAGAAATGAAGCCTTAAAAACGTTTTCCATCAAACGGCTCTTTGTTCCAATATGCGAATCACGTACGTCGATCCGAAGTTCATCCGCTTTATTCCAGCGAGTCCGAGCTCACGGCGGAATCGTTAACTCGCGGATAACTCGACTCGTGAATTATACGAGTCGTTTCGCATCGTCGAACCCAAAGCAAAACTCTATTCGTTCAATCGTTTATTTGTGCGTTCGTTCGTTCGTTCATTCACTCATTCATTCATTCATTCATTTATTCATTCATTTGTTATAAATACTCGATTCGATGAAAAAACAAAAGGAATTCCTTTGTATCCCATTGCATTTTTCTTTCCTTTGTTTTTTCGTTTTCTTTTTTTTTTCCGAAAGCCGATATTATCACTAAAAATACAATTCCAATATCAATATTACATTATGAAATAATTTCAACCTTTAAATTAGGATGAATTTTAACAATTCATCGTAACGAACAAATTATTTACATTATGAACAAGTATCTATATATTACAATATATATAGTACACGTGTATTATAATATTGAAAGAAATATTTAAACAAAAACGTTACGTATATATCTACATTAATTTAAATGAGTTGATATATTGCAGATTTTTTATTCTTTTTTTTTTTTTTTTTTTTTTTTTATGATCAAATACGAACCTCCTCGTTCTCTTTCGTCATAATCAGAATTTTATTCGTTTATTATCGAATACTTTTCAAGAGCGATTCGATCTTCCGTTTCTCCAGCAAATTTTTTCTTTCTAATCGCGAAAGGTAATGGGAAGTTTTTCCTTTCGACGAAGTCCAATCGATTCGTCATACTAATCGAATACTTATCTCCCTTCCCTTTTTTGTAGACACAAACTTGGCTTATTCGTGGCAACATTTTTTTGCAAGTTTTTAATCACGAAGTATCCAACGATCGTCAATTTCGAATGACGATTAGAGAAGGGGAGAAAACGAGAGAGGGGGGGGGGGGTGGGGGGGGGGTGGGGAGGAGAGAGAAGAATTAAAGCGAAGGGAAATAAAATGCAAAAGTTAAACAAATGCACCGAACGAATTTATGGTTAGCATAGCTCGTCGAAGTTTCTTAATGAAAAAGACGTTGAGTTTGTTCTCTCTCTCTCTCTCTCTCTCTCTCTCTCTCTCTCTCTCTCTCTCTCTCTTCCCTCTTTTTCTACCGAAGATCACGAAAATTTAGAGAAACGTGAGAAGGGCAGATTTGCAGATCCTCGAAATTTGCAAACTTGCCGTGTTAGAGTAGAATTTCGTTGCAACGTTTCAACGTTTCAACGTAATAGAACTTGGAAGTCTAACGACAGCCGGCGATCGCGAAACGGACCGAAACAGAGTAAAGCGAGATCACGGCCTGCGGGCTTTTATTTTAATTCAATTTAACTTGTCGACATTTATCGGATTTCTTCGTGCTTGCACGTCCAAATAGTTACGAGTAAACGGATCTCGTTGCTTCGGGATTAATCATTTTTCATTCCTTCTCTTTTCTGATTTCTCTCTCTCTCTCTCTCTCTCTCTCTCTCTCTCTGTCTATCTATCTATCTGTCTGTCTCTGTGATCGTCAACTTGACTCGTTGCTTCGTCGCTAATTGCAATCTTGGAATGAAAATTTAAATCGTAATCCGATACTCTCCCCCTTCTTCCAATTTCGTTTAGGTTTTAAGAGGAACTCTCGAATCCGTCTGTCTGGAGTTAAGAATTCACGCTTGGTTTAAAATTAACGAGATAATTTTTTTATTCTAGATATATACAATACACATATACATATATACATATCATACATATACGTATACGTATAATGCAATAAAATCTAATATAATATAAAGCATAGATACGAGCCGTCCCATCTCAGATGGTGATATACGTGCGTCCACTTTTGATTATTTTTAATAAAAAAAAAAAAAAAAACAAAAAAAAGAATAAAAAATAAAATAAAAAGAAAGACACATCAATCTGTAACGGGCGCTACTAGTTTAAACTACATATTTTATTTTTATTTTCCTTTATTTCTTTTTTTCTTTTTTTTTTTCCTTTTAAATTTTAGATTTATACGTTTACAAACGTAAAATATATGTCGTGAATATATACGTTTGAAAAAGTCCGAGATGTCTAGTTAAAATATATGGCATGGATCGTCCATCATATTTTATAGAAGAGATCATGATTGCAATAAAACGTAGGAAGAAGGCGATAGGATAGTGGAACGGCACACGACCAATTTAACCAACGAACGAGAACAGGCGTTGTTCAGCCATCCTGTTTTTCCTATCGAGCAGGAAACATCGATAAAAGGCGGTTGGGAGGATAATTCAGTACGAGACTCCGGCAACGAACTCGCCCGTTTATTTCGAGCCGTCGAACTATTTTTAACGACTACACGGCAATGCTCCTGTCACTAAGGGGATGGTGGAGGGGGAGGAGGGGGAGGAGGGGGAGGGGGAGGGGAGGAGGTGGTAATTTTATCGGGAGATTAATTCTCTCGCTCCGATTCGTCCTATTCTCTATTATCATACCAATACCTTTTCACGTGTGTATATGTGTGTGTCTCTCTCTCTCTCTCTCTCTCTCTCTCTCTCTCTCTCTCTCTCTGCCTCTGAGTGTGTGTGTATGTGTGTATATAAGTATCTACGTAAGAGATTTCTAGTCGTTGACTCTGTTAAGTGTCTCTAGGAGAATCTCGGTCTACTTCTTCTCTTATCGGTTCCATAACTCCTAGGTTATCGTTTGAAGGTATCGGGCAAAATGCTCTTGCTGGTGTGGTGAAACAAACGCTTCTCGACAAAGAGATCGACAACGTGTTGTATATGTCCCTTTGACTAGTTAACGGCTATCTATCGCATATACGTATTAAGTAGAACGACTCTTCGATCATTATTCCTTTTTCCTCTTTTCTTTCCTTTTTTTTCCTGTTCTTTTTTTTTTCTTTCTATTTTTTCTTTTTTTCTTTCGCGTCGTTTTCGTTCGTTTTATCAACGTTAAACCGACTTATGAACCGTGCCCGATGATAACGAAAAGTGAAGTGAATAAATGAAAACGAAAAGAAAGAAAGGAAAAAAAAAAGAACATTGAAAATAAAACGCGTACAAAAGAAAACAAAAGAAGAACAAAAAAAAAAGAGAGAGAGAGAAAAGAAATAAAAACGCGTGATAGTAACAGGAGAGGGGGGAAAAGTTTATTTTAGAGAAAATCCCTTTATTTTCGTAACCCTTCGATCGATTTTGTTTCACATAGAGATTAGAAAGAGAAGAGAGGGGAGGGTGGAGCGGGAGAGGGGGCTATGGATATGGTCAAAGGCCAAGCGTTATCGAGTGTCGTATAAATAAGCGGACGTTTCCCTCGATGCTCGTTCGCATAAAACGTTCCGCTCCCTTCGTCGGTTACTCTCCTCTCATTTCCTCTCTCCCTCGAATTAATGGACCCTTCTCCTCGATACTCCTCGACACGGTTACGGGAGCTTTTAATTTATAGTTCTTATATTTCCGTATCGAAGTGCCGATAACTTCCGTATTTTCCAAAGCAAAAAGAAATCAACTGGCGAACATGAAAGAATGAATTAATTTATACAGAAGTAACTTAAGAATATAACTATATATATATATAACGTTTCTTTTATACGTTATTTACGTTATACGTTTTATATATATATATATATATATATATATATATATATATATATATATATATATTAGATGTTACGTTAAAGAAAGAAAAAAGAAAAAGAAGAAAATTGTATCCGTAAATTAATATTAAAGTAAACGAGAATAAACTGGGACAATGGGAATGATCGAATCGTAACGATTTTGTTCTCATTTTTCATCGGGAAAATTTCCACGAGTATCGTACATCATCTTACGCTTCATTCAGTAAAATATGAGAGAGATTATAGAGTTCGAGAATGATCCCGGTGGTACTAGTAGTAGATGGTGATGGTGGTGGTGGTGGTGGTGGTGGTGGTGGTGGTAATGGTAATGGTGAAAGAGGAAAAGAGTATTCGCTTTGAAAATCGTTGAGATGATCGGTCGACCGATCGAACCTCGGTACTTCAGTGTCAGCAGTTTCATCGTGTGTATCGACGATGAAGTACCGTACTCCTGACATAGGTATATTCCATGGGAAAAGCTTTTTCGTAAAAACCTTTTTTCTCCTGGCTGTACTACGTAATATGAACGTAGGTAGGTAGTTAGGTAGGTAGTTAGGTAAGATAGGTAGTGGGTTGGAGGTAAATGGAGGAGGAAAGTAGGAAAGGAAAGAACGGAACTACGTTACGTTTGATTCTTTCAAATGAAAATAAAACACGGAAAGAGAAAACTGGGATACTCCTTTGTTCGTTTGATAAGTTAGAAGGAACAACTCTCAAAAGAGGGTCAGTTCGTCCTTGAAAGAAAAAGAGATTCTTAGCCCAAGGTTTTGCTTTTTCTCGATAGATCGCTCGCTCGCTTTCTTTTCGTGGCCCATTTCACTCGTTCTATTTCGCGAAATGCCTTTCTCGCTTCTCTATCATTCCTAACTCAGACCAATCTAATACCCCGTCATCCAGAAAATGGTTTTGTTTTCTTTTCACAAGCACTCGGCCATCCGTAATCTTTCAGTCTTGAGAGATCCTTTTTTTTATGAATGAGAGATAGATAGATAGATAGATAGATAGATAGAGATGGATAGATAGAGATAAATAGATAGGTAGATGGAGAAAGGATCGTATGAAATTAATCAAACAAAAATCGATAACTCTAATATATGCAAAGGTTAGATACATGTTCCACCGAACGTAATCGAAACTTTTCGTACATTTCGGTTCAACGAAAACATCAAAAATTTCTTCCTTCTCATTCCTTTTTTCTCTCTTTCGTTTTTTTTTTCCTTATCCTCTAGAAAGTTTTTCTTTTCAAGCTACCTGCTATGATACTAGGAGAAGGGGGTGGATCGTCCGGTCTCGCATTCTCGACGGAAGTTGTTCTGAAGTCGAAGAGAAGCTCTTTCTCTCTCTGTCTCTCTCTCTCTCTCTCTTTTCATGGAATGCAAGTGATACATTTGCATGACCGTTCCGAAACTCCTAACCAATTTGGCCGCAAGTTGGCTAAGATTCTGGTTGGGACATACCGGTGTGTGACTTCGATTCGAATCCTGAAAGGATTAAGTCACGACCAGACCGAGTACATCTCCTTCCTATCCCCACTCTCACTTGCTCATTATGCAAGTGCATTTATGCAAATGTTAATTTCTTGGCCGGCGAGTCTCGCGGGCTATAATCTTGTTCTCCTGAAATCGACACGATTTCAATGTCGCTCACTTTTTAATCTTCGCTCAATTTATTCCGAGTTGCAGATAGGAGAAATTAAAATTCGTTAGGAATCGTCGAACGAGTGTCCTGTTTTTTACGAGAATGACTAGTGTTCTCTCTCTCTTTCTCTTTCTTTCTTTCTTTCTCCCCCCTCTCCATCTCTTTCACGATAGATCGAGAGTATACTCTCGGACGAAAGTGCAATTAGAGAACGAGTTCGAAGACAAAAGCAAATATCGCAGTCCGTTTGTATCCTCGGCCACAGTTGATGCTCGATTTTCTCTCTCTCTCTCTCTCTCTCTCTCTCTCTCTCTCTCTCTCTCTCGCTCTCGCTCTTTCTCTCCTTTTTTCTCTGTCATCGATCGACGAGCGGATCCAAACGCGCGAAATTGCGACCATTTGTTTCGTAACACCACCCTGTCGTTTACAACGGAACGTAGAAAAATATCGACGAAACAATAGTCTCGAAATGAGAGTGCAAAAATAAGAGAGTGAAAATTCGTAATTATGCAACGCGTGTAATATACTTTGCTAAAGCTAATAATGTTAAACATAACGAATAGATAGATAGATAGATAGGTAGATAGGTAGATAGATAGATAGATAGAGAGAGAGGGGATAAAGGATTAATAAAATTATTCAATGTTCTTCAACGAATGATCTAATTGCAATATTTCACGGTAGCACTCGATACGAGGGTCGTTCGACCTGAGTAGGAAAGGATTATTTTGGTCTTTTGTCAAGTACCCCACCGTGTCCTCCTACACTTTTAACTCGGTAACATTAAACGATATTATTCGGCTTATCGAACGCGTTTCATTTTTATTATATTTTCCATTCGTTTTATAATCACTCAGTAAAATTATAGAGAGAAGCGATGAAGCAACGAATGGAAGTGATAGTGGTGGGAAACATTTTCTCTCGATCAGTTTTTTTTTTTTTGCGGTAAATTGTTGTCAATTGAAAAATTATACACTATTTTATTTTCTGTTCTGTTTTTATCATACACAATTTTATTTATTTTTATTATACATAACGTTATTATATGTAATTGAAAACATTTATTTATTTATTTATTTATTTATTTATTTATTATTTATTATTTTATTTATTTTTTTATACACAATTTTTATTATACTCATCATTATTATACACAATTATAAAACGTTTATTTATTTATTTATTTATTTATTATTATTATTATTATTATTATTATTATTATTATTATTATTATTTTGATTATTTTGATTACTATTATCATCATTTTTTCTATACCAATAAAGGAACTCCAAGTTCGGTTCTGTCAGTCCGAAATTAATTTCGATTTATTCGTTTATATCTACCATGGAACAAGAATTGAACGTGAGGAATTGGAGAAGAGGACAGAAGGAACTCTCGTTGATCGGATGCCATCTCTCCTCTCTTCTTACCCTCCTTCTACACTTCTATACCGGGCCACCTTATTTCCAGGGTAAGAAAATTCGAGAGCACTCTAAACGAGGAAAGCTCGATTCTAATGAGAAAGCCGATCTTGGAGAGATACTCTTCCTCCTCCTACTCTTACATCTCTCTCTCTCTCTCTCTCTCTCTCTCTCTCTCTTCCTCTTTTCTTGAAAAGAGAGATTCCTAGTTCGGTTGGTACTTGCGTTTCCACATCAAGTCCCACATAGACGTTAACTTTCAGGATACTTGCGTCGAGACGTTGTCGTCTTTCACGGTTCGAAAAGATCCTCTTTTCTCCTCTCTCTCTATCTGTCTCTGACTGTCTCTCTCTCACTCACTCACTCCGTCTCTCTCTCTCTCTCTCTCTCTCTCTGATTCTCTCTGAATCTCTCTCTTTCTCTTCACTTTTTAGTCTTGAAAAACCGCAAGACTCGAAAATATGTCTCGTTTCTCTTCACTTCATCTCGACGTTCCGTTTTTATTTATTTATTTGTTGTTGCGTGTTAAATTAGATCCTCGTACTCTTCCATTTGGTCGAGTTAAATGGTATAATGAAGTTACGAATTATAGGAACCATTACGTTGTTAGTTACGACATTTATCCAACGAACGTGGAATTCTCTCTCTCTCTCTCTCTCTCTTTCTCTTTCTCTCGTTGTCTATTTATACACCTTCTCTTGTTAATGACGATCCATATCGCTTAACAAACAAGACGCGTGGCTAGTTAAGGGAATCACGAAGACATTGGTATTGAGATCAAACGTATATTTGCTCAGCCGTGAGAGCTTGTACTTGGCAAAGATGTATATTCTAAGTGCTTGTAATACCTATGGGATAAGGGCACGGAGGAAGAGGAGAAGGAGGATGAAGAGGAGGAGGATGAAGGAGCAAGATGCAGAGCATGTTGTCGCCTGGTGATTAGGAGTTCAATTGTCCGGCGATGCAATTACAGCAGGACACAAGGTATGTGAATTGAACGACGGAGAGAAACAGACAGACAGACTGAAAGACACAGGGAGAGAGAGAGAGAGAGAGAGAGAGAGAGAGACGATGATAAAGAGAAATCATTTCAACGTCCCATTGTAAAAACATTGCAATTAAGAAGAGGAGTATCTTCCTAAAATCATTTTTCTTTATCGATATTTTTCCAGATTTAGATATTGAAACGCGTTAATTATTATTATTTAATTGACGTTTTATTCAATCGACATGTTTAACAATTTAATCGATCGTTGTCGCGATCGATCCCAACCATCGCAACGACAATCTTTATCATTGCTTGAACGTCATAGATTAATAAAAGAATCGTATCACATCGATTGGCGATTCTACGAATGCATATCGACAATTTCGCTGTTTCCTTCTTCGATATAATTTATTATCATCATCGTCCTAACACTTCTCCACGAGTAGAAATTCGATCAATTCTATATTTTTCGCGGGCGTTTGGGAAGAAAGACACGACGAAGTATGAAGAAGCTAAAAGAGTAGTCGGACTTTTCAAAGAGCGGACTTCTCTTCTTGAAGTTACAAGGCTCGAAGGGATAAAGACTCTGAGAAGGCCACTTGAAGGCTAGGATTTTCTCGTGCGCTGTTCACAAAGAAGGAGCGAGGGATCCTTCCCCCCCTCCCCCTACCCTCCTTCCTTCTCTTTCTTCTTTTCTTGGATATAACACTCCTCTCTTGGAGTGCTCCCGCTTGACTCCCGTTTGAAATTCGGCTGCATTCAAATTCAGATTGCTTTTTCTCTTGTCTTTTTCGAGATTAGCGAGGGTGGAACACCACGGAAAAAAACAATGGTATAGGACGGTGGGGGAGAGAGAGAGAGAGAGAGAGAGAGAACTTTCATACGATCATTCGTTCGCACACCAATGGAAGGATTATCGCTGAAAAACTTGTAGGGACTTTAGTCGTTCGTTCTTCGAGTGGTTACATCGAAACTGATGCTTTTTCACATCCCTCATTCTTTCTACATTTCGTAATCCTCCGTGTAGTATTTGTTTGATTCTATCACCTCTTGATTTTTATTCAGCTTTCTCTCTCTCTCTCTCTCTCTCTCTCTCTCTCTCTCTCTTTCTTTCTATCTCCTTTATCTTTAATCATCGATCTCTTTCATTTCTTCTAATTCGAAGGAAGGGAGCTACAATGATGGCTTCAAACAATGTCGGATTTCTCGACTTCATTTATTATCACTTCTCTCGGACGATTTCGAGCTCACATACAAACGGGGAAAACTTGTCGAAGTAGGTATTGTTTGAGTTAACGTGATTCGTGATCGAATTTCGTTCCGTTCCAATACTTAATTTTAGGTTCTTTTTTCTATTTTTTTATTATTTTTTTTTTTTTTATTTGTCACGGCTATTGAAAACTAACGTCGAGTAGCACTCCCGTCAATTTGCACTTTGGATTTCTTTTTTCTTTTTTTCCTTTTTTTCCTCAAATCGTTCTGATAACAACAAAATGGAAAACGTGGTATTACTACATTATGTATATACGTAAATACATATATACGTACATAACAATATATATATATATATATATATATATATATATATATATATATATATATATATGTATATGTATACACGATACTTTGTTCTTGAGAAAGGTTTCAAATGGCCTCCTCCTCCTGTTTTCGAGACAGAGAGCTTTCCCTTTTACGTACTCCCCGAATGCTCTTAAATTCTTTCGACTCTTGACGAGAGGGTGGATACCACTTGCACCTTTTCGACGAATTCAACGGAACTTGACACCCAAGTCACGAAACCATCTGTTACAGTTCCGCTGGAAGTTTCACCTACGAAGCTTGTATTTATTCACGAGGGAAGAAAGAAAAAAGATGAGAGAGTGAAAGAGAGAGAGAGAGAGAGAGAGAGAGAGAGAGAAAGAGAGTCGATCTCAGTGGTTTCACAAAAGATCTTTTCCTGAAATTTTTTGATCCTTTTATCTGAATCTCATTCAATGCTACATATTATAGGATTTTTTTCTCTTTACTCTCTCTTTTTTTTTTTTTTTTTTTTTTTTAGAATTTCTCTTATTCTTTTCTAAATAAAAAGGAAAGGAAAATAAAAAGAAAAAAGAATTATGAAAAATTTATTCTAATGTAGGATATATATTACGAATATAAAAAAAGAAAAAAAAAAAAATAAACGAATACAAAATGATGTATTAGAATGAAGTATTTGAGTATGATATATACGATCTGTGGATTCGAATTGATATTTTTATTTGCCACTTATAAATTAATAGCGATTTTAAGTACGTGGTAACGACGGCCACGGGGCGTTTAATTAAACGACAATTGTCTATTTATTCGGTTCATGGTGGTTGTAATGTTAGTGCGGAGGTATAGTAGTAAAAAGGGGGACGATGACTTCATAAAATCCTTCGACCCTCCGTAATTGATCCAGAGAGTTAACGGCAGCTTGAACGTAACCAGGGCGTTTGATTTCGTTGGTTACTGACAAAGAATGACAGAAATTAATCGCGATGGAGATGTCAAAAAATGAAATAGAAAAAAAAAAAAAGAGTAAATTAAACAGTAAATTACATATTTTCTTTCTTTTTTTTTTTTGTTTTTTTTTTTTGTTGTTGCTTTCACCGAATTTTCGTTCTATTTCAATATTTGAAACGAGCGTACAAATGAATGCAACGAAATGTTTCAATTTTAATCGAATGTCTTCGTTTTGTTGTATAACAATAAAATCATAAAAATAAAATAATGTATTAAATTGACATTATTGTCAGTTTTATATTTAAACGAAAAAAAAGGGGTTACAGTGGATGTTTTAATATTTTGAAGAGAGACAAATGCAACAAAGAGAAAAGTGTAAGAAAATACATGGAATAGATGAAAAATATCACGAGACATTTTGTAAGAACAACAATAATAATAGCGGCAACATGGATGATCCAAAAGTAGTTAATTTTTGTTAAGTTTAGTCGGTGGGTCACGTTGTTGCTCGCACCAGTATATTGTATAGATGATTCTTCGAGGTAAGAGAAATACTGGCACGTGACCCAACAACCTTTCTCGAGATGCAATCGCATGTCCTCACGTAAGTACATACATACGTGGATGGACTTGGTTACTCTACGTGCGGTACGATCGGGTCCGAATAAACGATGCGTGACAACACATCGTTCCTCCGTTCTGCGTTTTAACGCTGATTTACGTGGAAAAGTTTCGTACACATAGGTATGTGTACACTCGTAGATAAAGGGTGTGTGTACGCGCACGTAAATACATTTGAATACGAACGTTTAGTTTTAAATTCGTTTGCGTCGTGCGTTAGAATCGATTTTAATTTTTTCCTCTTTCCTTTCACTTTCTCATTTTTCTTTTTTCTTTTTTTATTTATTTATTTATTTATTTATTTTTTTTTTTTTTGTTAAGCAGTATATCATATGGCACGCTATAGGGGTCATCTAATGTAATATGGGGCTGGTAAAACCGGAAATGAAATTATAGTTATAATCGTCGGTATTCTTTTCACGGTAACGTGTAAATATTTATGCGATTTTGCTCCCTCCTTCCCTCGCCTCCCCTTCCCAACCCTTGCTAGGGAGTTCCGTAAGGAATCTTTATTATTTCAGAGGGTGCGTTGTGTTAAGTCAACGTTCGTTTGTTGAGTGTGAAATCACTTCGCTCTTTCTCATTTCTAGGAAGGAAGATAGAAGGGGAAAGAGATAGAAATAAAGTGCGAGATCGAAACAAGAGGAGATGCTCCTATACCACCACCCTCAACCTCCTCACCCAGTCCAAAGATGGAGGAGAGGAGAGAGAGAAAAAAAAAACAAATGGAACGATTTACGACTTGTGTACAATCGTTTCGTCGATTCTACAAGTTTTTCGTTTTCTTTTTTTTTTTTCTTTTTTCTTTTTTAGCTGTACGTTTGCTAGCACAAACTTTTCCAAGTGTCGTAGCATAATCATGAGACACTTGCACTCGGCTATTTCTGAAATCCTTTATCATGCGAAATCTCTGTTTTCCTATTTCTCTTTCCTTTCCTTTCCTTCCTTTCTTCCTTTCTTTTTTTTTTGTGTTTTTGTTTTTGTTATTCTTTTTCCTTTTCCCATGTACATTTTATCCACGAGCCATTCCAGGGACGAAGACAAATTTCAGAGACTAGTAAGAGAGAAAGAGAGAAATTAATTTTTTTCCGAGGGGAAAAAAGAAGTCTACGAATACAAGAGGCTTCATCCCCCCCTCCCCTCCCCCGCCCCTCCCCTCTTCTCCCTTCTCATCCAACTCGCTTTATGCTCTTTTTTAAAATGCGACCGTAAGTCCTGGAGAGTAGAGTTTTAAAGCCGTCAAACAAAGAAGGAGACAAGCAGAGAGAGAGAGAGAGAGAGAGAGAGAGAGAGAGAGAGAGAGAGAAAGACAGACAGGGAGAGTGAGGGGGGGGGGGCTCGCGAAATGACATAAGTATTTGCAAGGTGAATCGATGAATGAAAAAAAAAAAAAAACAAAACGAAGAAGATCAATGGAATAGAACTGTATACTTTCGCAATACTTCTGTAATACTTCTAAATAATATCATTAACAAGTTTAGTTATTAATAACGAATTGTAATTAAAATCGATTACTATTCAATATATCATCTTACACGTTGGTAGAGTAAGGAAAAGTGCTTCGCAATAACTGTTAATTTTTTAATCGCGATCGTTATTCATCAAATTTTAGTCGCAAATATAATGTATTGGCAAATGTATGGTGTCAAAGCTTTTGAGGAGCATTCTGTAAATATATGCACGTCGAAGGAAAAAAAGAAAAAAAGTGGACAGAAGCAAACAAATATAACTGCAGCAAAAGCTTTGGAAAAATGTTCATATTATTTACTGCTTTCCGATACGTAATTTCCGCGATTTTTTTCTTCCCCGGTCCCCTCCCTCCCTCCCTCCCTCACTCTATTCCCATTTCTTTTATTTTCTTTCGAGTACCTACGAAGTATTATGTATTCCTTCTAACGAAATGCATGGCCATTTCCCTCTCTCTCTCTCTCTCTCTCTCTTTTTCTCTCTCTGTCTCTGTCTCTCTCCATACTTTTCGAAAGCGAAAAATATTATTCACGGAGAATCGCAGCTCGCTCGTTACATACTTAAACCTCGCGAAACGCGAAGACGGCACTCGACAAAGTCGCGTGGGATGTTTCGACGTGCGCTTTCGGTAAAAATATAGGAGATATTACGGGACGTATCCTTCTTTCTTTCTTTCTTTCTTTCTTTTATTTCTTTCTTCTTTCATTTTTCACCCTTCGCTTTGACTTTACATCTCCCGAAGTACGCCATTTTTAGAACGTCATTCTTCGATTTCTTTTCCACTTGACGTATTACAACTCGAAGAAATAACTTTACTTTCTTTTCTTCATATACTCGCATAGATACGTACACACACACACACACACAAACACACATATATATATAAACATTTATATATATAACACATATCTATGAACCCTTTTGTATGTTTTTTTTTTTTTTTTGAAGCAGTTACCAAAGGATTGAACAGGGCGAAGCATAGAAATTTGAAGAATGGAATAAAAAGAAAAAGAGGAGGGCGGAGAGAGGAGGGAGAAGAGAGATGCTTCGCGTGTTCAAAAAGGAGGAGGGTTCGTTATTGGAATAGGTCGGGAAAGGTTGGGTGGGGACACGGGAGGAGAGAGTTGGTGGTGAAAATACAAAAGGAACGTACGTAATAAATCGACAGCTAGAAAGATACTCGCAGTTCGTTCAGGAAGGCCCTCTTTGCGTGTAAACACGATAGACATTGGTATATTGGTAAACACACACGTATATAGGACTTGTACATATGTATATAGACGTACGTACGCATCTATGGTATGTGAAGAATTTGTGTTGTGCGGTTTAGAATAGGAAGGAAAAATAAAAGTCAGGAAACGGTCGCGTGGCATCGAGCTGAACCGAATCGACGAATGACAGGAAGACTCGATGAAATATTAGTGGCATGACGCCGAAGGTGGAGAAAACTCGTATATACATCTCTCTTTCTCTCTCTCTCTCTCTCTCTCTCTCTCTCTCTCTCTCTCTCTCTCTCTCTCTATCTCTATCTCTTTCTTTCTTTCTCTTTATTCTCATTCCTTCTTCGGGTCAGCTCGTGTTTGTTTGCTGCGCACGTCATCGTTCATTCTCGATGGATTCTCTACAATCTTCATCGTATCTCTCTTTTTATCCAGAAACGTTCATTCTATTATGCGTTACGTGCGGTTATATTCCCGTTATCGTTTGTTTGTATTCGCTAGAACTTATATATTTATTTCTATGTAATGTAAAATTTGATTGAATGGTATATATATGTATAGGTATATGCAATCGATAAAGATGTTTTCTTTATTTTTCACGTGTCTGTTGTATAATGATATCTTTAAGAACAAAGAACACAATTTTAACATTTTAGATCGAGCCGCAAGATGAATCAGTTTTAATCGTTAATAATCATTCTTTTATAGCTTTCTATTTATTAGTTCTAACCAATTTTACACGCTTAATCGGTATTTCAAAAATATCAATACGTAATATAAAGCTATCGATATATAAATATGTTTTAGTTATTATAAATACCGATCAAACAATTAGTAGCGTTTCTTTGG